>OU744452.1:20429647-21029647 GCA_916610825.1 Haliclystus octoradiatus | reverse complement strand
TTTTTTATACCACTAGATGGTTTCTACTAAAACAATTAGCAGGGATGTTAAATTTACTTTTTAAAAGTATCTAGTTACAGTTACCGTTACTTGGGCGAGAAAGTAACTAGTTACTATCAGACGTTACTTTTCAGAAAAAGTAACGATTACAAGTTACAAGTTACTTTTAATTCGAAAGTAACTAGTTACAGTTACTTTTCCCGTTACTTTTTCTAAATAAGTCCAAAAATATCCAACAGAAGCAATGAGACATATATGAAGTATTCAAATAATATTTCTGTATTTTAATTTGTTAATTAATCAAATGTTCTTGTTGACAATATAAATACGAAAGCAGACACCCGACGACTATTTCACAGCGACGTCTTTTGCGTGTTTGAATGGTCTAGGCGATCCCCCTAATTTCCATAACAAAGAAAATCTCAAGTTACGCGCCATTAGTTCTATTTCAGGCTTGGTTGCTATGACAATTAATTGATCGAACAGACATATCAGACATGAAACGCTCGTTGAATCAATTGAATATCATAAACTCGGAAAAACAGATTCTATAACAGAATGTTACTTCCCTGAATGTAATTTTCTTGACTTCCAAATCTGTAACAGGATTTCCTGCAGTTGTTGGGAACTTTTTGTCTGTGTTTTTATTGTTCTTGGATGGTAACAATGAGAACAAAAGAGTTTGACTAATTAAAACAAAATAGCGATCGAGAAACTGCTAACTATCAGCACTCTTTTCTGAAAAAGTAACGGAAGAAAGCGAAAATGTAGTGAAAAAGTAACGAGTAATCGTTACTTTATTTTTAATCCTAAATGTAACTAGTTACAAGTAGAAGTTACTTTTACAGAAAAGTACCTAGTTACAAGTAGAAGTTACTAAAAAGTAACGATTACAAGTAACGTTGTCTAATTGAGTTGTCTGAGTTGTCCTGAGTTGTCTAATTGTTAAATGTCCATACCCCAAATCAAATCAGTCAAATCCGCGCAACAGCCCAGCCGCATGCAATAACCACTGCACAACAAACCGATGAAAGTTGATGAAGTTTGTGGAACAAGAACGTATTTAAACACCAGCAAATTCAAACACAAGACAGCAGGGAAAATCTCGTTTTTCGGGTTGTAGCATCCCTAAATAATAAACATGAGCCTAACGCGAGGATCAGTTGTAATCTAAAGTTGAGCCTCATTTTCGGTATCAAATGTCCTTGAAATCCACCCCTGTACCCCCATTCAAAGAAACCAGTCCTGTGAAAAAAGCTGATTCTGAATAAATGGTGATGATGATGGGTTACGTATTTTCTAAACTTTTAATAATTGAAAACAAACTGTTTGCCTTTCAAACTTTGAGGCTTTGAATGGGGAGAGATCATAATTCCTTCGTCCCCCATAAAAATGTATTCTGTTCCCCTTTTTCTCCCCGGTGATAATTGTGATGCTCCCTTTATCTTAATCCAAAATAGAAACTAATTATTATGAAATACATCATGACACATTCAAAATGCACTATTCTTAAGAAGAAATATGATGTGGCCTAATTTCTGTATTTTTCTCTTGACTCCTGCTGGGTTAAGACATATCTCCCTTGGTTCCAGCCTGTTTTAGCCAATCTCCCCTCATCCAATACCCCTATCGAGCCTCAACTTTGCACATGCAAAAGCTAAATGATACGATTCACAGCCAACACTTTTAAATTTAAACAGTCCAAGCGCTGGTAGTTGAGTGTGTTATCGCAATGGCGTAATATGGGGTGAAGAGGTTGATGTAAGTGAGGCTGTTTCTCATTGATGTGAGTAAGGCTGCCACAATCATAGAAGATGATTTTCACAAATTACCATCCATCATTAACATTCACAGGGCTCAAATGCGAGGATAGTAGACTTAGTATAGACAACAGTCACATTATAGGAATGTACCGTCCCTCTTACGCCTTACATATTTGCTACACAAAGAATGCCACAAATCACGGTCAGACATATAGCTGACAAAGAAACTTGAAAATAACACAATTCACTATACAAAACATTATGAAAAGATGCTACTCCCCCATAGCCCCGTCGAAGCATCTCCTTCGGTTGCCAGTGAAGGATGTCATGCAGCGGTTGAGGGGCATACGTCTTTGGTCTTTGATCTTTCAATGTGACCTAAAAAAGACATCTGACGTTGGTGAGTAATAGCAGAAGCAGAAGTGGAAAGTTTTCTAAGTTTAGCAGTAGACAGTACGTTGGGCCAATGTATTCCTAAAGCATGCCGAAGCATGGCGTCATGCGCTGAGTCAAGTCAGGCCAATAGTGAGGTTGATAGAACTAGATAGTTTCAGATGCATATAATAGAACAGGTTCTATTGTGTGTCTGAACAGTCTCAACTTAACGTCAGTGTTGACATCGGACGCCCAGAATTTATTTAAACCTCTAATGGCTGCCCAAGCCTGGCCTCTATGTTGGGTTAAATCATCTGAAGAAGATGGAAGTACAGATCCTAGGTACTCGAACGAATCTACACATTCTCTATGTCACCATTTGATGTAGCAAAGTGTGTCTGTTTTATGCCTAAAGCAATAAATTTCATCTTAGTCGTGTTAATTGTCAAGCCTACCGTTTTACTAATCCGTTCAACTTCATCAAGAAGCTGTTGTGCATCAGATATGCTATTTGTTAAGATAGCAATATCGTCAACGAATGAGAGGTCCAGTACCGAAATGCGAGGATAAAGGTTGTAAGTCAGATCTAATAGAATAAAAACTAATAAAATATAAATTGTGTTTTGATTTGAATTTAATGCATAAGCAGAATTGTGGCCCCACTATAATTATGTTAATTATGTTTAATTAATTTTAAAACCTTGATTGTGATGCTCAATAAAACAAATGCTCAAATTGAAAACAATTTGAAACCATTGATCATTGACTGATACAATTTTAAAACATGTTAAAATTCTGGAATACTGTTACAATACATAATTGTTACAGATCAGCCGCTTTATCAATTGAATCACGTTGTTATTCAACCGGGACTGCGCATGTGATATGCACCGAGGCTGTCACCATCTCTACAATTCGTTAGCGGGACTTCAGGCATGATGCCTGACGAGCTGCGACATCAGAAAGGTGTCTGATGAGTTCCTTGCAGGAACGAAACATGTGTCAGACCAGCCGCTTTATCAATACATAATTTCTATGTAAAATGGAATAATGGGTTATTCATTTCTCAATGTTTATTTGAAAAACCTCCTGCCTTTGAAATGTGCCTACACAACGGTACGGTACTGATATGGTATGTAATTCAATCACATGTGGAAAACAACACTCAATGAAAGACTGAGGTTGCTTAGTAACGGGTATATACATTTGCATGTTAGTGGTGGTAAATAGATGCTAGCAGCTTGCAGTCTCTATACATGCGGCATTCTTGATATTCCTAATTCTGTTTTTAGCTGCTGGAGATTAGTTTGGAAAGTTTGTGATTGTATAACTTAAACATTTCTCATTCTAGGTTATTTTATTTGTCTGCCATTCGTTGTCTCTTGGGATCATCATCCGATCATAGGCTTAATCAAGCAAACCAACGACATAACATCTTTACTTCCATTTATTCTGAGTTTGTCAGTTGCATCATTTGGTAGCTGTTTGTCGCTATTGTGGTGGATTCAGCAATGGCGCTTTCATCCGTTGAAGCGATCGCTTTCGCAATACAACCAATCATGGAGATTGGTTGCGTCAGAAATAGGAACAGAATTTAGGAGGGTAGATAAGTTCAGTTCAGTAATTGGCGGCACAAGTGTTTACGTCACTGACTCTTGGATAATACAATGCAGCACTTACACTGCTTCCGTCATACGCCAATCAAATTCACATTTATCTGTTGTTGAGAGTGAACATCACGAGACATCGCATGAATCAGAACATCCAACTCAATTTGTTAAGATCATGGTACATGACATCAACCCAAACAACTCATCGTTTCAAATCAGACTTAACTCAATGGAATACAATGACTTGAAAGACAAATTACAAGCACCACTGAGAAACGCTCGTAATATCGTTATTCATCAATCTTTGAGTGATCAGTTCTTAGCAGAGTTTATAAGATTGGTTCAAGACAACGGGACATATTCCATTGCCGCTGAACAGGTATGTTCAACATGTGTTTGTTTTGTAGTCTGAATGCAAATGTTTATGTTTCATTTCATTATTATTACAGTATTATTGTTGCTAACTTGTTTAACAGGAGCTTGATAGCTGTATTGGGTGTATGCAAAAGATAGCAAATATTAAACTTCAAAAATGTTGCATTGATGATCAGGACAAAGAAAAATGTTCAACGTGTTATTGCCGACCAATGTGGTGTGTTGAATGCATGGGTAAATGGTTTGCAAGTCGACAAAATCAACGGCAACCGGAAACATGGCTGAGTGGAAAGTCACCTTGTCCGATGTGTAGAGCAAAGTTTTGCATGTTAGATATTGTGATGGTTAACCGTTGAATGAAAAACATAAACAGTTATTCTTCTTAATAATTGCCCTAACTTAAATCATGAAGTGGGAAATATTATTTAACAAAGTATTTATTTGTCTGATACGATAAAGATATTGAATATGCATTGTTTGAAATTGTTCTGCATCTTGGTCAGAAACATCAGATGGCTGGCTTCATGATCGAGAATATCATTCAATATCAAGAAGAAATTCTTAATACTTAGAGTTTTGATAATCAAGGATATCATATTTTGATAATCGAGATATTCAAGATTTTTAATAATATATTCTATTTCGTCAATGCTGTATTTTAGTTATTCCTGGTTTGGTAATCCCAATTATCGAATCAAATTCTCACAATGTGAATTTAATTTCTTGAATTACAAATAAAATCAATTTCCGATCTCTTTTGTTTATAAGTAATGACGTGCCGTTTTAACTTTGGTTTTTTTTTTGTTTAATTTGATATTTTGTCAAAATGAGCCTTTGGCAGGCATATACAGCGAGCCTGAATACAACTTCATGCTCCACTTACATACAGTCCTACAATCACAACAACAACAACATTAATGCTATTCAACATCACCGTAAACAAAAGTGTGGTCTAATTTTCTTTTGAAAATTTCCAGTTATGAATCAATGAGATATTGTGATAATGAATTCCACCAGAGGACAAAACTGATACTTTTCAGAGTCAAGGTGTGGTAGTTTGAATGTTTTTAATTCAAACTTGTGACCACGTAAGGTATATTTTGAAATTTCGTACTTAATTGAAAACTTAGTTCCAATACTCAGATCACTAAGGCTGCGTTTACACAACAAGTGGATTTACGGAACCCATGTGAATTTTAGTCTGGATCTCCCTCGCGTCTAGTCGTAAACAGGAAAGCCGAGAGGAAATTAGTCCACTTATAGAGAGTCTACTATCTGAACTTTTTGAAAGTAAACCCGGGTTTTTGCTCTCGTGTAAACGTAGCCTAAATCATGGGTAATTTTAAATAACATAATTAAATTGGCTTTATAATACTATTCTACATAATTTGCTTTTTTTCTGGTTCCTGCCTGGCTGTTAAAACATCCGGGGTACAACAGGTTGGTGAACAGGATGAGATATTTGGGCGACAATTTGTAGACTCAATATTCATAATCTGTTCAGTTGGAGTAGTTCCCTGACCCTAACTCCCGTTCTTGTCAATCGATCTTCGTGGGGGAATGTGATTAAAAGCATAAAGTAACCAAAGAGAAATATCCACTTCTGCGTCTGAAAGATTGGTCTGCTCTATAGACTCTCCAACACATCGGAGTACCAGTGAAATATTAGAGCATACAAGACTATCAAGGATATACATACATATATTCAAGAATCAAGCGAAGCAAGTTTCCCTGGTTTTCGTGGTTTCTGGAGGCTCTCTTCCAGCAGCCTCTCTCTGATCTGTTAGCGAGATTTGGCGCATAAACACGTCATGATCAAAACAAACTCCGACTCAACGCTGAAAATGACAGCGAAGAAAGGCACGACAAGTGAGTAGGAAATACTTCTCGTCGCTGCTTACTTCTTTTATCATGTTATTTTCGAGTTTTCCATAATAGAAAGAATGCTTTACAAGCTGCTACTTGTCATCCTTTATTTCGCATTCGTGATACTGCTGTTCAGGCTGCAGCTAGTTCTCAGACCTGGCATTGCAGAATTGAGCGATTCGCTGGATGGATTAAGAAATGCATTACCATGTGCCGTCGGTTGGTTGTTTTTCAAACTAGCAATTAAAGAATGCACGCAAGAACGTAAACATCGGTCACGTGAAACATCATCGAAAGATGGTATTTTGATGGTAAATAACAAAGAAAATATCAGCGTTGCTGACCAAGACACCGCCGACACAGAAAAACAATGCGCAAATGCTGTCCAATTCAAAACACACGAGGATTTCATTGAAAACGTGGAAGACACCAAGGCATGTGTTTGGCTTGTACTTGTAATTCAGCGAGGCAAAAGAAACCACCGAATGACGTCATCTTTGAATAAATTCTGCAGTAGAATGGAATCAGTTGGGATTCATTTGGGCACCTACGATTGCAATGAAGCAAATGGCGGTCCCCTGTGCCAGAAAAGGCAACATGGAGGGAACATGTATTTGGTGTTGACAATGCCAAAGGGGATCAGACCGAAAGGCAAAGTGGCCACATATCTGTTTGATGATTTTAATTACCATGACAACACATCTCATGTTAAAGTAGAACATTGGCTTAGAACTGTGTTACATTCCCGTGTCAAAAGTAAAGACACTTCATACTCCTTGTCATTAGGCAGTTTATATATCAAAACAGCCTCAGCCCAACGCCACAGCTTAGGACCAAGTACAACTCTTACGTATTTATCATCAGCAAATACAATGCCGCTTGTCTTGGCAGTTCTATCTGTGAAATTCACGGGCAGGGTTGAGTTTGTCCACTTGAGACGACAACAACACCAATCAACATTGACGGTCGGACCTAGTCTAGCACCTCCTCCTGACTTATGGTTGATCAAGTATCATAAACATTCAAAGCATTCTTTTCATCCACTAAAACAGCATCCGCATTTTCAATACCTAGATATATTTCTGCGTACTTTGCACCCTGAAACAAATGATCTATTTTTACTGGCAATCTTTATTATTAACTTGGCCTGTTTGCTTGACCTCTTCACTCGTGACGGTGGACCCTTAAAAAGAATTCTGTATTCAATGTGGCTAACATCATGTGCTAATACAGTGCTAATATTTGCATGGTTGCCCCTTTTAAAACTGTTCTTTTTGCCCCAAATGCTTCCAGTGGCAAAACTGTTACTTTCAATACTTCAAAGCATCATGGTGTCAGACATAGCATCTATCATTCGACAAGATCTTCTTGAAGTTTTTCAGCATTTATCATTTTTAATTGCCGGTTTTATCATATATTGCACTATCATTGGATATATAAGATATACGCATTACTATCGCCAGTCGGCTATTACCATGTCTTGGCAAGAAGTATTCATTAGAGATATTCAAGATATCAAACAATTAGTTTCTCCGTTGTTTCATATTTCACCATCGCATGACTTACGGTTTGGTCATATGGAAGATGGCTTAGAGACACTAGTTCATTATCTTTCAATTCCTAATCTGTGGCTGCAGTCTAGAAATCCACTGGATTACCTGAAAGACTTGGATACATTTACATTTTGTAATAAATTAGATTGTTGTTATAAGGGATATAATAAACAAACGTCACACAAGCAGAGAGAATGCCCAATTTGCATAGAAGAATTTGTATGCGGAGACATAATAACTCAGTTGCATTGTTGCCATAGCTACCACAAAGATTGCATTGTGGGATGGGTATGTAGCAGCAAGAAGTCAAGGTGTCGCACATGTCCTGTCTGTAGATGGCCAGTCTATAAAGCTAAAATGTTGCCATCACAAATGAATGAAGCAGCCGCAACAACATCAGATGTATTATGATAATAATTAAATATATAATATATTTATTACATCATCATTCACTTTGACCATCAATTATTGTACTCTAATTAATATTTAAAAGAAGAAACGTAAGTCTTCTGTACATTAGCTCTCGGCTCAGTGTCAGCTTCATTCAAAGTAAATTATATCTTCCTACAGGCGTTACCTTCTTATACCCCATATCTTATTACCTTCTACTATCAATAATTCAAAATATAAAAGAGACTAATCATGAGAGTATCTACAATCATCTCCATGAGTGCATTGGTTAAGTTTAAAACGCTTACACGGGTACCTTTTGTGGAAGCCTTCTTTGTGAGATGGTCCCACCTTACGTTTACCCTGATTAGTTTCTCTCCTCTCGGGGATGCTCTTTCCCTTAACACCATGCGCCCTGCAAGAGAAGCAAACGATCAGGAAAAGCATGAGATATATTCAAACGAAACAAATACTTAATCGATTTAGTTACCTTGCTTTAGGACCCCAGTTAATGGTTGGATTCTCTTGAAAGCGTAAAAGTTTTTTCTGCCTTGACGCTGGATTAGCTCCAGGCAGAATATCAAACGTAGCTGTGATTTTGCGCTCTTTATTCAATATCTTTAATGTCAATGAATTACTACTTAGATTCTCCATTTTAACTGGATTTTCTGCCTCCCATGATCTCATGACATCCCATATAACTACAAGCAACAAAATGGTTAATACTGTAATCAATTGATTGGCAATAATTGTTAACACCGAATTGATGAAAATAGCAGAACATGTTGTACGCACCAGAACTGGGTGCATCAGTTTTCAATGCATTGCAATTAGCATGTGAAATTGAGACTTTGTAGCCAAGGCGTATGACAGCTGACCACATCTTCAATGCTGCTGGTGTACTGCATTTGATGAGGCTAGCCAAGCGGTCAGGCACGTAATACAAAGGACAGTCAGGCAGTTCTTCCGAGACAACCGACAACATTCCTGACAACACAAAAATGAAAACCATTCAAATAAGGGATTTGATAGGCAAACGCATGCGCAATTATAACAATAACTGATGCGTAGATATACATACCAATCAATCTAGGGGTTGTTCTGTAATCTTTCTTTTTCTCTTCAATGCTCGATAGTAATCCCTGTACAAAACTTTGGTCATGGATAGGTCCATTCCAAATAGGCCCTCCAATGTGAAAGACTCGGTCACATTCTGAGCACAGCTGACCCACTACAGGCCCTGTACCAGGTGTGTATTTGACACTTTTTCCTGCCTCTGTCACTTTGCCCACTACCAAGAAAAAAATAAATATATATATTCAAATGAAGCATATTTATCTATAACATATAATTAAATTGCTTTGCTTAGTTACCAGGCTGCAAACGGAATGTCTCACAGCCACTGCATTGATACACGTAAGACTGTTTGCTTGCACAACGTTTGACGATTGACGGACTTGAAAACACCTGTACAAATATTCTAACGTAGAAATCAATGCTGACAGATAACAAAGGCTTGACATATCGTTTGTAGCGTGCAGCATGGGAGTCCAATGAGGCCAAAACACATCGCAATGCCTGAAAAGAGCAGAAAAGGGTTATGGAACAACCTTTCACTATGAGAGAGTTTCATAGGGTCCACTCATCCATTACGACTGCTGAATGATGGATGATAAACACAACATGGAATGATTGTGCTCACCGGTACCTAGTACACATCTTGTCATTGATATTATAATTCAATTTACTGCTAACTTATGACCTATGACATAATAATAATAATAAAATTTATGTTTATCTAATAGTAGATAATATAGGGCTCTATGTCTTCATTTGACAGAGCGGTAAATAATAATAATATATGGCGAAAGAGTCAAAGAATACATATTCTTTTCTGTTACTCATGTTTCACGCATTTCACAGCAATCTTCAGACAGATCGAGTCATAATAATAATATATACATTTATATAGCGCTTATATCAAAAAGCTCTAAGCGCTTTACACATTTAAATTAATCTAAAAAATAAAAAGTAAAATTGTTGTCAGCTGTATTCATCAAACGCTTTCTGAAATATGTAAGTTTTCAACATGCATTTAAGAATTGGTATCAAAATGCAATTTTTCAAATCCTGTGGCATTTTATTCCATAATAACGGCGCTGCCACAGAAAAGGCACGGTCTCCGTAAGTTTTAATTTACTAGAACGAACACATGAATTGTTTTTGGATGATGAACGAAGACTTATTGGAGGATTATAAACCTATAACAATTCTTTCAGATATAGGGGCTAGGCAATGAAGATATTTGAAAGCAAGCAATAACATCTTAAACTCAAATATTTCACAGACAGGAAGACAGTGAAGTTCAAATAAATTGTTGAAATATGATCATATTTGCGAGTTCATGTAACAAGTCGTGCTGCTGCATTTTGCACACATTGCAGTTTCTTGATTATTAGTTTAGAAATGCCAAGATATAACGAATTGCAATGATCTAATTTTGAGGCAACAAATGCATGTACTAAGGTCTTCGTGATGTTCAAGTCAAGGTACTTCCTTATTTTAAAAATTCGATAGAGATGAAAAAATGATGACTTACAAACTTTGTTAATGTTTTCTGTCATGGTTAATTGTTTATCAAAGATGACACCAACGTTACGAGCAGAGATTGACCGATATACACATTCATTGACAATTTTCACAGAAATATTGCTTGAGCTATTACGAAAGCGGTAACTGATAAATAATAGTTCAGTTTTATTCTGGTTGAGCTTCAATTTGTTAGCAGACATCCATAGATCAATTACAGCAACACAAACTTCAATTTTTGAGATAGCAGACTGACCTATGACATCTGCGGCTATTTGCTGTTTAGGCTTACCATCTCGTGACAATTTTTGCCTCGCAAAGGCATCACACCATATTTGGCAAAAGATGCTTCCCCATGGTTGCCACAGAGACCAGCCATATCTGTGCATGTTACACACAGTAATCCACCTTCTGTTACCGCTTGGATGGCAGGATCAAGAAACTCAGCAGGAGATCCGTATGGATCCAGGTCAATGACATCATATTTAGATCCATTTCTACCACGACATAGGTACATTAATAACCTAAAATAAAGATAATCATTCGACATCAAGTCGATACCTGATTACATTGATACATGAATTGGTTTTACTGTAACACAAGATATAATGTTGGATCACTGATCCATCTACGCTTCCAGTTGAAAACCACAATTAGAAAAACAAAGCTGACAATGTTCAAAACAGATACCGAAGAATAAAAAGTTATTACAACAAATGTTAGTCGAACAAAAACACGAACCATCACGTGCATTTTCAAAGAAGTTGAATAGCTTTTTTATTTTTCATTTTATTTGAAAAGCTCGCGGTAGATTTGTAGTAAATGTACCATGGTACCAGATGCAAAAAGAATTTCGAAAATTGATTGGAGCATAATTCACATGTTTGTGCTTCTAGATTATGAACTACTATACCTTGACAAAAGGGCCTGGGATTAGTTCAGGAGCACACTTTTCATAATTTTTTCTTGGGATTTGCTCCAAGTTAGTTACTGAATGATTCTAGATCATTGCTAATTCCGTTACATACCATTTTGAAAAGGTCACAATTTGGGTATATCATTGTGTAACAATAAAAGACCAGTTAGCTCGCAATCGTCACCAGAAAGATGAATGGCGACAACAGAAAACTGCAGCCAGGGCGGATTTAGTGACAAGCGCACCAGTCAGATTTTTAAACTGTTTGATGGCACCGCGGCTGTTGTTTTGCTTCTATTCTTTACAAAAACAATAACTGAGAAAACGACATGAAAATGAAATTTCATCTTGAGTACATCATCATATTTTTTGTAGCAGATTGGAAATAGCAGTACGATTGTTATAATAATCGTATGATTGGACACTGGACTAGAAGGAATTCAAATTAATTCTACCAATCAACAACACTGATTTTGCTACCGCGGCAGTTGAGCATCCAATAGATTGCTTTGATTTCGCTCCCCTCAAATGACGAAGCATTCAAAGAATTTAACTATGAACCAATGATAATGCTCTATTTCACATTCCTGACATAGTTCGCCCCCCCTCGGCACCCGTGAATAACAAAGCTTGTCTTGCGTTCTGTCTATCTTGTACTTTCTGTACGTACTTTCTGTACAATTGAAATTACCATATTTTATAAGATGAAAACTACATAATTAAAATTACCATATTTTATAAGATGCATTATCAAAGTATTGCAGACCTTTTAAATCGTTAATTTATGATAACAAAGGGTGAAGATATCAATGTTTGAATCACAAAAAATATATTATTTTCACACCTTTATCGAAGCGTTATAAAATTGACACTGTTGAAAATTTCGAGATAAAACTCAGCATCCTCAAGTTCTATTTGCACATATGTTTTTGTGAGATTTCAAGAGGGGTGGCGAGAAAGTGCAGATTTCATGTGCAGGGTCCGACAAACTATTTGCCTTCCGGAAACCTGGATTCATATTCAAAAATCTTATGAAAATTTTTCACAGAAATACTGAAAACCCATTAAAATATCAACAATTTCCAATTTCCTGTTGCCATGGTAACACAGAGAATTTTACAAGAAAATATTTCAGCAATATGTCTTGGCTTTCATACAAAATTTTTCTTAAAAACCCTTGACAACTTTGACATTTCTGCAAAAAAAGTTTTGCATTTGTTGTTTTTCTGAGGTCAAGTAAGTCAAACAGTGAACTGGGTGATCATTCATGGGATGTGTTGAAGAAGGTGTCTCTTCGCAACTTCGCAAGGAACAATTAAACAAACTTTGAGAAGAATCAGACATTTTATTGTTAACATTTGAATTATTTAACTTTGGAGGCATTCAAATGAGAAAAGTATTCAAAATAATAGATAAAAACAACAAAATTTAAAGAAGACAAACGTTCACAATAAACTCTTCAAGCATGATTGAAAACAAATTACACCTTCGGAAAATTGTTTTTCAACCTTATTTCCGAAAGATAACAAATTAAAATTAAAAGGGAAAGTCGACTTGTTCGGAAATTTGTCTAGCCTTCCGGAAACCTAGTTGCTGGGTTGCTGGGTTTTGTCGGACCCTGTTCATGTGGAATGTGAAAGAATTCAATACAATGAAATAAAATATTTCTAGAAATAATGTGCCTGCAAAAATGCTATTGTCACAAATGCGTGCCTGAGGCAGGCAGTCCCAACTTTGTCGATCCCTGCACGCCAGGCTAAAGCCAAATGATAAACATTTAGCCAAATACGGAAATATCATCGATGGTGACGAAATAACAAGTAATTAATTAACCCTTTTTGGTTTTTGAAGACGTCAAAACATGTCATCAGCATTGTGAATATTCTATTGATTGGTCAACAATGATGTAACTTGACTCGGGATTGTCTAGGTATTATTAATGTTGACGAAAGAAATGGCAAAACTAAATCTTATCAATGTTGGCGAAATAAAAAGTAATTCGGTCGGGGATTAAGTCAACATTCAAAAGTTGAAAGAGATAGAAAAATCCTAGCTTTGGATTATATTTTTCTAAAGATCAGGATATACCCCGTATTTCGTTGAAAACAATGGTCCATGTGGGGGTACGAAATTCTTTGCAACTAAGGATTCCACTACATGGTCGGCCAGACTGGAAAGTTTGCTGTTTGCAGCTAAGATGTTGGCTGTGCACTTCATAATTTTATCCGTATTTTATAAGAAAATTACATATTTTCCATATGGTCAGAATTTGGCTTTCAGCCCCATAATTTCGGAGAAAAATATGATCTGGTCCGCGCACAACGCATTGTTTCCAATCTGGATGGTGGAATACTCTGTAAACTGGATTCTGGTCATGAACAAGTGGAATCCATGTATGTTACGCCGGATATATCCGGCGTAGAACTGAGTTGATTTTATGCCAATTTGATTTCCTTAGGCTTGGGCAAACGATACGATTTTGTTGTACAACACCGTACAATTTTTGTTGTATTCAACATGTTGCATCGTTTGCCCACCCTATTTATACATTGTTCTATGCAATTTAATGACCAATAAATTATTGCACAATACGAAAAAGTCCATGACTTGAAGTCATAAACATTTTCGTTGTTGTACGGAAGTCGTGGAATTTTCACGAGGTTGATGCCTCTGAAGCATTCATTTGAAACGAAGCGCAGGCGGAGTAGCTTCGTTACCGCGATTTCGAAAAATACTTATTGTATCACAGATAGCAAATCACTTGCAACGGCAATATCATGCCACATAGAACATAAAAAAATAGCTCCGCTACGCTCGGACTCATGGTGAATAATATAATAATCAAAATAAACCAATTGAAATCAAATTCAATAGAATATCAAATCAATCAAATCATCATGCAAAGAAAAAGAAAATCAAATCAAATTCAAAAAAGTAAATCAATCCAATCGAATGATATAAAAATCAGATCAAATTAAAAAATCAACTCCAATCAAATAAAATGAAATAAATTATAGCAATATCCAAATAATATAATAATATAAAGAAAAAAATATATCCAAATAATAAATCAAATGAAAAAAAAAAAAAAATGAGAAGGCAGACTGATGGGATTCAACCCCAGACCCCGCGCGCCTGATGCAGACACTTAACCACTAGACCATACCAAGATACAATAGAAGACGTGATTTTCACTACTTATAATACAGGTGTGAGTTGTAAATGACGTGCGAAATTGCCTCTTCTTAAGCTGATGTCGCAGCAGAATTAAAACATTTTCATAAACCAAATAAAACGATGACGACTGGCTTAGCAGTTTGATGTAATACATAACTTCAGAAAACAATAAAAACAATAAATATATAATACTGGCTTGTCTAAGCCCCCAACCAAATGATGAATTGTCGGTTCAAAAGTTCTCATGGTCAAAACACAACAACAATTATCTTCGAAGTTTCACCTCAAATAGTGATGTTACAGAACGATTAAAATCTTTCATTTAACCATTCAAATGACGAGAAGAAGAAACCAATCATGTGTTCTACCAATGAAGAGATAGTCACGATGTAAACTAATCCAGGAGTATTAGAAAACATTTCATTTAATAATGCAATTGTAATCTCGCTAAGCTGCGAGTCGGCCATCATGGCGGCAATGGAAAAAAATTTATGACAAAAAAATTTAGCTAAAAATTTAGAATAATCACACAGCTTGCTCATTGTATTTTTAGCAATAAAATGGTGTTTCTTGCGCAATCGTTTTTTGTTCGACCTTTGTTAGCACACAAAGCAGTGTGTTGAACGTTATTTCAAAAGAACAATAGATTTAGTCAAAAATGAAATGAAATGAAAACGTTTCCACCATGACAGGATAGACTCAAGGTCACTTACGTAACCATGAGTCAAAAACAGTATACACAATTTGAAAACATGACGATTGTACCAAACAAAAGATTGGATAGTACTAGCATGTAAATAATTGTGAAATTAAATTAATATGATCATGCATTAAAAGGTATTAACACGATAGAAAATAGCAACTCTTTGAGCCAGGACAGCTTTTGATATCTCATTGTTATAAATAAATGATTATAAAGACTCCTGGCTCGATTGGTTATCATTCTACGCATTTTGTATGTTAGTATTTGGTATTTGATCAATAATTTGATGCAACAAGTTGAAGCTTCAATTAGCCACCCTATAAAATGGTCATAAAACAAAATCACAAAACATTTCAAAATATAATGTTCAATGTTGTTGGCCTACAACAAAATCGTATCGTTTGCCCAGGCCTTTTGGCGTGGAAATTTGATAACTTTTTATAGTTTTCAACTAAATTTGGCCTTTTTGGCGTATTCTAGAATGCTGACTCTGACTTGGCGTAATTTTGGTGTAAATATCCGGCGTTCCAACTTCAAGCCGGTTTGCGCCTCCGAGATGAAAATTTTTCTCGTCATTGCCGCCCCTGAAGCTGCAGTTTTCGTCGAAAATCGGCAGATAAAAATGATCAAATTTGATCAGTTGCCGCCCTCACCCCTACCTTTCTCGGAGCTGCCACTCCCAAGATCTCGTCGAGATTGCCATTACTTGCAGACTGGATGTAAGACTGAGTGATTGCGAGACTAGCCTCTCTTCGATATCGTATAAATAGAAATGTACTTCGGTGCAATAGGGCATTGTAAAAAGTGAATTGTTAAAGTCGTCCAAGTTAGATTTCAAGGATTCCACTATGGTGAACAATCTACCCTAATATAAATAGGTGGTTGGTCTATAAATAATCCCTACTTACCCAGCATCATTATGACTAACTTCTATCACATGCTGTAATCTGTTGTGATCAATATTTCGATTGATGGTAGTTATAGCTGATTGGCTAATGTCATTTGCAGTAACATGAGTGACTGAAGGCACTTCAGTGGCATATCTTAACGCACGAAGGCCTGATGCAGAAAGGGCGTCAAGAACTCGGACAGAAGCTTTGTCATCTTTAGTTTCTTTACTTGATAGAAAGGCACGCGTCACGGCAATGCTCAAATCACGATTAAACTCTTGTACAGGGTTGTAAAACACACCGCCATTTTTCGGAAACAAAATTTTTGCTTTTCCTTCAACTATCTCATTAAATTCATCATTGAAAGAGTTCTGCTTCGATTCTTCCGTAACCCCATCTTCTTTGCACTCAGATACATCTGTCGCGGGCACAACATTTTTCTGTTCGCAATTTACGACATCTTCACCGCCATGTTGATTATCCATTTTCACTCAATCTCTATATCGACAACAGCCTCGTTTCTGTGTAATCAGAAGGCGCGAATGAATATCCGTCAACAAACAGTACTGAAATCCAACAAGACATTATTTTGATTAAAATGGTCGCTTGAATGCTTGAATTTATTCCAGTGGTGCTATTGGTTTTTGTACCGTCATTTTGATCCGACCGATACCATTTTACCGGTAAGTTATTCGTTAGGAATACAACTAATTATATATAATTCCTTACTGCTATGAAACCATGAAATTCTGTGATCCTTTTAGGAAGTTTGAACTTGTGAAAAGATATGTCATCTAGATTCGAGCACCCAGCCTATAAGCAGATGGCTACGGAAAACAGTCGTATCCACACATTAGACAATAACAAAGTCAAAGACGAGTTAAAGCGCCTTTCATTAAACACGAAGTAAGTAAATTGATTAAGTGTAAGTGCGGCAGTATGTGATGATTCTGCTACCGCGAATTGCGTGATGAGATACAAGACAATGCGTTCAATGCAACTCAATTGAACTGTACTTGAATGCTCCCATGATGAATCTTATTCCATGGTGGAAACAAGCAGAGCAACCAAACAATTAAGTATATATTAACACGTACTTCGGTTCATGGTTTTCACCATTACAAATGCATAAACAAAACATATAATCAGCCAAATGAACAATGTATATGTAAGGAATGCAATTCAAGTTAAATATCAAAATTAAATATAAAAATATAAATATAATAATGTAATATGAGGTAAAACACTTATAATTATGTGAAAGTGCTCAATGTTTGTTAAAACAGAGCATAATATAAAATTGAGACAAAAAACCTTTCCGTAACTCCAGGTTTCACGTGTTTATTTCACGATCATCGTACCGTCTGATGATCGTGAAATGGACATGTGAAACTTGGAGTTACGGAAAGGTTTTGCCTCATCTTTGTCTCAATTTTAAGAATATAAATATAAATAAATATATATAAATTTATTAAATATCAAATATATATCTATTTATATAAACGTCAAAGTCTGTGTGTGTGTGTGTGTACGCGTGCTGTCGTGACCATGGATTTGTTTTTCGTTTTTCTAAGTCAATTGTTACGCAAAAATTTCGAAAAACATATCATTAGAATCAATGTCATCCTGCGATTAAATGACGCTTTTAGTTTTTTATATTTCATTCCCTATTTCCTGCATCGAAAGAAAACATATCTTTATTTTGTAATCCAACTTTGCTTGACAACAACAAAGCAATTTGTCCTTCTCAATTTCACTTGCATCATTGACCACTCTCTATTGTTCACACAATTATTCTATTGTTCTATTGATGAAATATCTCAATCAAATTCTAAATCTAAGTAACGGAGACTTGCAGTCTTAAAAATGAATGGATCAACCCAGCAGCGCAAGTCACTCATTGCTAGTATATATATACTAGCAATGAGTGTTGTGGTCCATTATGGACCTTCTATGAAAAACTTTCAGATCACTTATAATTAAACAATTGACTAAGCTTTCTATCGCTGTATAATACGGAGTATGAACTCTGGAGGAGAACATGAGACACAATACGCATTGAAACGATGTAGCATTAATCAATACATCTTAATCATTCTTTAATAAAAATTTAATTTATTTCACATCAATTGAGTCGATTGAAATGTATAATTTAACGTAGCTATCTCTACATAGAAAAACTTTATTTTATGTGCTGAAAGGAAACCAGAACACATTAATTATTATGAATTACAAATATTCAGTCAAATTTCGAAATATGAAACTATCCATAAAAAATCACTTCAAATCCGATCCGATCCGAAGACCTAAATTATTAACCCGAATCTGACCCGATACGATCAAATCGCGTTCGGTTCGGATTGATAAATCTTCATTGCAATACAAACAACACTAATGTGGTGTTCACAAAATAACGCCGTCAAGGTGAGGCGGGTCAAACTCGTGGCATCGCATGTAATATATTCAATATTAAATTAATTTAGCTTCGACAAGACACATGGTCCACTAATTTCTGTTATTAACATGATCAAACGATATCTTTTGTTAATTAACAATGATTTACTGCTTCATATTAAAAAAAATAAGAAAAATCGTTGATAAAAATTTTCCGAATGGCGGATTTGAACTGACGACCCTCATATTGTGATGCCAGAGCATTAACCAATGAGCCACTGCCTTACTTATTATTATAGACGCTTTGACTGACGTCATCAACAAACCTACTGCTTCGACAACGTATTATTGAACAAGGCCGACACACGCGCGTGTAATTGAAAATCAAATTATATATATAATCTGAAAATATTATGATATGATAGTATATGAGCCTATATATTTTTAATCTTTGCAATCTCAGCAAGTAGGACTGTGATTTTCATGGCAGTCTATCAAAATACTAAGAGTTCGTTGAGAATAAGATTTTGTAAGTAAAAAAAAGATGTGAAAAATTAACCTCATAGTGCTTCTTGTTATCAAATTTTCCAGAATAATAGCATCAACATTCTTTTAAAAGGAAATAAAGTTCTATAATAAATCGCTATACTAATTTGATATTGATATCATGTTACATCTTGTTGTCAATATTTCTACGCGCTATTTATAATACATTACAGATGTCGAATGAAAGAAAAGACGATTATGAATAAATTAATTATTTTGATAGAAAAACGAAAACAACTCATTTTGCCAGATTCGTGATATGCATATTTATTCAGAATTTATTGAAACGGACGCGATGGTTTATAGAGTGGAAATGTTTAGTGCAGCTTCAAAGATATAAAATACCTCAGCCGATGGTAATATTTAAATGCTCATGTTATGATGTCTGATGAAAAGGATAATTTACTATGTAGAAAATGAATCTACTTTACCTTGCATTTGATCGCGATATGAAATGATCATTTTTGTCAGAATTATTTCGAATAAAAGACGTCAATCTTTATTTTATTCTTATCGGGCTTACATTCTCCTTCGATAAAATATGGTTGTTAACTTATTATTGATTGGTGTATTAACTCAGAGAACCCGCTATTATGTATTTAAATGTTGTTCGGAGATTATGCCGCTCGTATAGTTTTTATTTGGATCTCATTTGGAAAATGGTAAGTTGTATTTTAATAAATATTGTTTGCTATGATCGATTATTTCATGCAACCTTTTCGCTTTTTATTTTTGTAACACAAGGTTTGTTACACTCATCCAAACTGTATTAACTATTTAAAAGTGTTTTTAAATTATGTTTTTGTGCTTTTAAATTCAAAGCAAAATTTTTGAACGCTGAAAATATTATAATTATTATTATTTATCACAAATCATACGCTCAATTCAATTTAACTTTGTTGAATTTGATATACCTGAAAAAATTAACTTTATTAAATGTTGATCAACGATAATAACAAGACATCGCTATTTTTATTCTCGAAACTGTAGTAACATACTGTGTGTTATTCGTATAGCAAGTCAACAAAATGAAATTTTAATTTTAATCGATGCCTATAATTCCTTCGTTAATTATTGAAGCAAAATCTGAAAATAAAAGCCTGCCTGCTCATAACCAAATGATTCATATTTTTATATTCACTAATAAATTATAGAAATACTTTTGTGCAATGCCTTGATTAGTTCTAAACTCTATAATTTTATACTGTAGACAGATAATCTATTCGAACTTTGAATATTTTTCGAATTGATCGAACGCCAACGTCATTTTGAAAATTCTTGAAAGTTAATTTGTTTTTATGCCCCGCGATAGATTATTCATTTCAAAACAGATTGTTTGCTCAGTGTTCTCACAAATTATATATCAAAATAGCCTTTTTAAAAGTGAAATGTTTTGTATCTCGATTTTGTGAAAAGTAATGAACGGCATTTTGTTTCATTTATAAATTAAAGACCTAAAGTCTCTTTAATTTTCATAGCGTTTGTGCAGCGCTATATGTATTGCTGATATCAACACTACATGAAATAAGTCTACGTTTCTTTGATTTCAAAACATATTTTGTTTGGCCTATTTATACTGGTAATTCAATGTAATTCAGTATTTCGTATTGTTTTAATTATCATAAAACTGATTCATTTTCAAGTTTCACTTGCTCAAACAATTTACACGCAGCTTTTAAATTCAAAGCAAAATATTTTTGTTCTGGGGATTTCAATTTGAATTCGATTTGGCTGCCCGCTAGATTATCGACCTATGAAATTTTTCAAAATCTCTGAATTTTTTAATGCAAGGATATCAAATAAATTATCAGATGAAGTATATTATTTTAAAACAACGTCATAGACCCATACTTTTCATACAACAAATTTGTTACTGTACACGGTTATCTCGACACAAATGTTTGCATAATTTCCCGACAACGGATTATCCGTATTATATCGCCAGTAAGACGTACATAAGTCGCGGACAGACACAGAAATATCGAAATATCGAAATATAGAAATACTAGCAATGAGTGTAGTCCATAATGGACCTTTTATGATAAAACTTTCAGATCACTTATAATTAAACAATTGACTAAGCTTTCTATCGTTGTATAATACGGAGTATGAACTCTGGAGGAGAACATAAGACACAATACGCATTGAAACGATGTAGCATTAATCAATACTTATTAATCATTCCTTTAATAAAAATTTAATTTATTTCACATCAATTGAGTCGATTGAAATGTATAATTTAACGTAGCTTTGTCTACATAGAAAAACTTTATTTTATGTGTTGAAAGGAAGCCAGAACACATTAATTATTATAAATTACAAATACTCAGTCAAATTTCGAAATCTGAAACTTTCCATAAAAAATCACTTCAAATCCGATCCGATCCGAAGACCTAAAATATTAACCCGAATCTGACCCGACACGATCGGATCGCGTTCGGTTCGAATTCATAAATCTTTATTGCAATATATACAACATTAATGTGGTGTTCACAAAATAACGCCATGCGGTGTTCACAAAATAACGCCGTCAAGGTGTGGCCGGTCAAACTCGTGGCATTGCATGCAATATATTCAGTATTAAATTAATTTAGCTTCGACAAGACACATGGTCCACTAATTTCTGTTATTAACATGATCAAACGATATCTTTTGTTAATTAAAAATGATTTACTGCTTCATATTAAAAAAAAATCAGAAAAATCGTTGATAAAAACTGCCGAATGGCGGATTTGAACTTACGATCCTGATATTGTAATACCAGAGCATTAACCAATGAGCCAACCCCTTAATACTTTTGTACGCGCTTTGACTGTACTGATCAACAAACCTGCTGCTTCGACAACGTATTACTGAACAAGGCGACAGCGCGTGTATTGATTTCAAACTATATATATAATCTAAAAATATTATGATATGATAGTATATGAGCCTATATATTTTTGATCTTTGCAATCTCAGCAAGTAGACCTGTGATTTTCATTGCAGTCTATCAAAATACTAAGAGTTCGTTGAAAATAAAATTTTAAAAGTAAACAAAAGATGTGAAAAGTTGACCTCATAGTGCTTCTTGTTATCAAATTTTCCAGACTAATAGCATCAACATTCTTTTAAAAGGAAATAAAATTCTATAATAAATCGCTATACTAATTCGATATTGATATTATGTTACATCTTGTTGTCAATATTTCTACGCGCTATTTATAATACATTACAGATGTCGAATGAAAGAAAAGATGATTATGAATAAATTAATTATTTTGATAGAAAAACGAAAACAACTCATTTTGCCAGATTCGTGATATGCATATTTATTCAGAATTTATTGAAACGGACGCGATGGTTTATAGAGTGGAAATGTTTAGTGCAGCTTCAAAGATATAAATACCACAGCCGATGGTAATATTTAAATGCTCATGTTATGATGTCTGACGAAAAGGATAATTTACTATGTAGAAAATGAATCTACTTTACCATGCATTTGATCACGATATGAAATGATCATTTTTGTCATAATTATTTCGAATAAAAGACAATCTTTATTTTATTCTTATCGGGCGTACATTCTTCTTCGATAAAATATGGTTGTTAACTTATTATTGATTGGTGTATTAACTCAGAGAACCCGCTATTATGTATTTAAATGATGTTCGGAGATTATGCCGCTCGTATAGTTTTTATTTGGATCTCATTTGGAAAATGGTAAGTTGTATTTTAATAAATATTGTTTGCTATGATCGATTATTTCATGCAACCTTTTCGCCTTTTATTTTTGTAACACAAGGTTTGTTACACTCATCCAAACTGTATTAACTATTTAAAAATGTTTTTAAATTATGTTTTTGTGCTTTTAAATTCAAAGCAAAATTTTTGAACGCTGAAAATATTATAATTATTATTATTTATCACAAATCATACGCTCAATTCAATTTAACTTTGTTAAATTTGATATACCTGAAATTAACTTTATTAAATGTTGATCAAAGATAATAACAAGACATCGCTATTTTTATTCTCGAAACTGTAGTAACATACTGTGTCTTATTCGTATAGCAAGTCAACAAAATGAAATTTTAATTTTAATCAATGCCTATAATTCCTTCCTTAATTATGGAAGCAAAATCTGAAAATAAAAGCCCTGCTGCTCAAAACCAAATGATTCGTTTTTTATATTAAATAATAAATTATAGAAATACTTTTGTGCAATGCCTTGATTAATTCTAAACTCTATAATTTTAGACTGTAGACAGATAATCTCTTCGAACTTTGAATATTTTTCGAATTAGTCGAACGCCAACGTCAATTTGAAAATTCTTGCAAATTAATTTGTTTTTAAGCCCCGCGATAGATTATTCATTTCAAAACAGATTGTTTGCTCAGTGTTCTCACAAATTATGTATCAAAATAGCCTTTTTAAAAGTGAAATGTTTTTTATATCTCGATTTTGATAAAAGTAATGAACGGCATTTTGTTTCATTTAATAAATTGAATAAAGACCTAAAGTCTCTTTAATTTTCATAGCGTTTGTGCCGCGCTATATGTATTGCTGATATCAACACTACATGAAATAGGTCTACGTTTCTTTGATTTCAAAAAAATATTTTGTTTGGCCTAGTTATACTGGTAATTCAATGTAATTCAGTATTTCGTATTGTTTTAATTATCATAAAACTGATTCAATTTCAAGTTTCACTTGTTCAAACAATTTACACGCAGCTTTTAAATTCAAAGCAAAATATTTTTGTTCTGGAGATTTCAATTTGAATTCGATTTGGCTGCCCGCTAGATTATCGATCCTATGAAATTTTTCAAAATCTCTGAATTTTTTAATGCAATGATATCAAATAAAATATCAGATGAAGTATATTATTTTACAACACTGTCATAGACCCATACTTTTCATACAACAAATTTGTTACTGTACACGGTTATCTCGACACAAATGTTTGCATAATTTCCCGACAACGGATTATCCGTATTACATCGCCAGTAAGACGTACATAAGTCGCGGACAGACACAGAAATATAGAAATATCGAAATATAGTGATATATAAACAGACAGTATTATGTATATAAGTGATAGAAATATAGAAATATTGTGATATATAAACAGACAGTATTATTAATATAAGTAGATAGAAATATAGAAATATTGTGATATATAAACAGACAGTATTATTAATATAAGTAGATATAGATATAAGTGCCCATAACATCTTTCATATATTAACATGTCATTCTGTTCCATCTTATTTTTCATTTATTAAATCGTTTGAAACAATTAAAAATAGCTAAATAAATAAGCTCTATGCAGATATCAAATTTTTTATTTATAATAATACTCATCTACCCTGCATTGGGTGAAATATATCAATGGACTTCTGTATCGGGATAATCGGGCTCTCCGATTTAGTTTAATTTTCAGACAGAATATCTGATTAAAGAACATCAGTTCAGCATCACAAAACAAGAGACATATTTAAATGTAGGCTAATAACTTTAATAATGTAATAAAAGTAAGCGATAAAATAGACGTTGTTTGAGCTTTCGACATTACTCATGTCATCTTCAGAAATTTATTTAAAAATTAAAATTATTTAAAATACATGAGTTTAAAAGTGTCAAAGCTTCACAAAGTGCTAGAAACAGGATGCGTTAATAACAAATATAGCTTATTCACACAAAGGCAAGAACAATAGCTTTTTAATATGCTGCTGGGAAAAGCCGAGATTTGATTGAGTCAGACTGAGTATTGAAGTTTGGCTTGATTCGCCTGATTTCAAGCATTTCATGGAAAATTAAGCAGTCAAATTTGTCTTTACAGTTTTCAAAACTTTAAGATTGTTTTCTGAAATGGATTTTTCGTTTTGTTGATTTTCATGTGCGTAAACAGCAGACCCTATTCTCTTGTGCTCGTCAATGCATTGATGCAAGTGTCGGAAGGTATATCCGACATAATTCGCTTCACACGAATCACACTGGAAACTATATACAACACATTGACGAGACAAGAGAGCCGGTTTTTGTTTACACACATGTAAATCATTTTGTATTTTCCTACTTGTAAATACTGGCCTAAGATTTTTCCCGATTTTTGGACTTGAATCAGATAACTGACGGAATGATGGAATTAGCAGAAACTTGATCCTTGAAAGGTAGTACGATGTTCATGTCATCAGGATTCTTGCTTGCAATAGGCAAATCAGGCCCACACTCAGTCCGACTCTTTATTAATGTGGTGGTGGTATCTTTGTTAGTGTGGGCATGATTTCAAAATTAAATATAGCCTCTGTTCAGACCACGAAAGAGAGCTTTCGAATGATGTATACTGTTCCGGATTTCTCTGCATGGTTTTTGAGATTAGCGCATACAAAGTTTTGAAGATCATTTTTATATGGTAGTAGTAGTAGTATAGACAGTCACATTATAGGAATGTGCCGTCCCTCTTACGCCTTACATATTTGCTACATAAAGAACGCCACAAAACACGGTCAGACATAGCTGACAAAGAAACTTTTAAATAACACAATTCACGATACAAAACATTATGAAAAGATACTACTCTACCATAGCCCCGTCGAAGCATCTCCTTCGGTTGCCAATGAAGGATGTCATGCAGCGGTTGAGGGGCATACGTCTTTGATCTTTCGATGTGACCTAAAAAAGACATCTGATGTTGGTGAGCAATAGCAGAGGCAGAAGGGGAAAGTTTCCTATGTTTAGCAGTAGACAGTAAGTTGGGCCAATGTACTCCTAAAGCATGCCGAAGCATGGCGTCATAAGCTGAGTCAAGTCGGGTCAATAGTGAGGTTGATAGAACCCTCGTTTCAGAAGCATATAATAGAATAGGTTCTATCGTGTGTCTGAACAGTCTTAACTTAACGTCAGTGTTGACATCGGACGCCCAGAATTTATTCAGACCTCTAATGGCTGCCCAAGCCTGGCCTCTACGTTGTGTTAAATCATCTGAAGAAGATGGAAGTACAGAACCTAGGTACTTGAACGAATCTACACGTTCTATGTCACCATTAGATGTAGCAAGGTGTGCCTGTTTTATGCCTAAAGCAATAAATTTCGTCTTAGTCGTGTTAATTGTCAAGCCTACCGTTTTACCAACCCGTTCAACTTCATCAAGAAGCTGTTGTGCTTCAGATATGCTATTTGTTAAGATAGCAATATCGTCAACGAATGAGAGGTCCGATACGTTTCGATCCGATACGATTCGTTTATATAGTAGCAGGGATCAAATAAGATGTGCGCATGCTCTAAAACGTGTGTCAAATTCACACATGTTTTCTTCTCTAAATATGTCATATAGTTATACAAAGGATCAACTATCTAAACAAATCACAGTCACACATTCTATGCTATGACGTTTTATAGCGTTTATATAATAATAATAATAATATATAATAATGACGTTTTATATAATAATAAGAATAAGGATTTAGCGTTATTCATACGTAAGTGTAACATGATTATTAATTGATCGATAGAATTATTAAATTTTAATAGATTGATCTTTTTTATTGTACATAAAATGTGTAACCTACAAATAAAGAAATTGGTTTCATTATTCGTATGTGCAAGATCTAATCGTACATAAATTATAGACTATTACTTCTACAGAAAAAGGTAAAATTCTATTGTGTAGGCTATCATGTATGATAAGCCATTGAAATGATTCTTGTTAAAAGATATCAAATATTTACCAATTGTAATAGTATGAGAATACTGTGTGAGCAGGATTGAGATATATTACACAACAGATTGAGTAGAGATGTTATTCGTGAGAGCACCAAGCAAGGAATGAGTTTACAAGTGTTGAGGGACGGTATTTACATGAGTTACAATGAATGGACGATAATTAGTAATTATTAGCTTTTGGATGGTGTCTTTTACTCTAACCAGGGCTACCAGAATAGTTTTGAGAACGTCTTCGTGGCGCTCTTCGCTGGTCAAGCACAAATAACAACAACACCATGTCGACGTTGTTGACAATAAAGATGAGGACATCTTATTTGTAAATCCTGCATATACTTGTTTAAATCCTATCAACTGCGCCATGTAATAGTATGAGAATACTGTGTGTAAGCAGGATTGAGATATATGACACAAGAGATTGAGTTGAGATGTTATTCGTGAGAGCACCAAGCAAGGAATGAGTTTACAATGTATAGAGAATGACATTTACGTGAGTTACAATGAATGGAGGATATTAGTGCTGTGGCGGTAAAGGAAGTGATACAAAGATTACGATATAATTTACTACACCAATGAGATACACAAGTAGAATAACCCTGTTGACCTGAACAAGATAAACATGTTTACAAGGAAGGGGTACATGTTTTTATTTATTTATTTCAATTAAAGGGGTACAAGGCCAGTGGTTCAAAAGCGCCTCAAACAGTTTTACAGAAAAAAACTATTATCAGAGAACAATATCAGCGTCCCTATGGAAGACATACCTGATTACTACATTGTTGTTGATTTTGAGGCAACATGCGAAGAAGTTAACCCAGAAAACTATCCCCACGAGATCATTGAGTTTCCCGCTTTGATTATAGACAGGAAAACAATGGCAGCGGTAAGAAAGTTCTCATCTAATTTAAAATAATCTATTTTTGTATTTACATGCAGTTTGAGATTTGATGTTATCTTCCTAGGAGGCAGAGTTCCGTTCATTTTGCCGCCCAACAGCAAATCCTTGCCTCAGTGACTTCTGTAAATCTCTCACAGGAATATCACAGGTTCAGTTATGACGCCATCGCTCATTCGTTGATGTGATCATTATACTTGCAATTATAATTATCTGGTAATTGTTACATTTCAACATTTAGGAAGATGTGAGTGATGCTCCTGTATTAAGCGAAGTCATGAATGATTTCGACGGTTGGATAAAACGAAACATTGGAGAAACATCATCATTTTCAATCGCAACAGATGGGTGGGTATTTTATACAGTACAATTCTTTGTCCGATGGCATTTGTAATGCAGTAATATACATGCTGAATCAGAACGATGTAAACAAGACAGACGCGACTATTTTGGAACTTTTTTTCAAGTTTCATTATCAAATCATAATCATTTCAACTATTTAAAATTGATTTATTTATCAATGCCGATTATTTTTCGATTACTAAAAATAGCGCCGATGATCGGCAAAATCGATTATTTTCAGAACAATCGTCTCATCCCTATTACTGATGTTCCTTATTTAGGCCGTGGGACGTCAATAAGTTCCTCAAGCCTGAATGTGATCGCTTGGGAATAGCACTGGCAAAATATTGGACTCCTTTTGTAAACATCAGGAAGCATTTTACAAATTTTTATAAACTCAGCCAAAACACTGTTGAAACCATGTTGCTGAATCTTGGTATGGAATTCATTGGACGGCCGCACAGAGGTATAGACGACACAACAAATATTGCCAGGATTTTAGTTACTCTCTTGCAAGATGGTTCCTCATGTAATAAAAACGACTGCCTAAGAGAATGGTCCAACAAGCAAGAGTAGTTGTTGCTATGGAAACAGACATTTTGAGACGCCATTTATAGATTTCAGGAGATATTATTTTAAATAATTTGTAAGAGTGAAACACTCGTTATTCTATTTTAATCATTCGACCATAAGATTAGGTGTTTTTATTTATTCAAATAAACGCATTCTCTCCAACCAGTATTGAGGTTTAGTCCTACATGTCACTGTGTTCCCTGGAATCCTTTTCAGTTAAATTGTTTTCTTACAATTCCACCTGCCACAAGTAGGCATTAAATAATTATCAGAAGCGGAGCCGCAGAGGGGCATAATCATAGTTCTCTTACACTCTTCCGTAATCTCAAAATGAAGCAACACGTTAACAGTTTCATACTGGACCGAAACATTTTTTTCTTACGATATTTTTCCGTCTTCTGTGTCTCTGTTTCCTTCCTTGAAAGTAAACAAATCGCCTGGCCTCTCTCGTGTGCGTGTAGCCTCGTTATTTTCAATTATGTTGTTCATTCTTTAAACCAAAACAAACCAAACAAGAAGTCCAAAATAATAGTTCGGAATCTTATTCCAATTCATTCATATATCTTATCCTCTGTGTGGTTGCTGGTGCCTTCAATTTATTAGCGGCAGCCACCAAAACCATGAAATGAGGAATTATTAACTCAGATTAATAAATTGTGAAATCTAATCACATGGAGAAGATGAGATCAAACAGAGATGTCGAACGAATGTCGTAATTAAAAAAAAAACTAGTACGTAACATTGCCCCCTTGGTGACGTTGGTTTATGTAGATAATTATAATTATTGGTTACTATTATTCTAACCACATCTCATGAAATGTCATCTGTTGCTGGTCTTCTAT
Source organism: Haliclystus octoradiatus (assembly GCA_916610825.1). Classification (NCBI taxonomy): domain Eukaryota; kingdom Metazoa; phylum Cnidaria; class Staurozoa; order Stauromedusae; family Haliclystidae; genus Haliclystus; species Haliclystus octoradiatus. Next base: position 21,000,143 of record OU744452.1, on the reverse strand, counting down.
TAACCTATCTGGTCTAAAACGGCAAAATCATTTAACATGGATCAGCGAAGAAGAATTGCCGGTGCGATTGATGCCTACGACGAACAACCGAAACAGGAATACGTGAAATGCGTTGTTGTTGGAGACGGTGGTGTGGGAAAGACAAGGCTCATTTGTTCATACGTCTTCAATCAGCCATCGATACCTTTAGAAAGACTGAACCAGGGGGCACACCACCCCTCCGTCTTTGCTATTGATCAATATATGGTTGATTCGGGGATACGAGAGAGGGGCAACGTCAAAATTGATGGCGTACCTGTATGTCTTCGTTTGTGGGATACATTCGGGGATCACGAAAAGAACCGTCGATTCGCTTACCAAGATGCTCACGTCGTTGTTCTTTGCTTTTCAATTGGAACGGCATCTTCACTGCGTAGTGTTAACGCCACATGGTACCCTGAAATAAAGAAGTATTGCCCCAGAGCCCCAATTATTTTGGTGGGTACACAACAGGATCGCAGATTCACGGATCCAGATATCTTCAGACAGTTATCAAAAGTAATCCAGCTGAAATGCATGCTGGGTACTTCACAGAACTACGAAAGTACCATATTACCTGAAACCGGACGTCAGACAGCGCGTGAGATTGGCAGCGTTTGCTACCTAGAGTCAAGTATTGTAACCAAATATGGTGTTGATGAAATATTTGAAAATGCTTTACGTGCTGCTCTCATTTGTAGGGGAAGGAACCGTGCAATGTTCTCTTCGAATCTGCGCCGAGTGCGGAAACCAAAGCCCCAAGTTCCCTATCTCCCCCCTCCGAATGCCCCTGACAATGTGTATGTACCCCAGTGTATGCTGAAGAAGGACATGTTTCATAAGACAATGTCTTGCAGCAGCGGATATAAACATATGACATTTATGGTTGAAGGAGAGTTGATCCCTTGTCAATTAATCACTCTACTTGCTACAGACACCTGTTTTGCGTATGTCTTAACTGATGCCCACGTGCTTCATTCTATATCCGGATCATCCGCCATTCCTAATTGTGATCTACTCGTGCCAAATCGAACGCTGAAACTTCAACGTGGATTCGTGAATGGTATTACATGCAATCTACCACGTGGTATTTCTGCAGTGGATACGTTCATCACACAGGAAGAAGAACCGTTTGGAATTATTATTAAATTAGAAAATATTAATGTGGCTGCCTTCAAAGGGATCCTCGAATTCCTATCCACTGGGGTTGTGAGCCATGGAAGACACGATTATCTTCTTGACGTTGCTGTCTACTTTCAGATATTTTGTCTCGAAGAGTATTTGATGAAGACAAGAACCGATCGAATGACGTCAGAAGTAAAGTTAAATGACGTTAGATGGAAAGAAAGAATGATGTCGATCTTGAAGTCTGGTCTTTACTCGGATGTTGAATTTGAATTAGAGAATGGGACGCTTTCAGCGCATAAATTTGTTCTAGTAAGTCAATGTGACGTAATGGCTGCGATGTTCCACGACCAGCACTTCAAGGAGAGTTACATATCAAAGGTATTTTTTTCGCGGTACCACATCTGAAACACATTTGGGTCACGCCCATTGGCCCCGCATTGAGATGAATTAATTACAATGTCATTTTCAGGTTGACTTTCAAAGCACGAACTGTGAGAGCTATGCTGCTGTTTTGGAGTACTTCTACACTGGTAGTATAACAGAGGTTACTGACCCTTTTGGCACAGTCGCATTGGCTAATTACCTTGGCTTGCCAAGGCTTTTGGCAGTTGTTGAATATCATATTGTCGAGCAATTTAAGAACGAACAAGTGACTCCAATAATCATCGGAAATGTCTTAGGTGAGTTTACTTCCACAGTAGTTACATAACCTGTCTTTGCTGTCACCAACAACGGGGAATGAGACAAAACAAAACCATTCGATTGTTTCTATTTAATCGTTTTTCTATCGGATTAATATCACATAATTTAATTTATTGTTTTCTTTTTGCATTGATTAGATCTGCTGTCCTGTGCTGAGCTACATAACGCCCCGCAACTAGTCAAATTCTGCCTGACTTATTTGTCCTCTAACTACAACGCCCTCCATCAACACCATACTTTCAGACTCAAACAACTCCATCCTGACACAGCCAAATACATTGAAAAGCATCGATGGCCACCGGTATGGTACCTGAAAGAAGAAGACTATTATTCTCGGAAGACAATAGAACTAGAGAAAGAAAACGAAACGAAACTGAATAGAATGGAACAAAAACGCCGCAAATACAGATGCTTTTAGCTGAATCTTTTTTGATTGCTAGTTTGCGATTTTTTTGTATTTATAGAACTATTTTTGAATCATAAATTATTAATTTACTACTACCCAGAATGTAAAAAACGAATGTCTTATTTATAAACGCAATCATCATGCCATTTGTAACGGCAATGTCTTTTTATTCCTGTTCCGTCTTCTCAAGACTCAACGTTCTATACCGCCACGTGATCATACATTCGATTTACACCCGGGACGCACACTAATCCAACATTCGAATGAAATCGAATGCCTGATAGTTTATACGTCAATATGATTACATATCTACTACCTCTTTCGGCTGTTGACACTCAGAATCTCGCGTTGTATCTCAGAATGGTTAAAGGAAGACAGTTTGCACCTGACGCACCGCAAGATCTGCTATGGGTTTGTCTCCTATTGCGTCCGATGGTTTAATAATAATGCATCGTAGTTAGATTGTAATGTCTGTCATTTAACTGCTTTTAGCTGACACGGGATGAAACAATTGGAAAGGAATCTCTCCTCAAGATGGAATCAGATGAGATAATCCCGCCGCTGTTTTTAAAGCGTGCCGTGGTGCGTATATCTCGAATTAAGCACTCACTATCATTATTATCATGTCATGGCTAACAATGATCTTCCATTCCTAGAACGACTATCGCTCGCACTCTTTTTCCGCCCACGACAATCGTCATACGTTGCAATTATCTGGCGAACACCTAGGCAGGGTACCTATTACTATTATGTTTTAACCATTCCATTGTTGGCTTTGCCATACCTACAATATTAGTTGTACATCTAATTCAATATGATAGGGCCTTGGCAAGAAGATGTACACGAAAGAAAGTGACCAATTGCCCATGTCACACCCAGCAAGTGATGACATTAAAAATAACAACCTGTCACCAACGTCCCGCGACCTCCAATCTGAACATCATGCTATACACAAGAGATACCCCAAAAATCATGAGGACAAATCCAAATTGGCAAGCAGTGAAAATCCATTTGACTTGGCCTCCATTTCGCCTGGACCTCTTATGGCAACAGGGGCGCAGGAATTAAGAAAGACATCGAACTCTTGGAAATATTCTTACAAGGCCTGATATACAAAACAGCAGAAACAACAACGCAATCACGGCTAATATCATTTTGTGTATTTCTTTGTCAATTAGAATATTTACCCAAAGCCTCAATAATAATTACTATGTTTCTTATTTCGTTGGTATAATTGTGATATGTGCCAAATTTGCATCATAGTATCAAATCATGAGAACGTTATAGGTGAGGTCAAGACCACACGATATCCTGAACTAGCTTCAAAGGAAAGAGAACACCACCGTCACTGTCATTTATCATCGAACAAGGGAATAATTTACATTGGGCGTTGGCCTGGGAGTGCACTAGGGTTTGCGTCTATATTTGCTTTAGGGTTTTTGACAGTCTCGTCAACAGATAAAATTAGACAAGCTGCCTCCGATGCCGCAGTAATGGCATTGATTTTAACGACGGAGGGTTCCCAGACGAATGCATCAAAGTTGTTGGCGATGTCTTCTTGGTTGATGTCAACACCGAACCATTGACCACCATCTAAATACAAAATAGAAATCATTCAAAATAACATCACTTTTGAATATTGTATGTTGTTCATGGTCACTATATGTCATGTTGTTTGGTTAAGCCAGCTTACCGGTAGCATGCTTTTGACGTAACTTATTCAAAACATTTGTTGAGTCAAAACCAGCATTGTCACATAGCTGCCTTGGAATAATTTCTAATGCCTTGGCCATGGACCCAATCAAAAGTTGTTCTTTACCAGCAATGTTTCTAGAATACTCTCTCAGGTATTTGCTCAATTCCATTTCTATGGCCCCACCACCGGCAACAACAGCATCATTCTACAAATACGCAAAATAAATGTTTGATTATCAAAATGCAAAAATTAACACTGAGAGAAGAAAGATTTCATTTGCAGACCTCAGAATGCCTGCATACAGTCTACATAATGTCTACATGCTATATTAGTTAGTAATTAAAAGCGTACCTTGAGAGCTCTACGAACAATCATGATGGCATCGTGAAGAGAGCGTTGTGTTTCCTCAATGAATTGTTCGGCACCTCCTCGTAGAATCATTGTACACGTTCTTGCATTAGGGCATCCAACTAATACATTGTACCTTGAATGAATTTAAAAAATCAATGCCACGCATTCGTCATCAATGTGGGCTATCATTAGAGCGGTTTGGTGGTCTTGTTGTCTCTTAAAATTTGAATCCTGGAAGGATACCCAGCAGCATAACTGTTGTTTAAGGAAAAAATTAGGGATGCACCGAAACGTCGTTTCGGCCGTCACCGAAATAATACAGTTTCGGTTTTTTTAGCCGAAATTTCGGTTTCATTTCGGCCGATTTTTGTCCCCCTGTTTTGAATATTTCAAACTAAATCCGAGTTAAAATCATTTATGTGTTCCATTGGAATACAAAAAGTTTTTGAAAACAAAATAAGTAACTTGCAACAGAAGATAAATAATGATGCTTTTCCTGGTGATTTTCAGATCATGTGTTTAGATCATGCCATAACGAGCAATTTTATTTCTCCTCGATCTACTCCAGTATTATTTTCTTTTGCCTTGTGAAGAAATCCATTATGATTTGAATAACATTTGTTTTCACTGAGAACAATAAATAAACACTTAAATTAATCCACTTGTTTCTTCACATCATTGATTTAACCTTATTGGAGAAAACAATGCTCCAAATATTATATATAAGTCAAAAATAAATACATCGGAACATAACTTCACGAAAACAATCATTGCCGAAATTTTTTGAGCACATGGTCAGGTGAATTTTTGAAAGCGAGGATGACTTGAAAATGAGGCAAAACTTGATGATGGCTGCGATCAGCGAAAATCCTTGTAATAATCCTATCGAAGACTTTATGATGCATTGAAAGAAATATAGTATCGAACATTATCTTTATTTAGATAACCAAATGTGATTATTGGCTACATTTTACTTGTTCTTAAAAACTGGCCGGAATTAACCGAAACAGCCGAAATTGAAGGCCAAATTTCGGCCGAACCGAAATTTCGGCCAAGAGGCTGAAAAACCGGAAATATTTCGGCCAAACCGAATTTCGGTGCATCCCTAGAAAAAATTATCCAGGATGTTTTAATAGTTTAATATATTGCATATTCAAAATTCGAATGAATCCAATTTTTGAAGCTTTACTATTATTCAAAGCAAATTAGAATGATAAGAACATCGTATCTATCTATCCTCCCATAACTGATATAATCATTTTCGAATGATCTTTTATATAACTGTGCAGTTTTATTATTTGACTGATGTGGATGGCAGCATTGTTGGTGTCAATTTAAACAGCGGCCTACCTATCACCTCCAATTTGAACTTCTTCAAAATCTTCGCATGTCCCAAGGATATCGTCTGTCAAGGATTGCACTGATGTCTGTATTGAACCTCCACATGCTTTCATTGTACGCCGTAAATCTTCTTGTACGACACGTCCAGCACAGAAAATGTCCCTAGCACGGCAGAAACAGACACACATTAATCACCACAACTTAAAGAAGTAAATGGTGATTATGTTTGTCAGTATACCTGTCAGCAAAATACTGTGTTGCTACATCGCCAATGGGTAGTTTCGATAAAACAACTTTTGCTCCACTTTGTACAATATTATCTAACTTTTCATATAAAATCGTCCATTCAGCATCCACTATCTTTTGGTATTCCTGCGAGAGAAAATACATTTTAAATCAGTGTTCTATCTAGAATTACAAGACGCTATTAACGGCATGTTTTCTAACCTCGACATTGTCCACACGAACTTCAGCATTTTCTTTTTCGGCTTTCAATTCCAATTCAACGTTCAATAAAGCTATTTTAGGGTTTTTGTATTTTTTAGGTTGCATTTCAAATCCTGCGTATGAAAATGTCTTTTTGAATGCTACACCCAGAATTAGTTGTGATTCTTCAAGGCCACCTCCTTGCACCTTTTTGACACCAATCATATTTAAAGGTAAAAGTTCATCTAAATGAAGAACGGCCTCAACAACCATTTTGCTGAAAAACTCTTTATGGTGAGCAACAAGTTTAGAATTCAGAGAAGTAGCTGCACATCGTTCGAGCAACTGCCGCATTTCCCTGAAAGAAAAATATATGAACATTATTTATTACTACTAATCTTCATATTTCAAAGCTTTTGACAATGTTGTATAATTAGAGTAGAATAGAAACCGAGTTTCCACGGTTCAGGTGCCACATTGTCTTTTCCAGAACATTTTATGATTTGTGCCTTTCCTACCGTTTTTTTTTGTAAATAAACTGTTTAAAGGGGAAACATGGACCGGCGGTTGCTACAAGCTTATTTTGATTGAGCATATCGTAATTCAGCCATGAACATCAGTCATAGGCTTTGCAACCATGGCCAGAAACTATGGTTTAAATTTTAAGTTTCAGATTGTTTCAGACAGAGAAAAAATACGACCAACAAACACAAATGTGACGCTAGGCGCGTAGAGCCCAACGGCCATTTTTGCCTCTTTAGAGTAGGGGTGAGACAATAATGAGATTTACCGATATTGGATAATTCGATAATTATTGTCCTCCGTTTTTTAAAGAAATTAAAATAGGCGAATGGATATCCATGTAAACAGCATCAAGATCAAATAGAGTAATTCCTAATCTGTTTGCTGATTGTCTTATGGCTGGCCTGGAAAACATGGATCCTTCAGTCTGTTGAATGTTAGAGGGTAGCACATCTCATCATGAACACCAACTCTTACTGTTTGTCATCTTTCTTAATGTGAACGGAAAGGTCTTTAATTTTCAGCAACGCCTGCAATGATAAACTAGTGTACTCAATCCAATCACGTAGACAAAATAAAAAAATAAAACTTCAAATGAATTGTTGTCTCACCAGATTTGTTGCCTTTCTAAATGCTCGAATTATGATCTGAGGGTGGACGCCTTCTTCCACATAATTTTTGACTTGTTTCAGGAATTCAACCGCAAGTAAAACTACGCTTGTTGTGCCATCTCCAACCTGAATAAAAAAATCTATCAAATATTTTGTTGTCTATTTCACGTTGGTATTCTATAAATACAGATGGCCTTGTTCATTATTTCTTTAGTAATGCATTGCAGTTTCTTATTCTTCTCCAGCTTTTGAGCATCTGACAAATTTTTATCGACAAATTTCGACAGGCATTTTTAAAAAAATGTTCACCTTTGAATTTCCAAACACATGAACCAACCAATCAGATTACGTTCGATTATGACGTCATATTTTGGAACAGTTTTATTTGGGTTGAGAGCTCTGAATATGTTATATACATTATAACTCATTCCTGACATACCAATGAATTAAAATGAACTATATTAACACTTATGATGCCAATGATTTTCAATACTCTTTCATCACATGCCACCCTTTTTTGCATGCGAACAAAATATCAAGTAAACAACTTTCAATCTAATTTACCTCAAGAAATATACGTTTTTATATAACAAAGTTTTGGGATATAATTAACTCGAAACATATATTTATGTTATGAATTTTTGGTTGAAATTTTATTATCAAAGACTGCGTAGTTTTCAAAACAAAAATACCATGACAGAAATGTTTCATACTTTTCATAAAAAACAGTCTTGAATTAAAATTATTTTAATAGAAATCAAACAAAATAAGTTATTGCATATCATACTTTATCAAAACTTCTGATTTCTTTGGTTTTACGAGTAATTTAACTTTGAAACAAGATGAAAAAGAAAGCAACTCTGGCTATAGGGCGATTCCATCAGAAGTGAAACCAAAAATTTTACAAGCGTCAAAAATAAAGCAAGGAATTCAGACAAAAATCAACTGTTTTCTTTAAAATAAATACTTTTACCATCATTATATATATGTTTGATTGAGATTATAGACTTTGATGTGGATAAAATTAATGTTTTAGAGAGAGCTTCAAGTTGGCCGCTCGTGAATTTATGAAAACAACAACAAACTAAAACTGGAAATCTCACGTTTTTCTTTTCATGATTTTCTACAAAAATTACATCAATCAATATGAATTCACTTGTTTTGTATTATTACGTAGTAAAAATAAAGAATAATGAATGTATTATATAAATGTTTCGATCACTTAAGGCCACTGTCAGTCAGACATGAAAAGTCCTAAATGTTTTGTTTACTCCACAGCGTGACACTTGATCGCTAAATCCTTTCATATCCAAAGTAGAAAATGCTCATTTGCATATTTGGCGGGAAATATTGCTCTCTTCTTCGACGTCGTCCTTTAAATCTGCGCGTCTGACTCACAGAAAATATTTATACGGACAGTTTCGACCTAAGCGCAACAGTCGGCATCTCAAAGCTAATGCCGTAATGATAATATAATCAAAGAAGCCGTGTGACCGCCTTTCCGTTGTTTTGGACACTTCACATCACGTGGTAATTTGAGGTTGCTGTCGTCAATGTTTAGTCATGCGTGTTGAGGTTTTATTGCATGCGAAATGGGAATAGCAGTTCACTTGGCCTTGTTGTTTAGAATATTATCTATTTAGAATATTCACATTTGTTTATTGCCTTATATATTTCGGAAGTATTTAATAAAATTAATAATATTTGTGAAGCATAATATCTGATGAGAATGATTTTATTCTTCTTTATGCCAATACTTCGCAGAAATCTTCAAATGTTCTCCATCTCCAATTGGCAAAATGGTGAGCGTCCGTTTCAGTCAAACACGGACCTTAAACGTGCTGTAATTTATTTATATTTTGAGTTATTGTGAATATTTTTACTTTGTGGGATTGTTTTTGCCACTCTTTATGTGTAAATAATAATAATTGGTCAAACTTTGCTTGGATGTTATTGCCCTATTCGAAAATATCTTCCAATGTGTCAGTCAGACACGATGGAATCGCCCTATAAATATCTTCCAATGTGTCAGTCAGACACGATGGAATCGCCCGCCATGACTGTCGATGTTTTCATTTCCAAACAAATTCATTTAAAATCATAAGACCAAATTTTAAAACCAAGAAACCATCTAAACAAACTTCCAATACAATTTATTAGACCAGGTAACAAAAATAATTGTCTACAACATCCTTGATTGATGTTAATTTGGACAAAACTTTTAATGTAATGAGTTTGGAAAAACCCGAAAAAATTCCAAAACACAGCACAAACTTCTCTGTCTCCAAATAACCTTCATTTACCATAAAACCACATACAAGGCAAAATAATAATATCCTTTGACCATATAATTGTATTGCTTCAGTTTGTGTTGTGTTTTGAATTTGTAATAGCCTATTTCATTTGTTTTATTAGCTCCAAGGCGACCGCGTGTCCACACTTCACCATTTTGTTTTGGTTTCAAACTTCCAAACTGAAGTAAAATTGTAAGATCAGAAGATTCCCTGCCTAGCTGATATTTGATTGGTTTAGTTGAACAAGTGCTTCTCCTCTAGACTTCCTTTTTCATTGTTTTTAAGCTCTGTGGAAAGCCCACGTTGCTATCTCGGGAGTATACTCGGGAATGGTACGACAAGTGTTAACTGTGTAGCCTACTATAGCATGATATAATAAATCAAACAGTGTGGCTAGGTTAAGTTAAAATCAGTCTACTGACAAAAACACACCGTAACTGTTTTAAGACATTAAACACAACACATAGTCCATAGATCGGAAAATGTTTTGGCTTCCGACAATTACAAACATACAAGAACTACAGTACCAATTCGAAAAAACGTTTATGATCTGGAAAAAATAAAATTATTACATCAACTTCCTTACGTTTTAGGGAGACCATTTTTAATTTTTTTTTACTCTTTTCCGGTAAATTTCGGCAGATGACCGGCAAAGTGTCGGTTTCATCTACCACGGTGACTGGTCAAGGCCTTCAGACAAGCAAGGAAAATAGTCACATGTTTTAGTCTATCTATTACAAGAGTATGATGTTGAAAGTAAGTGGTTTGACATCAATAATGCTGCAATTACCTCGGCATCTTGTGACTGTGCAATGTCAACCAAGGTTCGTGCGGCAGGATGAACGATATCAAGAAGACTAATAATTGTTGCACCATCATTTGATATTGTGGCTTTCCCTGTTTAAGACAATAAAATTTTAGTCTTTCTATTTGTAAATGTGGTAGTTAGCTGAAATATACATAAATAGTTAAGGGTCCCCCGTGTTGCTGGGTTACTCTAGTTTTACAGTAATCAAACTGTTGAGAAAATGTAGTTTAGCTATTCAAAAATATCTTTATATTTTAGTTTTCTTTGATGAAAGAAACAGAAAGCAAACTCTAAAAAACAAAGACCGTCGTATGACCATCATACTAATTACAATGTATGACCATCATACTAATTACAATGTATGACCATCATACTAATTACAATGTATGACCATCATACTAATTACAATGTATGACCATCATACTAATTACAATGTATGACCATCATACTAATTACAATGTATGACCATCATACTAATTACAATGTTTTTTAAAGCTGTACAGCATACAGCATACAGAGTACAGCATACAACATACTCAAATTGAATCATATGCCTATCATTTTGATCCATCCATCAATCATATGTAACTTCCATCAATTACGTGGGCAACAACCGGAAAGAAAATTTGCACAAATCCTTGTAAACATATATTCCATCTGATTTAGACATATCAAAACTTTCAAGGGCTCTTTAATTTAGATCTGACTCGCTAGCATGGATTTGACTTAAAAAATATAATTTGTTCATGGTTTGAAGTTTGAATAAATCAGGGATCTTCGTTGAATCAATTTTGCAGCTTTGTTGCCTCGTAAGAAAATTCCGCATGCGCAAATTTAGCGTTGGGCCACTAACATTTAGAAAATGGCGTCTGGACACCAAACAGGTAACCACATCGTATTGGATAGATAATTGAGAAAAATTTAGTCAACATCAACATTCCCAGATTTTTGTGGAGATGTAATTTGCATTCATGACCCTCAGTTAAGTCACAATAAAAGAAATTCTCTTCTACCCAAAATCTAATAAGGTGCTGTTGTTGCCATTAGTATTAAAACACCAAAATATTCATTATATAAATTTAGGCCAGGGCTTGAAATAACGTTCGCTAGGTCGCCGGACACGTAGACTGACATAGTCTCATTTTGGCCGGACATACGGTGATCTTTGCCGGACAAATTTTCATTGTTAAATATTGATATAAAGTTTTTTTTGGGTCTAATATATTGTGTGGCCTTAATGCCTAATCTCTCCTTTTAGCTGATGATTATAGTTGTTAAGAGCCTGTCTAGAATTTGATTAAATCAAAATAAAAGTTATCATGGTTTCATATTTCTTGGTGCAGGGGCCATGTTTTTGGGCTCGATTTTCAAGGTTTTAAATTACCTCCGCTGTATATTAAAGGTTCTTTAAATATGCTTAAATTATAGTTAATATTTCTCAAAATGTTTTGAATCGATTTTATTTTGTTTGTTTATAAATAATATGTTTACATATCTCCATAAAAACATCTAGAAAATTTATGGCTTTTCGGTTCTGATTTGATTTGATGATTTTGTTTTGCTTTAAAAAATCAATTTTTAAAACTAGTAAGATCTAGTTATGATGGAATGTGTAGCTCTGCTAAATTTGTCACATTAGTTCGTAAATTAAATAAATTATTCAGAGTTTTATAATGTAAATAATCTCTCAGTGTTAGTCGAGTCTTTTACTCCCAGTAGCTTTGTATTCATTCAAACGGCTCACGTGTTATTGACATTCACACTCACGTGTTGACCTTTGTGTTGACCTTTCACACTTGAACAAACAAAAGAATTCAGCATAATTTGATCACTTCAGCTTTGAATTACCTAAACTATTCATGCAAAATTGCAAACCATTGTTTTGAGATCGCTTGTCTTGCCTACACAATCATAATATTACTTTCAAAGAAATACGGACAAAGTAGAAAACTGGTACGAGACTTTTGAGTCATTTATAGCTTGTTGCTGGGATTTTGGTTTTGGATTTATGGTATCAGTTTTCTAGAATATATAAACAGAATTTCCTTTATCGCAGTTCACAAAGTTTTAAACATTTAAAACAGGAAGTAGAATTTTGAATGATGCGGCTGTAAATCAACTGTGAATAGGGCGTTTGAGCGCAAAACAAAGAAACCGCGATAACGCTATTTAAACAGGCCCTTGAAACAACACTAGCTAGACTACGCGAAAAATTTACATAGCATGGAGTTGCAGACCCATACTTAAAATGTGAGAATTCATTCCTTTTATATATTATTAAAGTAATTAATTATTCTACGTTTTGATTTATTTAATCATTAAATAAAACTCAGAATTATTTCAAAAGATTGACGGACAACTTTGACCATTGGCTGACTGACTTTGCCGGACAAAATGCAATTTATGCCGGACATTGTCCGATGTCCGGCGCTTATTTCAAGCCCTGATTTAGGCATGCTATTTTAATTTTATTTAAATCTTATTTTTTATTATGTTGATACTACTACTGTTGTAAGCGCTCTTAATCAGGACACACTGTGCACTTTCCAAACATCTAACAAGTTTTTGGGGGTATCTGCAGGCTTTCCCCTAGCTACAGATCTAATTTTTATAGCTTAAAATGCGATAATTTACTCATAAATTGCAATAAAAAACGAACAAAAAATCATGTCGTTAAAATGCGCTGCCTTTGTTCTTTTTCTTTTGTGTTGAGCGACGAACTTCAACTTATAATATCTATCTATCAATCCTCTTATAATATCTATCTATCTATCCTCTTATAATACTGTTGGAATTAGATGTGATCAACCAAATCCAGTAAGATTGAATTCTACATTTATTGTTCATGCTTTCTATTTTATTTAAATCTTTATATTTTAAAACAACAACATTTGGAAATAGTTTAGGCCTACTGCTTTTTCTGAGGCGGCTCTCGAACATTTTGAACAACAAAATAACTGCCCCTGGCACCGGGAAATAGCCAGACATTAACGATATTCGTGGTAAGTGCATTCAAGGGAACGCAAAGGCTCGAAATGTCCAAAGTTGATGATGTTTATCTTATCAAAATTCAATCCGCTTATTTTCCTGTTGGAATTCCATTAAAATAATTATATCCACCAAGATAAAAATCTTTATTCATTTCTTATGCTTTTCATTTTATTTAAATCCGTATATTATCATCGAAACAGACAATTTAAAATGACATCATTGGGAGAAATAACCATTTAAGAATTAAGACATAAGAACAGAATTTGTGTCCTTTGAAATTACAATGCCTTCATCTGTCAGAGGGGTGTAAGGGTTTAATTGTTTAAATGTTGTAAATATTCCTCTTCATTTTTATATCTTTAATCTGGTGGAGCTTTTTGTGATACTTTTTCAATTTCTAAAGTTTCAAAGTCTTATCACAATCATTATTATTATTATTATTAATAATAATGGTGATAGATCAAAGAAAACACATTCTTTACTGTAACTCCAAGTTTCACGCTACTGCGATCATCAGACAGTTTTTTATTTTGAATAAAAAACTGTCTGATGATCGCAGTAGCGTGAAACTTGGAGTTACAGTAAAGAATGTGTTTTCTTTGATCTATCACCATTATTATTATTTACCGCTCTGCCAAATGTTGACATTGAGCACTATTTTGTCTGTTTTGGTGATCTTTCCTTGTAGAAGTAATGCAACAATCATAATTATGATAATAATAATAATAATAATAATAATCATAACTAAATTTCTATAGCACTCTTTCTAGTATTAATCCTTTACAATAATGTAGTAAGTGTATAGTAAGTACTATTATTTTTTTTTTCATTATTTTTTTGCTAACTATAGATTGAAATAAAATATTAGTAATAGATTTTGCATTAAGAATAAACGGGTTTTTGTTTTTGACTTGAATTCATCCAATGTGTAGTTCTTGATTTGACAAGGTAGTGGATTATACATTATATTGGCTTGATGTTGTTGGGGGCTTCATTCATGTGGCTAGGCTACTGAGGTGGCGTGTAATGCCAGTCTTAAATTGGTACGTATCGATAAATATAATACATTGCCTAGCGCCCTAGAACATACCTTTGGAATCGACGATAAGTTTGTCCATTCCTCTGGGGCCAAGTGTTGTTCTCACAGCATCAGCAACAACTTCACAAGCACTAATGTTGCTGACCAACTGAGGAATACCTTGAGATGTGTCAGTTCCTTCTTTGAGAAGGATAATTTGGGGTTGCTAAAAGAAAGATATAGTAGAAACATCTTCAGATTATGCAGATAATACCAACTTCGATCATAATATCAAGGACTACGCGGTTTAAAGTCCAATATATATTTATTCCAAATGATGCTTCTTGATTTGGGTTTCAATAATACGATAAAAGATATACTCCAGTTGCTGTAAATTGTCAGGATGCAATGGATTTAAATTGTATTTACCATCATCTTTCCGCTTGGTCTAGCCATCGCCATCTTGCTTGCTCCTCCTTCGGATGTTCTGGTAACTTCTGTCTGCAATTTATGCTCATGTGTTTTTAAGGAAATCCCCATTACCTACAGGGTCATCCCCACAATTGGCGTTCGTCATGTATTCTGGATAAAGATGGCGCAGACTAATTCAAGAGTTTTTGCCTCTCCAATCGGATTGATTAGAATATGGGCAAGCAAGAATGGCATTGAACGGATAGAAGAATGTAATGATGACATTGAAAGAGACAAAATTGTACTAGAGACAAATAATGATGAAGTGGACAGGCATTTAGACACGTGTTTACTATGGTTAAAGTGCTACTTTCAAGTAGATGAAACTGATGAAACCAGACAACAAGCAGAGGAGCCATTGCTGGACTTTGAGGCACATAAATCAGGACCGTTTTTTCAAAATGTTTGGAAAACTCTCAAAGATAAAACAAAGCCAGGCCAGGTTGTATCGTATGGAGAACTAGCCAAAATGTCTGGCAGCCCTGGTGCAAGTCAGGCTGTTGGCACTGCCATGAAATCCAATCCGTTCCCTCTCGTTGTTCCTTGCCATCGCGTTATTTTGTCCGATGGCAACATAGGGAAGTATTCATATGGGAGAGGCACAACGACGAAGCAATGGCTGCTTAACCATGAAATGAAAATCAGGAATGACGAACTTGCAAACAGACAAACTAAGAACTGAAACAGTCTAACCCATATTGCAATTTGCAGTGAGGATTATAAGAGTTATTTCAGCTCAAATCACCTTTTGCCTTTCCCAGAACTTCCCATACTCTCTTAAATCATAATAACATCTAAATGCTATATGCAAGATATCAAAACAATAAGCATTTCATAATTTTATAATTTTTTGTTATCTCATGACTGAATTGTAGTGCATTATGGGATCCAATTTCCCCCCTTCATTTTCTAATTCATTCAAACTCTGCTGAAATTCCTTCGGTGTACTATGACAGTGTGGCATTGTAGGCCTAACGATGCAAATATCATGATAATTAATGTATACTGCTATAAAAGTCAATGCTCTTAGTTATTGCACATGATCTAGTATTTGTGCTGTGCCGCCTGCCAAGTTTCCGATTAAACTTGCCGTTGTTTGATGACAACAATCAAGGAAGAGAGAGTTGCATTAGATTGATAGGCCTATTAATCACAGAGTTATCTGACACTAAGGTAACATCTTTGGAGGTTCTTCTAAATTACAGCAAACCTACTTGAAAAATCAAAACAAATATTTGAAATTATTACTGCTATCTGCTGAGAAGGTTTTTCTATGAGAGTTTTCAAAGTAATATGTTGAAACATGGCTTTGGTGTAAGTCTTATTGGATTGGACACAAGCGACATATTGAGGCAACAAAATAGATTACATACTGTATTTTAATATTTTAATTCCAAGTGATAGCTAAGTGGTATCTATTTGTTCTAAGTTATTATAAAATTGCTCAAATCGATTCATATCATCGCCGTACATTTGCAGTGTATCTGATACAGACATTGACGATGTGACGTCACTATTTTCACTTGTGTTTAACATATCTAACTCACATGGGCTTTGACATTGGCGATATAACGACCCGGCATCATTTCCGACATTTGCAAATGCAGGGCGAAGCTCAACCAATACAAAGTCATCTTCTACAGCAACCTCCTGTGCAGTAGAATCTTTGTTGTTGATAGGAGGCTGTGTTGATTCAACTTTTGATGGGATAACTACCTGACTACATTGTATCTTTTCTTGTATAAATGAAATGAATGGAGGTGTCGATGGTAACGCTGGTAACAGTCCTAGCTCAGTCGTAGCCTCGTTATCAGTTGTCAAAGAGCTTGGTACAAAGGCTGCCCAGTTACTAGAAGCATCCGTGTCTATTTTAAAACTGCCACTTTGATCATCAGTTGATGTTACTAAGGAATCGTCATTAAGAGGAAGCGCTGGCAACGGTCTAAGTCCTGTCTCAGTTTTTAATTCAGCTGCAGCATTTGCTATTTCATCTACGACGCTGCTATCAGAGCGACTCAAGCGGCTGTCTTTGTTGTGACGTGATCCTAATGAGAATGTCCCCTTTGTTTCTTTCAAAATTGATATACTTCTAGTGGATGGAGATTGACTAAAATCAAATCCAAACTTCGTTCTAAAATACACACTCAATCCCATAGTTCCAAACGGAGTCCCGATATTAGCCACTTTAAAAATCTTTTTAATTTCTGCGTTAATCATATCAGGGGACTTTCTCTCAATGGATATTTTACAAAACATGTGATACCCATCCTGAATTTGACGAGATAATCTGTAACAAGGCAGCGCCCTCGATAAACATGCCACCGATTTTAATAGAAGAGCCAAACGATTGTAGACCGTATAACATCCTTTCACCGATTGGTCAATTGCATCATTAAATTCAACAAGCCAACTCTCCATTAAGATCGCTTGTCTTTCGGCTGGTCTTAAATATATGCTTAAACAAAAGGGTAAATGGACCCCAGGTAATTTCTTACCATAAATTCGTTTTACTTCTGCCATAATATCATTTGATAACCCTGTATTGGGAATTGAAAGATTGAACCAGTCCGTTCCCATTGAATTTGGTTTTGATCTGCTCTGTCCTAATTCACCGCTTCGTGATTCAACTATTATCTGTAATAATTTTAAAGAAAAGAATTTTACATACTTTTCTATTTCTTTTCGTTCTGTTTTATTTTCCATTATTACTATAATAAACCTAACATCAACGAAATATAAAAGTGAAACTCTCAATCCGAAAAAACAATAACAGCTCTGCGTCCGCCATGACACTTTGATCGACAGGCTATGGACTGGGCACGAGGCTACGCCAGAGACAGCTTATCGATCGGATGATCGGGTTGACAATATAAAGAAATGACAACTGCTTTCAATAAATGGCTAATAATTATGGAATAACTTTTTTTTCATTTATGAATTATGAATATGAAACTGAAAATTAACGAAATATAAATACATCGAATTGGTCCAGAGTGCAGCTGATTGTCTGTCGATAAGTGCTGAATCAAAGGTTCAGAAAGGGACTCCCGCTTCGTATGCTGACACCATAATTGATTACATCGTTCATCCCAAAGCCTAAAACAGAAAAGAAAGATACGTCATCAATGTTGTACAGCGAACACCCTGAAGTCACGCCATGGTTCACCCGTAGTGCGCTTCAAAGTTTAACCGTATTTGAACCAGTCAAAAACATAAGAAACGGCATAAATAAAATAGCGTTGCCAACCAGTGAACCCTGACTGTCTTAGAACATGCTTTCTTGGCAAAATGCATTTTACCTGGCTCGGCGCTTGTCGTAGGCGTTGATGATATTCCGCGTGGTGTAGATATGATGCTTGACTCCCCCTCGCGATCGTTGAAGCAATCAACATGTCGGTGGCGAAGCTGGTCATTAGGGCCACATGTGTTGAATAAAAAGGTACATGGTGCTAATGGTGTCCTTGGCGGGGCACTGTTTGGCGTAGGGGGCAAATGCAGCTCCTGATCTGAAATATGTAAATGGCCATCAATTAAAATCTTACGCTAATTTCAATAGGACACATACGGGGATCGAATACATCCTAACCTGTATAAGAGCCAAAAGGTACGGCAGCATGATGGGAAAGAGGGCTGCCAATGGAAGAACACGCAACGGGATTACGGCTGCAGATAGCTAACGTAGTGAAGCTTGAGACATGAGGTAGAATGTTGTTGTTGTTGTCGAATGGGGGAGTTATTGGCGTACTGATAGACCTCGGTCTTTTGTTTGGTTTATGCTGCCTTTGAGTCTCACTTCCAGATGACGGTGACGGTTGACGATCCTTGGTGTCAAGTAATCGAACTTCTTCTGAAGAATAACATTCATTGTTAGTAATACTAGGTTGTGATTGGTCTGTTCGCTTGAAAGAAGATTCAAGAACGATCGGAATGGCAGGTGACGTCATCGAAGATCTGCTACTTCTTCCACTGCTACTGATTGATTCGTACGAGAAAGAGGCCATCGATTGCAATTGGTCGAACCCTCTTCCAGATGCCGCATAAATGCTCTCGACAACATCAGCAGCCCTTTTTAATATTATTTCCTAATTTGAAAAAATACAATATGAAAAACCACATCGATCGACACCTGTCATTCAATTAAATGATTGTAGATGGTTTACCTTTGAAAGTTTGATGTTATCACCAGGGTACCTGGGTATGAGTCTGGAAAGACGTTGAAAACCGTTATCGATTGTTGGCTCAGATAATGCTGCAAAGGAAGTTATAAGAAACTGTAATTTCAAGCAAACGGCGTTCGGTGTGGGGTGGATCAAATGTCGTATTTGTTCATTAGGAACTTACAAGAATAGTAGAAAAAGCCTGGCGCCCAGCAGAATGGGCGAGAGTTTAACGATGTTGCTACTTCGACCACGCCCTGGTCAGAATTAGGTGGAGTAGCTACTCTTAATGCTGTCGATGAGAATACCTGGACAAGATAATAAGTTACGTCTTTGCATGTCATTCATTATTGTACTATTCAGACCGCATCTGTTGGTAGCATGTCATACCTCCACATTCCAGACGACCGAAGAGCCAAACATGACCTGCAGACCTTCAAAGAAACGCTCTCCAATAATAATGACTTGTGTCCCCCCTGCCAACCAGCCATCGGACGGAATGACACCTCGTATAACAGGAGGAACTAAACAAAGGCAAATGACAGTCATTTAAAATAGAATGAAAATAAATATTCAAAGGATGAAAGATAATGGCCAGTCGTACGTGCTACTATTCCATCTTTTTTGCTTGATTGCCGTCTGCCGTGTTTCGAATTATTATGTACGAACATCTTACTGGACACGCCGATTGTCTTTGATAAATCAGCTGTTGTTGCTATGGCAATCTGTCAGGTAAATGACAATGCAATAACCATGGCAATAGAATGAAAGAGGAAGTTATAATCAACTCACTTGAAAACGACGCATTTCTTTTGGGTTCCCAGCATTTTTTAAACAATTCTGGTTGCATTTCATGAATATTTTTATGAACATCCTATGGGAGGCAAAAAAAATAATGAAGTGACGTCAAGGCAAATATTTGATGTCTCGTACTGAATCGTATTGACAGTTACTAATATGATTTGTTACCTGTCGGCGATTACAGGATCCGATGGAGTCTCGTTTCGATTCCCACATGACTTATTTTCACAGCATCGACTGTCGTAGTAATATAGAGCAATCATTTCAATGTAAAAGTATTTCCATGTGATCATGTAATATATGCATTCGATTAATCACCTGCACATAAACTCGTGTGTTAGGAGGACACGGCACATCTGTGGGTTCTTATCCTGTCCTTCGTACACAATGACCTAGAAAGTAAATGACGGTACAATACTACACCGTAACAACTGCCCTTCGTACGTAATGACTTAGAAAGTAAACGACGATATTCCCTAACAGTCAAGATGCCTTTGTTAATAGATGTATGCATTCAAGAATACAAAGTGAGTGACCTACTTTCTGCGAATGCGCATCGATCAATTTGAAATATAGAAACTGTTGGCAGCTATAGCCTACATGGATTTAGAAGAAAAATTAATTATATGAATCACGTGACAGTATATTGTGGTAAATCAATCGGTTGAATATTAAAACTCACCGTCCTCGTAAACAAGGTTCACACAATAGATTATACCATTCTTGATCAATTTTTCTTCCTACAAAATCAAATTACACAGGAATTATTCATGATTTAACATCATCAGCACCAAAATGTGGCGGTGCTATCGCAGCAGTGACTACCTCTGTACGTTCGATAAAACCAACAAATCGTCCATCAGTGACGTGAATCGGCCGATCTGAATCATCCAATAAGCGAACAACAAAATGAAAAAAGTTGCTTTTGCGCAGATTTTCTGGCGGTTGTTTTAAAAATTCAGCGCGGCATATCTCACGAGGGATTGCCATCCTATACGAGAACAAACATTCAAATAAGAACAATAAATCTTTCAGATAATCAGATATGCTGAGCTAACGTGATTAACACGGCACACTCACGACGGCAGGATATTCATATTTGATATCGCTACAACATTGCTGAGGCGTTGGGTACTCCGATTGCTCAAACTCTACGATAAAGTAGTAGGGATAATGAATTCTAGAAAGACGTTTTCAAAATTGGATTCCTATGTTATAGTGGATTCAAATTCACTTACGCTCTGCATTTCAGCAGCGATGTTTATTCAGCCTGTTAGCGGTCAGTGATGCCAGCCAGCCTTTCACTGCGATGCCAAGGTCCCTAGTGAGCGAAAACGGTTACACCAAAGGCAATAGCAGAAGTTAAGAAGAAACAATCAATGTGTAGCAAGCATTATCAGGATGTGGCTGACTTGAATGCTAGATTATTCAAGATTAAACAATGCACCAACACAAGAAGAAATGCTTCCTCTGCCTTCGACACAATTGACGGTGCAATAGGCATCAGAAGTGGTCTTCAGAAATCAACTCAATTTTTTATTGCTTTAATTTGCCTTTGTTACCTGAGCTTCTATAAACTGGAAAATGTAACGTAGCGTAGCGTATATATAGTCATGCAAAATGACTCACGGTGTAACTAATTATAAATCATTTCGATCATAATGCTTATGATAATGAGTGATATACGTTACAGACGAATTTGTTCAACATGTGCTCTGCTTATGATATGGACCAAACACTCCCAAAGCAAATACCTTAGGAAAGAAAAGCATTGCTCAGAATAATGGCTGCAGACAAATGCAAACAGCATATTAATACTGAATAACCTATTTGGGACACGGTGCTAATGTAGAATCAATGTGATATCTCACCTGCGTTCGTGAAGCAACGTCTTCACTTTATAAAGAAAATTGTATTCATGAAATACAATGTGCTAGACTTGAAAATCACTAATAATTACTACGGATAATTAGGGAAACGATAATTAATCTCAAATTGAAACAACCGGTTGGGAAATTGACATCATGTCAATCAATCTCATAATTACGAATTGCAAAGACACGCCCAAAAGCCAAAGGCCAAAATTCAAAGGCCATTACAACAGAATATAAACATGTTGAATTAGCAACATATATTTCATATAAATCATTATTTAAATTATGTAATTCAGGCATGAATTATAAAGCAAACAGCAGAAAATTAAAGCATTTAATAAATCATTATCAGTAGATTCCTCGTCCATTCCTAACAAATGCTTTCGCAAGTTCAGGGTGCTTGGCGCACATCAATGCTGTGTAGATAGTATGGTTATTGGCAACGCGTTTAACAGATAACACTTCGAGCAAGGTTTCCAGTGATATGCTGGATTGACCCACTTTATTCATCGCGTTGATGGCTATGTCACGGCGGTCGTCATGAGGAGGCGGGCTTGTCCAATGATCGTAATTTGTCTCAACCATAAACCACCTTTGAATAAACAGAATAACGTATTAGCAATATAAATCAACATCTGCACAGAAATGTTTCCATAGTTCAGAATTATTAGTATAAAGTATTAGTATTAGTATTAGTATAAAGCCTTACTTTGTATCCGTTTGATTCATGAAGAAGACATCGGGTGTGGTCCATCGTCCATGGGTGACGATGGCCCCCTCCAATGGTTTCATTCCACCGACAATGTAATATGACGAGGCCAACTGATGTGCTGTGCTCAACCTCACTACGGCGTCATCAAAATCATTCTCTTCTTCCATGACATCTCTGATGAGAAAAGACGGCACATGCGCATTTCTGCCGTCTGTTAATATTTCCATAATTGCCATCCACCACTCGCCAGTGTGTCTTTCATCTAATGAAATTGTAAACGCCTGAGGCTTTTGCGCCGTGAAGAGACCAACTTGGCCGAAGAATCCAGTCGATGAATACATTTCTTTGCCTGCAATTTTAATCATACACATTATAGCCAATCGCCACAAGTGTGACGTAAGGCGCCGTTTGCCACATGCAGGACTGATTACCCTTAAGTAATTACTTACTATAAAAATATAAATTAAGATAATGATAGTAAATATGAGAACATCTAAGACGAACTTTTTATAAATATATTTCAATCTTTCAAGGACGGAAGCGCGTTAATCATCTGAATATTTATTCCATTGAAAACTAGATTACTGTTTATTGACGTTCAAACAGCTGTGATGAGGTATCAGACTGAATTATTGAATTTACACTTTCACTATTCTTTGAGTTTGAATGGATCGATGCCCCATTCTGAAATCCCCTGTCATAGAGAAGGGTTAAACATTTTACTTTGATTGTACATCCATACCTGTAATAGTGGCCACCTGTGTATAGTGACCATTTTGATAATACTCTCCGATGGAATCAACCATGATGTATTGTATATACTATTCAAGGCCACTACTGATATTTAGTGGTCAGTATATCTAGATCATATGGGTAGCTGATGTGAACAGCTTATTTCGTACTTTGGTGTTAGTGATGAGTCAGTTGGGAGATGACTCCTGCCCTCTGTGAAAGACAATGGGTTTCATTTGGGTGACAATGACATTCTAAAATTATTTGCTGCAAGGTGCCCTTCATGTAGGGTCTGCCCCTGTCATCCTCGTATATATCCGGCGCCCATGGTTATGCGACACTTCAAATATTTAATTAATAATAATTAAAGTATACAGTAATTGTTTAAATTTACCATTTCTTTGAAATGACAACGAAAAAGTAATATTTCGTAGCAATTGGTTGTAATCGAAATCCAGATTCCTTCCATGTAGCATCGTTCCATTGCGATCAATAGAAACGATACTGGTGCACATCTTATGATTTTGACGCTGGTTTGCTGTGAGCGAATAAAATAGATTTAAACAAGTTGCGTAACCAATGGAAATATTACACCCTTTTGCAAGACCTGTCACTTCATCTTTATAGGGCTGCTTCAAATATGAATGATAGACTTCTGCCAAATCAACAATGATTTTTTGCTTGATTGGAGATCCAATCACCATTGTTAAGATTCTAATTAAATCTTTTGAATATATAGCATAATCTTTGGACATCTCTGTCCATCGTTCGATTGGAGGCAAATCAAGGTTTAGAACATAACTTTTGGTTGGCAAAAGGCCACCATGTTCTTCCGAATTGACTAGATCACAATTAGCCAAGGCAGAAATCAAGCATATAATTACGTAGCAAGCTTCCATCGCTTTCTCGTCTAAATGTCTTTCTCCAACAGCCAATGCTCAATACACTGTTATAGTTAAAATAGCAGGATAGTCGATTAGCCTAACACTTCCTGGAAGAAGGACCAGCAATTACAGCCAACTAAATAGATAGGACTACACTGTGTTGGCTATTTGTTACACCTTTGGAGAGTTGAATTATAATCGCAAGCAGAGCTGTGGCCATAAGCCAGGAAAACAAAGAGTTTCAAGTTGAAATCAGACGTTACTTTCTTTTTAGATATTTTCTGTTTACAATAAATTCCGATCTTATAAAACACAGAGGCGTGTGAGGAGCCTCTCTACCTTGATTCAGCGGTGTTAAAAACGAGGTTTCTCAAGATAGTAGCAAAATGTGAAGATGTTTCGAAATAAAGAGCAAATTTGTTATCAATGATTTTAATTACTTAAAATGAATTCAGGAAATGTTTTGGAAAGGTTCGAACGGAGTTTGAAGGTAAGTTCTATCATAATGCAACACGAGGGTCAACGAAGAATGGAGTGCGACGTGACGACGTCGTTGTAATTTGTTAGGATCATAATCATGGGCCAAAGATTTAACAAAAACGAGACAAAAAGTAATTCTCTTGATTGTAATAGGATGAAATAAAGTATGAAATATCGTCAGTCAATCAATTGATTAGGACATGTAACGCCTAAATTCCAATTCATTGTGCAAATTACAATCCTTACCTTAAGCATGCTGGTCAGTAGAGAGAGATGTTATTACTGAAAATCCTCTGAGGGTAGCTCTGTGATTGCAACAGCATTTAATTTGATTCAAAATAAAATAAATTATATTTATAAAAGTGTGCTAGCTATTTTACAAGCAATGTCTACATCAGTCATAGCTTTATGGCACCATGGTAACCCAGTCTGCAGATTATGGCAACAGATATTTTACGATCAAACGTGAACAAAGTATTACTGTAGCTGTTGCGCACCCGAGATCTCGGCTAAAACTGCCATTATCTGCAGACTGGATGGTAACAGTGTTTCTGTTTTAGTCTTCCATAGATCTGCTACTTGCTCAAAATAATTATCAGCTGGGTTTCAATGTTTCAACTGTTGAAGGTGAGATTGTCAACATTTAACGAATTAAATTTCTTTTCTGTTATATTTCGACATTGATTCATTCTAGTGATTTTATTTTAGATACAAAGTTGACAAATGGAGCCGTTGTTGATGAGCTGAACTTAGCAGCGCATGCCGTTAATAGTTACTTCGATAGAATAGGATTACATCAGAACACTATATCTCACACAAACAACCAATCAAACGTATGCATTATCAGCTTGTACATAAATCTGCTTTATTTTGCCTTATTTTCTGGTTTATATTCTAAATTTTATTTTCAAGGTTATGGAAGAGATTCAAAGCAGTTTGAAACGAAAGCAGTCATTGATCGACCACAAAAAGATACAATTAAAACGATGGAAAAGTCTTCTGAAGGCTTTAAATGATACAAACATTGCAGCTGCTGTTGACTAAATCATATCTAATCAATCATACTCTTTTTATCATAAATCCACACAGTGTCTATACCTTTCCCAGCCGTATCTATGGATTGACAATTATCAATAGGAAAGCGACATGCTATAATTCGTGATGACGTTTTCATTTCGCATAATAGTTTATGTTGTAATTGCGCCATCATCTCCGCAACCCCAAATATAACAATGTAATCATATTCAGATAAGTCTATGTGCCAAAGATTGGCTCTGTAGAACCTACAACTAGACCGTAGACCGCTTCTTATCGACATCAATTTAGAATACATCACCAACCACATATTTAATTCAACTCCTGTGCACATGGCTAGATCCAGTTCCTTTGCTGAAGACATGACAATTCTGCCATCTCCGCTTCCAAGGTCTATTAAACGGAGATTTTCACTGTTCCAAACGGGACCAATACTACGTTGTGAAACAGAACCAGAACGAGATGAATAATCTTTCCTGATCACCCTCAATACATTCTCTATTTGCTGTGTAGTTGCTGGCACAAAAGGCAGACAATACCTTCTTATAGCTGGTGTAAGAAATGGAATAGCGACAATACTCAAGCCAACAGCAGCAGCTCCAGTGACTGACATGGCTATAATTCCAAATAGCGAACTCCTTTGTTTCTGCCTTGTCATATCTTCTGTGGAAACTATTTGAGATCCATATTACAACTCCAATGACAGCAAAGAAAGAGAAATGAAACAAGAAATAATCACATTCCTCTTTTGGCCACTGCTTTTGGCTGTCTCATTATTGGTATATTCACAGAGGCTAACGAAAGAGGACAGGTTATGTTGATAAAATTTGAGATTCCGGCTATTTCTACAGTGAGAAACAAAGAAATTAGTTTGTAAATATGAGAGCAATCAGGGTATCATCATTTGGTGCTTCGGATGTTCTTAGATGTTTGAAAGACGTAGCACTGCCTTCTCCAGGATGTAATCAGGTAATGATTTTACGCCCGCCGTTACCGCTTACAGATTCTTCAGCTATCTGAGGCAGTCTACAAACGTCGTGCTTTTCATGCGCCGTGCTAATCTTCTGGCGCGACCTGGCAAAAGCGCAACGTATAAATCAGTAAAGCACGACGCAATTTGTCTAGCTCGGCAAAAGCTCGAAGCACGACGATGGTTGCCGCTCGGAGCGGCGTCAGCACGACAGTTGTTTTATAAGGCGTGCTTTTTAGGATGCCGAGCTTTTATTCGTCTGTTTTCAGACGAATGTTCGGTCAAATTCATGCGAATTGGGGATAAAATAGTGGTTTTTATGATGTTTTTTTATCATTTCATTCACTTCTCGATGATATTGGTGAACATAAAGTCCAATTATAAACTCCTTCATTATGTTCAACTGTTTGGTATTCTGCTGTCTATTAAAATAGTGAATTTTATTACTATGTTATTACTATGTAGGTTGAAAACATTTCAGGATGCCCTTCATTTCAGTTGCATGTTAACTGGTAACATAGCTTGATAGAACAAATATTTCTTTATGAGATTTAATTGTTTTTTTAAATGAAAACATTTATATTCGAAGGAAATTTAACTAATAAATATTAGATCTCTTAAACCGAAATCTTATATCTCAGACAGTGTGACATCATTTTCAGGTAGGCCTACTGCTAAATTTAGCTAAAGGTAGTTTTACTTTCAATAATTGCGCAATACGCCTTTCAATTTTGATGACGTCAATGGCCAAAGCACGGCAATTTCACGCTATCTAAAATGAATTGAAACCAGAATTCCAATTCTGCCGTGCCAGACAAAGCAAAGCATGGCGCATGTAAAGCGCGACGTTTGAAGACTGCCTGAATCATATCATTGATATTTGACACTGACCGACGACCGTGACGTAAATGTAAAACGTGACGTGCAGCTACAGCTTATACCATACCATACCATACTCTGGTCTGCAAAGCATGGCCCCTGAGATGAAATTTTTTCTCGTGATTGCCGCCCCTGAAGCTGCATTTTTCATCGAGACCAATCGGGATTTCCCAGCATTCATTTTACATTTTCCCCAAACAGAAGGTAGTTCTAAGTTGAAACACATAAGATGTCTTCTTTGTTAAACCCTACACAATCCATAGGGACCTTGGCATGCTTTATTTTGATCTGAAATAAATATATCA
This sequence comes from Haliclystus octoradiatus, assembly GCA_916610825.1. Classification (NCBI taxonomy): domain Eukaryota; kingdom Metazoa; phylum Cnidaria; class Staurozoa; order Stauromedusae; family Haliclystidae; genus Haliclystus; species Haliclystus octoradiatus. The sequence continues at coordinate 20,972,531 of OU744452.1, read as the reverse complement.
TTGTCCCTATCATTTGGGATGCTGAAGAAATGATGTTGTTCATAACTTTCATTAGGTTGTTGTTGCTGTTAGCTCAGCAGGTGTCAATCCGGTTGACACGTACATCAGGAGCGGTAATTACGCTCGCAAACCATCATTGCCTTACACCCCATCCTTAGATGGGGCAGGGGTCGTCCATGCCATTGGTGAGAATGTTAAAAATCTGAAGGTAGGCGCATTGATTGAAACTGTCTGTATATATATCAGCAACAGAAACATATATGCCATGTGCAATTTTACATCGATTCTTCTTATTGCGAGTTAGCCTGGTGACCGTGTTTGGTTTTGGTCAAGTTTATCTGGAGCATGTGCAGAGTATTCGTTATGCTCTTCAAATCGTGTACATCATCTTGCATCTGCATTGTCGTTTGAACAGGGGGCCTGCATTGGAACCCCGTATCTAACAGCATACAGGGCATTGTACCAACGGTAAAACACTCAAACAAGTACTGATCAACCAATCAATTTGCAGGATTTTTTACCCAACATTTTCTTGTATTCCATTGCAGCCATAAGTTGTCAGCTAATGACCGAATACTGGTCCATGGTGCAAGTGGAGGTGTGAGTGTTAGCAGGATCCATTCAACTACTAATTCCTACTCTTTTATCAAGTACAGCGCCTAATAATGTGCTTTTATTACAGGTAGGTATAGCAGCTTGTCAGCTGGCACTAGCTAAAGGAGCTTCTGTTTATGCTACGGCTGGTACTGAAGAAGGAATGACGCTGCTACGCAAACTAGGGATAGCCAATGTCTACAATCACAGGGAGCCCATGTATATCACTCAACTTCAGGTTTGTACCTACGTAGAGGCAGACCTCTCATTAGACCAAGGTGATTAACTGTGTCAGTCTGTTTAATATTTTCTTTCCAGAATGACGTTTCTGATGGCGGCTTTACATGTATCTTGGAAATGTTAGCCAACGTTAATTTATGCAATGATCTAAATCTCATCTCAAAGGGTGGGCGTATTGTTGTAAGTACGTTATCAATTATTTCAAAGTGGAATTATTACTTTGTACTTATCAATTGTTGTGCTACAGATTGTAGGGAATCGTGGTGAGATATCAATCAACCCACGTGCCATTATGGCAAAAGAATCGGAAGTCACCGCAGTCATGCTCTTCAATGCCAGCGAAGTATATATAGAATCAAAGTTAGAATTCAATTGCGGTTGTGTTATGTTTAATTATTGCTTTCAATATTAAATTGAAGGATGAACTAAAGAAGGCAACAGAAGAGATACAAAGTGGATTCCACTCTGGTGTTTTGAATCCTGTCATTCAACAAACGTATCCGTTAGAACACATTTCATTGGCTCATGATGACATCATTGCAGGTGGTGGAGCTAAGGGAAACCTTATCATAGCAATCCAATGAGCATTGTTACAGATTGTTTAATGTTAAAATAACAGTATAAAACACACAATAGAAACATAGACAACAGAATTATATACAACAGAATTAAGAGTAAGAAACAATACAGGTTTAAATGTCACTTTCTTTTCTTCTTTTCCCTCTTCAACGCCGGCGGCGTTCTCTTGACCGTGATCGTTGCTCCCGAGGTGACCATGATGCCTTTCTCTCACGGCTATGTGATCTTGACCTGGATCTGTGTCGACGGCGTCCTCCACTGCGCCTCTCATCTCGATATGAATCTGCAGGACTGTATCCTTCTCTGTCTTTCCCTCTTGAGGGGTTTGCTCTCGTAATCAACTGAGCCTCGAGTCGATGTAAACAATCTTGCAGGGACAAAACAAGACTTGTGCTTGATTCTGAGTTTGATGTTCCTGACTGTTTGATTAACGAAATAGCAGTTACAAGTGTTTCAATTCCAGTCTCAAAGTCACCAGCCCCGGCATCTGCCATGGCACGTTGTAAGGCAGTGCTGGCAACCGCTTGATTGTACCGCATTGACTCAACCTCAGATTCAGCGGCAGCAGGGTACGCAGATGCAGCTGCTCTTTGATAGCTGAGTGCATCAGGTTGCTGACCGACATTAGGGGGGATGCCTGCGGCACCAAAATGGGCGTAGGGATCAGCGGAAGGAGCAGCACCATCAGGAGGAGGTATAAATCCAGGTGCACCTTGAGAAGGTGCAGTTGGAGTCTTTTGACTTCCAGGATAGGAAGTTGGAAATTCTGCTCTAGCTGGAGCGGCAGAAGGGAACGGAGCACCAGGGTAAGGTCCAGGCATCATAAAAGCATCGTGCTGCATTGGAGGCATGCCAGGGGGTACACCATGTATAAAACCATGAAAGGCTGGGTCGAATGGTGGGGGCATTCCAGGGCCCATGTGTCTCATTGGCATGCCAGGACCCATGAAAGGTGGGCCAAATCCAAACTCTGGTGGAGCAGGCATCCCCGGTCTAAAGCCAGGCTTTCCTCCATGTGGTACCACAACTCCTCTATTCATGTGACTTCGGCCAATGACACCAGGGGCAAGACCGCTCGCATCAGCAACATTCTTAAAATCCCCACCGGCAGCACCCACACCAGGTTTAACTAAACAAAAAATGAAATGAGAGGGATGGATGAAAAAATACATGACCAGAAGCATGAAGCAAAAGATAATAAGGTGAGCATATTTAGGCCTACCCTTTCTAGACATTTGTTCAAAGTTTGCAAGGTTGTGTTTGTTGACATAAGTGACAACAGGTTTCTGGTCATGCATCTCTCTGGATAAAACAGGAATAGTCAATAATATTATGTTGAAACAGTTCAACACACATTTTTAGTGATCAAGACTTACTGATTGGGTAGTTTTTCCATTAGAAGGCGTTGTGACGTTTCTGATCCAATTTCAACAAGCGCAAAACTACAAAACACAAAATATCTCAGCGTCAATTCAAAGTTGGTGTCTCACCCACAGTAGATTGCCTCACATGATAGACAGTGAGTCAGTGGTTAAAAGGACAAACAGACGCGAACGTAGTAGCGAACAAGAAATTAAATTGGATTAGAAACAAGGAGATTTATAAAATCTAATTTTACACTTTACAAAAAACAGCCTGCACATGCAAGACCATTGAAGTAGTTATAATAATGAATGGAAAGAACGGATCTATACAATGTTATCTTACACAGAAAAGGATTAAATAAAATAACAATCTAAACACACATTATAAAGATCGCTTTAAGTACAAAATTTAAAGATTTAAACAAATATTTTAGTCTTTGTTACAAATATCTTTATTGATCGTTTAAACTGGCAATAAGAGCAACATCATTCATTGCAATCGATGAAATGATAAAATTAATAACATTTTAAATACGGATTCATCGCAATCAATGCGCTCTTGTTCTCAGTTGCTTAGTAACTACGCTTATGATATACAGTGTAAACGGTGAGTCGGTGCCCTCTAGACATTTTGGCTTGTTCCCATACTTCCAACTCTGCGCAAACAACAAATAGAAGCACTTAGAATATAAAATCAACAAGAAAGCGCTAATTACCAAACAAATGATGACGATGATGATGACGATGATGATGATTAACAGTCAAACACCAAATGATCGATGCCTGACAGCAAATCTACAATCTGTGTAGTAGTATCATTCACCATGATATTCTGAACCAATGAAAGTCAAAAACTATTTCAAAATGTGCACATGGACCAGTTACAGGCTCTTATCTTTGAAACTCACATAAAATGGAAATATCCAGTAACTACTTCATATGCACAATCTCTCACTGGTTCAGAATATCATGATGAATAATTCTAAACTATTTCCAATAATTATCTGATGGCCGAAGTGTCCATATGATTGGCTGATTTTTTTCTATGGGATTATACCACTACGCAGATTGTAGATTTGCGTCAAACGACAGAATCCTAGACCATTCTATTCTATAAATCATAAAAATATTAATTTCCTTCTGAATAGCCTATCATCTAGTTCCTGTTTATGATTAGTTAAATCAGATAAAACCATTTTTGGATCTTGCTCAAAAGACGAGATTACAGAAGAGACTGCGTTGTGACTATGACTGTAAGATCAAACGCCTTCAATACCTTCTACCTTCTTATAGATAGACCACGTACCCTTTTGATTGTCCGTTGACTCTGTTTTCAAAAAATTTGATATTATTCAAATCGGTGACGCCACAGTCTTGAATGCGATTGGTGAGTTCTTCATCTGTTGTCCACTATTACAGTAACAATCAATTCATCCACATAATTAATAATTTATGATAATTTATGATTTACAACTAATTATGTAACACTAACAAAAGGTGGTTACAAAATTAAAGAGCTTGTGAATTTGAAAACAACGCAGTTCAGTGCAAGCCAGCCATTGCGTTAGAGTGTAACATACCAAAATAAAAATTGCTATTTAAAGTTATAATTTGGCTGAGTGGCAATAAAATAGATTCAAGTTTTAGTTTGTATCAAATTGAGTTGCAATCAAATTTTAAGTTTCATTATATGCCGTTCATCTCTACTTTTCCTTTCTAATGCCTCGTTAGTTTTACTGAATACATTAGCCAAGTTACGCAGAAGAAAGGAAAGGCAAACGTTAAATAAACAACCAAATCTGGCACCATTCAAAATGACGATGTTTTGAAATTCACAAGCCATTATCATTATCATGATGTTAAATATATTTATCAGTTGATTAAGTGAAAATTACACATATTCAGAAAATAGCATTTCCATAGTAATCATCTGTTGGTTAGACAGATCAGTGAAATTGTTGATGCGAGGTCTAAAATGTATTATACCCTACAAAATACCATCCTCACTATATACATGAAAAATAATTTATTTTTACTTCAACTGCATTATTTTAATTGCGTCAAAGTAATAAACAAATGAGCAACAGACGTCAGTACAACAATTCAGCTATCGCTTTACATCTATTTTACATCAATGCAATTTCAGTGGAAGAACTACCGTATGTATTCTATGTATTTCTACCCTTTGAATTCTGTCGTAGCAGTTTGATACTATTTTGTTTTGTTTGCATTGATCATCCTACCACAAACCGGGTGAAACTGGGTGGGTGTAATGGTCTTCCTGAAGCCAAGCAATAATTCTCTGACCAGATGATGAACCCAAGCCCGTGCGGGGCCAGATCCAATGCGATACTGCTCACACAAACCAAAACAATGTGGCTACTGTATTTAGAGAAAAAACACCAAAAAGCTCCAAATCATTGTAAATAAACTTTTCAATCCTGAACATCGTTGTTAATATCATTCAAACATTAGATTTAAATCATTTTTTTTCGGTCTTAATGTTTCATTATAAATTTAGTTGATTCAAGACTAAATTAAACAAAACAGCAGAAATGATATTATATCAATATCATAGCATTCCAAAGTGGTTCAAAAGTTGAACAAGAAAACAAGAAAATGTTGATACAGGAAGAAAAGTATTTGCAAGAAACGTTTACCATCAAGTGCAGATTCAATGTTAAATAACTTTATTATTTCTTCTTATATCGAAACAGCTAACGTAGAACGGTAGATTTGCGGTAAATGTATTGAGGTAACGGATTCAAAAAGAATTTTGAAAATTGGTTAAAACAGAATTTAAATGTTTGTGTTTCAAGATGGCGCATTAAATCTTGACAAAGGGCCCCGGGGAATAGTTAGATAATTTCCAGACCCGTTACATATCAGTTGAAAAAAGGTCACATTTCGGGCAGAAGATTTAACGACTATGCTATTTGCATCATTAGAATGAAATGAGCCTTTATGATTGTAGACAACAAACGGTATTTACCCAGGTGAGATTCCCGACATAAACTGCTTTTCCTCTTTTCTCTGGCTGCAGGTTGGCCGCTATCTTGGCCTCTTTCTGTTGCTGGATGGCTGACTTTGGATGAACCGTTGTATATGATTTATATTCAATACCTACAACAACAACAACAAATATTAAATCAATGTGAAGTGAAGTCACAAGAAGCCAGACAAATTAGGAACACTGAATCAGTTGTGACAAAAACGATGTTTGTTTCGAAGTGTAACAAATGAAAAGTCTCACCTTCGCTCACTGCATCTTGGGCAGCAAGAAACTAGAAATCAATATGTTAAGATGATAATTCAATGATCAAATCAGACGAGAATATGGTTGAGATTGTACAACATATTTAAATTAACAACATTTTCATTGAATCAAAGGATTGGATCTATTTGTTTGTCTTGAGCTGTAGAATCAGAAAGAACACAATGAGGCAAACTGATTACCCTCTAAGTTGGATGATGGATGGAGTAGCTGCAGCGCATTGTTACTCATCGACAATTGAGGCTATTGAAATGCCATGAAATCTGTCTGTATTGATCTGCAGTGTTGCGGATTGAGATTAATAAGGAGCATTCAACGTTATTGCTCTCAGCGAAACAAACCATTCCCATTGAAATAGAAGAGAGTTACGGGTGCTGCCTTCGGTAGGGAAATACCGTCTCAATTACTAGCTATTTCTTAATGACAACAATCAACATACTTGCTGTTCTGCTTTCTCGTCATCTTTGCCAAGGAGAACATCTTCGTATAAGTCTTGTTCATAGCTCTGCCCCTGCAGAACAAGAAATACAACAATATTATGCCCACAACTCATGCATGATCAAATATCCATGTTGAGGAGAAGTTCTTCAACATTTTGAATTCCAATGGGAGAAAAAGAAATCTCTATTTTGCTCAAAGTAGTTTTTCTTAAATTCTTTTAAATTTTAATTAAAATTAGGGAGTTTATTCTAGTAATTAAGTTAAACAAACGTGAAGCATATATCATGAAACGCATCATTGGTTCAAGTGCTGAATTATGATTTGATTTGGCAGATTATTAGTTACAGAGTTGTATATAACTTAATTAGGATGGCATAATTAAAACGGCTGACATGGTCGCAGAGCAAGAATTTCTATATCGTTCTTCGCCATTTCTGGACACACCTTTTGCCTTGTATTTACACGTTGTTTTATGTTTCCAACTGAACTAACTAACAAAATTAACTAAGAGGTGCTTTCAAAGAGGTATTTTGATTTAATAACATTTTTTAAACAATGAACAGAATTCCTTTGTTTTGATGAATTTCCTTTGTTTTTTCTCACTTTGGATAATATCCCACCTCAGATAATGCACTGTCTTCAGCGTGCATGGAGGGGGGGGGGTATTAACCGAGTTTGACTGTGCAACTTTTTGAAAGAAAAAAAGAGTGTTTGAAAAAATAGATATTTTCACAAAAAAATAAAATCATTTACTTCATACAGTCAAATTTCAATAGGTATGCAACTGCGTAGCACAGACACTGTCTAACGCGGACAACGGACACCTTCAATGGTCTGTTGAGACCAATATACCTGTGTTAACCGGACACCTTTAAGTCTGCTGTTGCGAATTTCAATAGGTATGCAACTGCGTATCACAGACACTGTCCAACGCGGACAACGGACACCTTCAACGGTCTGTTGAGACCAATATACCTGTGTTAACCGGACACCTTCAGGTCTGCTGTTGCGAATTTCAATAGGTATGCAACTGCGTAGCACAAACATATTTTAAAGGAAGCAATGGCTGGCTTGAATCATTTTTCAAAGCTAGGGGCATCGTTTTCAAAAGATGACAGGTGAGCGTGGAGATGTCAACATACAATGTGTATTACCGTTCAAGCCCTAGACAATAATAATTTTAAAATAAGCAATGGCTGGCTTGAGTCATTTATCAAAGCTAGGGGCATCGTTTTAAAAAAGATGACAGGTGAGCGTGGAGATGTCAACATACAATGTGTAGATGATTGGAAAAGCGAAGTTATTGGAAGGCTATGAGGAGAAAGATATTTTAACATGGATGAAACAGGCCTGCAATTCAAAGACACAATAGAGCAGCATATATATATATCAAAAGAAAAGGACTGCGTTTGCGGAAAACTTTCTAAAGTTTGTATTACTTTGGCTTTAACATGCAGTTGGACGGGCGAGAATATTGGTATCTTTGCAAACATAGCAGTTAAACATTTACCTGAGGTTCACTACTAAATTCATCAACACCAGCGTAAAGATCCACGTCAGCAGATCCTTCATCCATCATTTTGTAAATCTCAATTAGAGTTTTGGTAGTAAGAACTTCCAAAATCAGAACACCTTTCTGCAAAACCAAACTTCTATATTCAAAATGGCGATGGAGAAGGGCATTTAGAGAAGCATGGGATCTATGCAGCCAGCCTCGTTATTTAAGCTTTCATATTAAGCGGTAAAAATCAGTTACCACGAACATTTCAGTTAATTACAAATATTAAATTACAAATTGAAGCATTTAATTAAGTACTTGGAATATCTTTAAATTTTACTCTCAATGGTCTATCAGGGATCGTAACACCTCGACTTTTTTCTTTTACAATTTCCTCTTCCGGATAGGATAAATCAAAGTTTTGAATGAGTTTTATAACCAACATGTAGATTTCAAGCTCTGCAACCCTCCTTCCAGCGCACATGCGAGTACCATGCCCAAACGGAATAGAGGCATATGGATGGAAATTATGACGTCTATTTCCCGGCATCCACCTGTCAGGTATGAACTGGGATGCATCATCAAAGTACTCTTCCATTCTACCGATGGCTTGCGTCATCAATGTAAACTCAGTGCCAGCTGGAATGCGGTAACCCATGACAACCGCGTCAGTGTCAAGCACCCTTTGTTGCACCGGCACCACCGGGTGTAACCTTAGCGTTTCTTTGATGGTAGCCTTCAAGAACGGCATATTGTTAAGGTCACCATACAAGATATCTTTCTTTCCGCCAATTCTCTCATCAATTTCTGCTTTCAAGCGCCTAAGAGCATTTGGATGTTTGCATAAGTTGTACAAGACCCACAACATTGTGTTTGAAGTTGTGTCAACACCAGCGAAGAAGACATCCACCATAGCGGTGTAGACGTCTTCTTTCGTTAATGAATCATTATTCAATAAATGAAGTAACAAACTGTTTGAATTATTGCGCTCGTCAGGGTCCATTAATTCCAGTTCTTTTATCCTTTGACCTGCAAAGTACTCACAATAATAAAACATCTTCAAGAGGGATTTCTCAAATTCTTGATATGGTTTGGGCTTAAAGCGCATTGCTATTGTTCTTGGAATGAACACACTTTTCATTATTCCACCAAGAAACTTTCCCACAGAACTTATAAAGTCAAGCACTTCATCTGATGGACTCTCCTCCAGAGTTCCAAATCTTTTTCCAAAAAGTACGCTAGCAACAGACTCAAATGACCAACGAAACAACATTTTATCTAATAAAAGAATCTCTAAACTGTTTTCAGCTGTGTCATCTGAGATACGTTCTCGTTTAATAGCATCGATTGCTGTATCACAAATTTTGCTGATGTCATCTGCATACGATGCTACACTGATTGGCCGCAACATCTTCTGACTAATGGCTTTGCGAAATCTATACCAATCGCCTCCATTGGAGAAGAATAAACCAGGATGCTTCTGATGATCATTTAGCACATTGCGTATTAAATCCATAACAGGTCGGTATGCGTGATTGGCGTTCCGATCGGCAAGATGGAGTACCTCTGCAATGGCATCAGGGTCACTCAGTACCACTTGCTTACTCGGCACATTCTTCAGTAAGATCTTGCCATACTCACTATAAACAAAAATGTCAAATGACGTCACGGAATAGCAATGGGTGATAAAATATAGTTACAGATTTACAATCTCAACCCAAATCGGTGTACCTGATAAGATCTCTATCATATTTTAGTATTCCGTGAAGCAACCCCCCTCGTTTCATGAGTTGCCAAAGTGTCAGACCAAGGCCATACTTTGGACCGGGGATGTCCTCCATGGAAAGAATGTCACGGCCATCAGAGCTTTGAGATTTGGAATCTACAGCGATTAATGTGTTGCAAAATACTACTCCATTTCTAGGAATTAATTTAACAAGAATACTGGGATTGAGGCGGTTGAAACTTAGCATAGCCATTTCTTCTCCTTTAAAAAACCATCAGATATTCAAGTAATAAAAGAGTTTCGCCCAATTCCAATTCACCAATCAAAGCAATATTTAAAGGACATTAAAATTGTCTGGACAAACCCTGATCTTCGTGATTTCCAATGTTTTCATCACGTGGTAAGTCTATTGGCCAATGAAATGAGGTCTCTTTTCCAAGCAGAAAGTGATTGCACTCAATTATCAATTTGGTTTTGAAATGGGACTTCTAGATGGCTATTTTAAATGTTAATAAATCAATAAATACAAATCAAGAATTGATGCTACTTTGAAATGTGATTCAAATTTGATAAATTGTGTCTGTGTAAATTGATTTAAGATGACCAGCAGTCCGGTTTCAACGATGTTTCTTCGGGGTTACCTTGAGAAGGAAGATGAAGAAATTAACACATTTGTAAAAAGATTTTGTGTGTTAGATAAAGCTGAGAATGTGATGCTATGCTACCGTGAAGACCCCAAGGTAACAACTATTAAAACTCAATGCCTAGATGCGTACTAATAGATGTAAAATGTTTACAGTCATGTTGTAGTTTCTTATTTGCTTCCGTTGAAAAGTCTGAGCCTGTTAATGTATATAATCCTGATTCGTTGCCGGCTTCTCATCAAACCATAGCTAGAACCTGGTTATTGAAACATGCAATTGTGGTGTGTAGGAAGATATAGTCTTTCATGATGTATGTATGCATAAACAAAATCATTCAAATTATACCACATCTTGCGTTGCACACTAGTTGGCTCTTAAAACACAAATGGCTCAGTAATTCTGCACCAACATGTCACGTTGGGCCCAGGCGATAAGATCATGGACAATGATCATTCTAATTGCTAATTGCATGATTTCTATGGGATCTATAGATATATATATATTCCTGTTCAGAAAACCAGTTTCAATTGACTTATCTATGTAGCCTAGTGTATAGTAATAAGATATGTTACTATAGATTAGTAATTAGTCAGGGGGACAGACACACCCTTTTCAGACTCCTAAAGCTTTATAGATAAGTTATTGCTGCGAGCCCTGCAAGTAACTTTCTAATCATATTTTAAAAAATTCAGCGGTGTCATAGGAATTTTTTCGTTTCACTTTTTTCTTTGTTCGTCATATTGATTCCCGCATAAAATGACGTCAGTACGTCGCTGAAGTTAAACCGTGTATTCAATGCTGTCTATTCCAACTTTGTGGTGTCATAGGAATCACTTTGCCTCCAGTTATAATATCCAGCACTTAACTAGAAGTTAAACCATGTCTTAGGATGTCTTTGCAATTTCAATTGTCATATAGGAAACCTTTTGCCTCTAGTAATTTGCGGTGTCATAGGAATCACTTTGCAAGATACAAACGAATTCAAAACAAACAATCAATTATAACATACTTTGATATTTCATAATCAAATGTACATAAATATTTCGTAATCAATTCTAATGTACTTAAACTCGGCGTTGCAAACAAACATTACTGAATAGTAACATCACACATAGAAAACTGGAACCTAACTAGGAGAGGGTTCCTAGAATCCCAGGGGGTGCAATTCTAGGATCACAGGGGAAGTTTTAAAAATTCATTTTTCTGACATAGTGCATTTTAAAGATTTCTTTCCCCCTTTTTACCCAATTTCACATGGAATATTGATCTATCTTTTTGAGCAAAATATAGATAAAAATGATACAAAAATTCCCGTTTTAATGATTTTGAATTCTCGTTTCTCGGAATTATTTTCCCACTGATAGATTTTGATGCTTTTATTCTACTTTACAAAATCATTGAATCTGATAACTGATCTCTGATTGGTTGTTGTTGATGTTTGTGTCAGGCTATGTAAAAATGTAAAATTACGGCAGTTGACTTGAAACCCAAAAACGCAACAGACTAAACAAAATGGCGTTCACATTTGAGCTTTGTTTGATAGACCTCTTAAAAAACCCCTTAGAATTCAAATTAGCAGTAAAAAAACACAATTACTTTTAAACAAAATCATAGATTAGACATATTCTATAGAACTCCTTTGTTCAATGCTTCTGTATAAACGCATACGATCCTCAATACGAATACTGTAGTTGAATAATTCTCTATTTTTCTCTAATACAAACATTTTGTGTGCTATGAGACACTCACCAGTGGCCAAAATCATTCGCCATGCATGTCTCATTACGCATTCAGCGTGTTCGTATCAAAGTACAAAAAGCTGAGCACCATTTCTATTTTTTAATTAGAATACCAGTTACACGCAATGCGTGTTGTAGAGCTATCAGTTATATGCATATTAGCTTGCTTGCTTGAGGAGCTAACATCACTCAATAACTGTGCAAAGAGTAATGATTATTATATGATGACCTATGATTGAAATGATAAATCTATATACATATACTCTAGGTAATTAGGTCTACAGCATTGGCGAATATGAAACACAAATATCAAAAAACTGATTAATGTCAGATAAAATGAGATACATTTTTTTACAGATTTAAATGGTAAAATTATTTGTTTGTACATAATTTCTTGTTCATTAATTGTGAGACTTATTGATGGAAATTTATAGATTTGCTGGATAACAAACCCTTGAGCATGCTACATATAGCTGACCATGAATGTTAAAACTGAATATCATAATATCTTTGATTAGTGTATAGATAATCCTTTTATTCTGAGTTCATGATATCGGATTAAACTTCAACAAACATGAATAAGATACTGAGATGCGAATCGGATTCAACATACAGTATTTGAATCGGATTCTGTAAGTAGTTTAAGTTATAATAAAATCCTGTAGAATCATCATCATCAAATTCATCAAATATTCGGTTAAATAAGTAAAGTGTAACACAAACGTGTTTTCGAAGTCGTGATAAAAGAAGCATAGCTTTCCTAAATGTTAGCCTACTCTAAAATTAGTAATCTGAATTTGAGAAATGAGATCAGGTTAGATTCTATTGGCCTCTTTTGTCTTTCAATGATTCAATCAGATGATCATGATTAAACAATTATAGTGCTTTTTATGAATGTGTGTATCTAACTCAGAGTTTTAATTTACAGTTTTACATTATGTTTGAGCTATACATATTAATTCTCAGTCCTCATTTGTGCCTGTTTACAACACTGACATCATTGAATTGACAAAAAAAACCAGATAGCTATTACCTCTTATTTAAAGTCAATTTTGGAATTGTTTAATAGGTCCTTGGTAATAAGACATAGATTGTAAGGTACAATCCATCATGACAAACAAAAACTTACACTTGATCTTTCAACAATTCATAAAATTGACACTGAGAAGTAGGCTAAATAAACGGTTTCTTGTCAATGGTAAGTTTTTTGCAAAGTCCAATTAAATTCAAAATACTTGGATTCAGCAGAATATATTCCTGCAAAATTTCCTTCTTGTATAAAAATAGGTCCCCGTAGCTATGCAATTTCTAAAGCATATCGAAATATTTAAATTAAAATTTTACAATTTTACTATTTCCATTGGCCTTTATATAATTACTTGATACATCCTTGTCATTCTAAACCTGTTTACATTAAAACAATACAACAGCGCCGTTCATCGGAGCACCACGGCAACACAGAAAAGAACACCTACTCGACAAAATGAACAACATTGTAAATATCATACTTTTTTGTAGATAAGTGTTGATATCTCTTCATGCAAGGAAAATGTAGGATAAATTGTTAATGTGGCTCGCTGTTTGGACTATGACGATCATTTTAAGCTATAGTTTGTCACATTTCATAGATAAATAAATGTGTGAAATGAACACATACAAACAGGCACAACGCATGAATCTCTATTTGGATATAAATATCAGTACTCGGACCTTGGTAAATATTCTTTTTGATTTGTTACTATGGCGAAATTGGCGATGGGACAATGCAGTTTCAATTTATCTTGGTGAAATTGTTAAGCGATTGTAAAATTGTAGAATTGCAGTCACATTGGAGGTAATTTTCAATCTCTGCAGATCATACTGCAAGCCAGGTAACTTATTGCTAGTTAAATATAAGAATGTTCAATACACATATATAAGAACTTTCCAACTCAATAAATATATCTGAGAAATTCAATAAATATATAAACTTGGCAAGATACTGCCGACATGATTTTGACCCTTAGGAATCAAGTCACAAATAAGTGTGAATTCCAGCTTTTCTCATAAAATAACATCGTAAGCTACCTCATGTGATAATTATGCTGCAGATTAACTGAATATCACTGTACATTGATAATTATTATTAATTAGATAAACAAAATGTGGGAATGTATCACAATGTTGAAGTAATATAATAAATTATTAGAAATACTATTTGACTATCGGATGATTTGTTTCTACTTTTCAGACAGCCAAATTTCCAGACCCTGTTGTTGTGATTGAGATTCAATTTGTGACAAAAGTAAGCGACGCAACATTTATTTTTATTATTATTATTATTATTATTATTATTATTATTATTATTATTGTTGTTATTATTATTATTATTATTATTATTATTATTATTATTATTATTATTATTATTATTATTATTATTATTATTATTATTATTATTATTATTATTATTATTATTATTATTATTATTATTATTATTATTATTATTATAATAAAATAATGTTATCTGATAGCAGTTGAGATAGTGCTCAATGTCATTTGACAGAGCAGTGAATAATAATAATGAAATGAAGTCAAAGACTAAACATTCTTTTACTGTTACTTAAAGTTTCTCGCTTTATGCGATCATCAGACAGAATATACTATTAATGAAAAATACACCAGTTTATCCTAATTAGACATATTAATTAAATGTGTGAAGAAGATGTGTGAAAAAAAATATATATAACTATTGTTCTAGATACAATGCTATTATCTTTACAATATTCGAATAACATTGTTTATGGTTTCCTTGACTTTATCGGTATTTTGGTCAATTAATTAATTGTTAAGTTTTTGTCTCTTTAAAATTTGTTAAATAATATTTGTTTTCGTGCCTACACTTTGAAATAAGTTCAGATCTTTTGTTTAATAGATCTTTATCCGCACATATGATATGGTATTTCTCTACCAAACATAGGTGGCATCTTTTGGATGTGTTGCTGTACGCTCTGCCGGTTGCCAAAGGTGTCCATTTTATTGTATAATCTATTTCTTTGCCTTTCAGTTCCCAGATATACTTTGATAGTTGTGTATTCGATTTACTTTTTTCGTGTCTAAACGTCGAGGTGTGCTGCGTGTAGCGTGTTTTGAATGTTCCCTCTGTAACGCCGATATAATTTTTTCCTTCTGCGTCATTTGCTGTAGTGACGTTTGCATTGTAAATAAGGCTTGCAGCACACCTCGACGTTTAGACACGAAAAAAGTAAATCGAATACACAACTATCAAAGTATATCTGGGAACTGAAAGGCAAAGAAATAGATTATACAATAAAATGGACACCTTTGGCAACCGGCAGAGCGTACAGCAACACATCCAAAAGATGCCACCTATGTTTGGTAGAGAAATACCATATCATATGTGCGGATAAAGATCTATTAAACAAAAGATCTGAACTTATTTCAAAGTGTAGGCACGAAAACAAATATTATTTAACAAATTTTAAAGAGACAAAAACTTAACAATTAATTAATTGACCAAAATACCGATAAAGTCAAGGAAACCATAAACAATGTTATTCGAATATTGTAAAGATAATAGCATTGTATCTAGAACAATAGTTATATATATTTTTTTTCACACATCTTCTTCACACATTTAATTAATATGTCTAATTAGGATAAACTGGTGTATTTTTCATTAATAGTATATTCTGTCTGATGATCGCATAAAGCGAGAAACTTTAAGTAACAGTAAAAGAATGTTTAGTCTTTGACTTCATTTCATTATTATTATTATTATTATTATTATTATTATTATTATTATTATTATTATTATTATTATTATTATTATTATTATTATTATTATTATTATTATTATTATTATTATTATTATTATTATTATTATTATTATTATTATTATTATTATTATTATTATTATTATTATCATTATTTATTATTATTATTATTGTTATTATTATTGTTATTTTTATTATTATTATTATTATTATTATTATTATTATTATTATTATTATTATTATTATTATTATTATTATTATTATTATTATTATTATTATTATTATTATTATTATTATTATTATTATTATTATTATTATTATTATTATTATTATTATTATTATTATTATTATTATTATTATTATTATTATTATTATTATTATTATTATTATTATTATTATTATTATTATTATTATTATTATTATTATTATTATTATTATTATTATTATTATTATTATTATTATTATTATTATTATTGCTCTTTATTATTTAGATTGAAGTGTGCACCCAAAAGCCGAAACGACCTTTTTGCTTTGGTATGAATTAGTGCATTTGATATTTGTTTTTTTAAGTACCTGTGAGACAGTTTCTCACCAAATGAGATGATGTTGTTGTTGACGATAAGAACTCAATTCCACAGCACAAAAGTCATATTTTACTGCATAACATAACCAATGGATTTTGAAACACAATTAGTTTACTTAACGATAGATGATTTTAAGCATACCACTTAGAAATGTTCTTATGTAATATATCACGACTGCATCTTATTTTTATCTGTATCTAGCAACTGTGTGGCAACGAGTTTCCTTTTTGTTTTCAGAAATCAGCACGGCCAAGAGAAGATTTTATTTTTCTGCACCGACAGAGTCAGCCATGTTGCTTTGGGCAAATCAGTTGCACAGAGCCGCAGTAAGCAATCATTTTTATTTTTATTATATGAATTTATAGGAAGTCATTGATTTAGAAAGTTTGAAGTTTTCTTTGTTGTGTTTGTACTAGGTCAACCCAAAACAGCCTCTTCGAACAACTTCAGACTGTAGCGGACTGCAGCCTCTTTCCAATGTTAAATCTCAACAAAACTCCTTCTGTGCAGATACTAGTTTCCAAACATCTATTGTTGGTGGAGTTGTAGTGAAAGCACCAACCGTAAAGGTAAATCTAGGTTGAACTATCCCAGTTCAATAGGTGGTGAAACTGCCTCCTAGAATATTGAGTCCCGCATAATGTATTACAAATAAGTAGTGTCTTGAAAAATTAGGAGACAATTAAATATAGCTTCCCAAATACATTCTGTTGAATGGATTAAATGAATTTGAAATAAAACAAATAGAAATCGCCAATCAAACAGAATTTAATTAGGAAATAGACAACCTGAGAGCTGTGTCTGCTCATTCCACCACGGTCCACGTCAAACAACAAAATGTGGACTTAGTCGATCACAACAATGATGACTTAAATTGAACGACTGTACATCAACTTCCGCTAACTTGACTTACCTACCAAAAATTAAAATTTGGTAATTTTTGTTGTTCAGAGTTGAAGTCAATCACATCTGATGTACCACAGGGAAGTATACTCGGACCTCTGCTAGTTAACATATTCATAAATGACTCGACTCTGTTCATATCGCACTCTGGTATCCGCTAATATGCAGATGACACCACATTATACCACAGCGGAAAGAATACAGATCAAACTCGGTTGCAAATCAATGGAGACATATAAGCTCTATCGACGTGGACTGACAGAAATTTTATGACGCTCAACGCCTTGAAACCACTAACACCATCATACTGGGACGAGGTAGCATAGAAATCAAAGTCAACGATGATATAATTTTTCCATCAGACGCAATCAAGTTATTACTTTTGATTCCAAATTAACCATATCGAACCAAATGGAACATGTTTGTCGCTAGGTGTCGGTAGTTACATCTGCTCTATCAAGGGTTTGTCGATACTTTCCATTGAATGTTTGACTCGCTTTAATTAAAACTTTTATCTTACCTCATTTTGACTTTGCAAATGTACGTCTTTGTGGAATATCCAAACGTCTAATTAAAAGAATTGACTGAACATTTTGTAGATCTATGGGTCCATAGTAGGACGTGAACGAACTGTCCAATATGTCCATCTAAAGGCTGTTGGTTATACAGTGTATAATATATATGATCTATTCATCATTCGAGAAGAAAAAACACGAGCCAGCACAAGAACACAAGAGGAGTTCGTTATACCTCGAGTTAATATGCATGAAATACAACACTGTACTTTTAAATAAACCTCAGAAAATTCCTTCATTAAATTTTTAAATGTAAATAACAATATGCATTATTTTTAAAAAAAATTTTGTACTTTTGTCACTTTTGTAAAAATAGAGATACCTGAATTAATTTTATTTTACTTATTAAATAATTTATTTATTATCTGCTCACGATGAATAATTAAAAAAAAAACAGAATTTTAATATCAAATCATCATATATCATAAGTAATTAGAGTGCACATCGAAATTATTATCATGCTATATATAAGGGATACAAATTTGCATGCGATAAATGGTTTTTTAGATGCAGTAACTTGAAGAACTAATCGAAACCGTTGAAGATGATCGTGTGTTTTATTTGTTGCTACTCAGTATAATGAAGTCGAAATGTTACTTCTTCACAGAAACAAGAATCGGGTTGCCATGGCATCGGATTAATTATGGAGGGATGGTGCTGGAAGCAGGGGGCTAGGGTAAGTTGCATGTACGTGGAATGTGTTTTCAATGCCAGTTCTGCTCTCACGTGACATTCGTTTGATTTCTCATTGGTTGCAGATGAAAAACTGGAAGCATCGATATTTCACGCTCACAGTTATCAAATTATGTTATTTTGAAAATAAAGAGGTTTGAACATTATCTTTTACTCTTATTAAATTTGAATTTAGCACTTTTTGTGTTTGTGTTTATGATTGCAAGCTGCCTAATTGTTGTGATTATAATAGATGTATATATCTCTATAACGACTTCTACGGGACCAGAGGCTTTCATATGGAAGAACCCATCTTTTTCCGAAAGCTTCCAGTCATCAATTACTGGTGAATGCATGAGTGACATCCAAGTGCGACTGCAACCATTGCTCGAATTGGTATCACCAGAATAAAATCCATGTCTTCCAAAAGACACTGAAAAATTAATAAAGTTCAACGATATTTTAACTATTAGAGACATCATCAAGTTATCGTGATCGTCTGCAGCTTTTCGGATTGGAACGCTTGGAACATGTGTTATGCTAATGCGTATTAATAATATTTGAACCATAATTTTTATCTATCAATTACATGCAACTGCTTCATTGATTGGTTGTGGTAGATATATTATCTATAATTTACAATTTTATTAAATATCTAACTATCCTTTTTTACATTTATTCTACATTATTTTTATTATTTTTATTTTGCAATCATCAGTTATTTTACCTTCATATAAAATTAATGTAGATGTTAAACACCGGGGAGGTGCTTTTTAACAGTGGGGGTATGGTATGCTAATGCGTATTACCATAATTAGACTAATATCGACTTCCCCCTTCCCTTGTGTATTGCCCTTTATTTTATTAATTACATTTGACTCCGTTTTGAAATCTCTACGAGAGTGGATGTTATTTTATCGCTCTCAATCATTTTACCCTCATAACACATGCGGGGCGTATGCTATTTGATTTATGTGCCGCAAGGAAGGAATAAAAAAACCGACTTTATTTACATGTCGAAATTATATTGAAAATTGGAAAAATAAAGCAAATGCTGGGATCCTGTTCTAAATTCAAAAGGTTTCCAATTACAGAAATCTTGTTTACCAAATAAGGATACTAATGTCTCTGTCTCGACATGGTCTCGAGGTTGCACTGACTGATTTCTTTATGCTGTCCAATTTGAAAACATTTTCGATCTGCCCCTACTTTAATCGGACTACAAATCTGGCTATTAGAATCCGATTTCATTAATATTAAAACTTTGCTATTCTCCTTGTTATAAGCAGATGTGACAGATATACTGTTTAATTTGACATCTGCAATGCCTATTCGGTTAATTTCGCATTAAGAGCCTCATTCTCTTTTCTTTGATATTTTTAGGATAAAGAGCCAATTAGATCTGTTCCCGTCCAATTGGTTGAGAAGACAAGAGAGGCTAGCGGGTGGGTATATTGTCTACTCCATGGGAAGGATAATCGCGTATATTATGTATCATATCTTATAGCTAATCCCAAGAGCTGCTTATCTGAGTGATCGTTAACAATGGGTTTGCATTGGCGTAAGGAGATGATAAATCTGAAATTCTAGGTCTGAAATTCGAAACGGCTTTCTTTTCATGAGCCTCTATCTGCGACCGTGTCCTGATTGCCAGTCCTACGATACGTAACCAACATATTTCCCATTCATGTTCTCACCTATCATGAATCATACACACAAACTGTAGCATGTGTTGTATGGATCAGTTACGTTGATCATAGCGAACCCGCAGTGGGACCACAGGGACAAATCGTCTTTTTGCAACTCACGTTTCGAATATACCCGACATCTTCCTTCGATTATGAATTATGATAACATCAATCATCACCCTTCATATAGTGGTAGAACGAATTATTACAACACTAACCCTATCCTCTCAAGCCTTACACGTTTTTTCTACTCAAAGAATCCCAGAAATCATTTCGGTCCCATTACACATCCACCGCGCTCTCATATCCTTCCCATCTTTCAGCTACATTGAATTCTGAAACTTATTTCTATATTTATTCTTAGATATTGCAACCGAACTAACGTCTTAGAAGTTGTTACTCCTTCGAGAACGTTCTACATGCAGGTATTCAACTCAATGCAGTTGTCTAATCACCAGGCCAGCCGGCGTTTTGGTGCATACATAATTATTTGAATTTTCTTTCCAGTTGGAAACCTCTGATGAGTTAACCCGATGGAAAGAAGCCATTGATAGTGTCATACTGAAAGTGCCTGACGAACAACGCCGCGGTCTGTCGCTATAACAACTGTGATGTTATAAATAGATCACTTCCACGATAATACTTAATGCTCTGCTGGCGGGATTAACATCTATTTCTACGTGTTATAACACAGCCGACCAAACAACAACCAATGTTAGTCCAACGGTTTAGTAGGACTATGTTCTGAGCGCTGGACGCCGAGACGGACCTTCAAACTCATGACAACAAGATATCTTTTGTAATACGTAGCATTGAAATTGTAGCTATTTACAAATCTTTTCGTTTGTTTGCTATTTTAGAGAGGAAATATAAACATTAAAATATAAACAGTTATATAAATGTTCAAAAAAGGATCATTATGGACTTTTAATTGTCAGTCCTTATTTAGCCTTGCGTCACAATTGGTGAAGGTCGTTTGTTAATTCCGACATCAACCCGTTTGTTAATCACTTTTATTTCGCAACGAATATGATCCTTTCAAATCCTAATTAGGGCAGACTAGACATACAAAAACGCCAAATCAAAGTCGATATGAAAAATTTGAGGCCAGCTGCGGGATTAATATTCGCTGAGTGATCTTTTTGTGCTTTTGTGAAACAGAACAGGTGCAAAATGAATGAGATATAGCTAAACCGCCATCAAGGCTAGGATATATGTAGCTAATCAACACAACATGAGGCAGTTTTACTTAGAATCTAATTAACAAAATTTATAACAACTTTAATTCATTCATTTTTCAATCAAAAATTTAACTACAACTCTTTAAACTAAGCAGTGCCTTTACAGCAACCAAAATGAAATAATAATAATTAAAAGAATTAATTAATACTGTGGAATAAAACCAACTATTATAAATGAACGATTGTTTTAAACATTATAAATAAAAATTTCAAATATTACAATGTACTTGATTTAAAATTCTACTTTTTTAATAATAATATATATGTATATATATAGAATGTAATAATAATTGTAATTTCAACGATTGCTTTAATAAATGTTTTTTTTTCTCTTCATGTTTTAACCCTGGATTTCATTAATGTGCTTTAATATAATTATAATAAAATTAAAAATAAAACGTAAAATTGTGATCGAAATCATTTGAAACAAATAATAATAATTATTAAATTATTATTCATAATAATAATAATAATAAAATTTACACTACTCTATCAGATTTAAATTTAAATTCTGTACAATAATAACTCTTCTCTTGTTCATCTGAAACAGAACAAATTGACCATTAAAAACATAATTTGAATAGTAATTTAAGAACGCATTTCCCACTGACATCGCTTTTAGGTCGTTTGTTTAACGGACCAAATGTGATAATGAATATAGGGTCATAAAAACACCATTAATTTATAGTTAATGCTCTGAAGGAAGGACAATTACAGACAATACTTTACAATTGAATACTGTATGTGGGCAGGCAATAGTTAATTAGTCATTCCTAAAGATGCTAAAATCGTACCACTGCATTTTTAATTGTTTTAAGAAAGACAAACACAAATATTAATTTTATTTCTATCTTTTAATCGTTCAAAGTGTAGAATGGCAACGGACATGTTTGCCAGACTACACAGGCACGGCATAGAATACAGTGATAATTAAGCCGATTTTAAGATGGTCAAAGTAAAACAAGATTAAAAACGTTGTCAAGGACGATTGAAGCATTTCAAATGTGAATATTTATACAAGGATTGTGCAAATTACGCAGCAACGTAAGAATTTCAACCGAGAAAGATCAAATGTTGACAGTCTAAACAACAAATGCGAAGTATTCTTAATATCTAACTAAATAATAAGAAATAAGCCAGCTGGCCTGCAATTATTTTGAATTTTTACGAGAGAAAATTTACTAAAAAGGGAAATGTATATTTAATGACCGCATGAGCGTAAAATATAGTGATAATATAAGAATAGCCGACTTACCTTCAAAAACATAAACAATATCATCTTTGTTTCATTCTCTGCTGCAGCATAGTGTTGCCATTCGTTGCAAAGGGAGGGCGAACAACCCTACTGTGGCAAGAGACATTTGTTCCAGTCATCGCGTTGTTGTTTCTCAAGAGATTGTTTGTGTTGTTCATCTGCTGCTGCTGTTGTTGTTGATGATGATGACCAGGCTGTGGGATCATTCCTCCATTAGGTGGTGGAGGCATAGCCATACCGTTGTTGCTGCCAGCTCTCGCTACCATGGAGGCTGCATGGTGATTGCTGACGTTGTTGTGTTGGTTAAGCGGACAGTATTTTATTGTATGAGAATTATCACCGTTGGCTTTACAAATAGGACAAGTGTACGCGCGTAGAATAGGACATGCTGTTCTGCCTTCACAATCCTTTAGCACGTGGCTTGAATAGACAGCTTCGCTCTCTCCGTTATTTCGACAGAATACACACACTTGTTGGGATTGCGGCCCATTTCTTGCCGGCAAGAGGGATTGTCCGACAACAAGCGAAGTATTAGTTGTTGTATTGCTGTTGATAGATGACACTTGGCTAGCGTTAAGGTGTGATGTCTGAGAACGGTGAGGTGGAATCGGTTGTGATTGTTGCGAATTATGAATTTGATCGTTGTCTCTTCTAGTCATGAAATGTTGTTGCGGGTTGGATTGGAATGATCCGTTGATAATTTGGTCTCTAACCGCTTTACTAAGACGCATACTGGGCGGTGGGAGTTGTTTGAAACCGCCATCAAACGACTGATGATTGGTTGTGGTGTCTGATACAGTAGGCGGCTGGATTACCGAGTAGTCTCCAATGAGACCAGAATAGCTGTAAGGTGGTGCATCCAAAGTTGGCGAGATCACTGCCATCGGATCGCTAGCGTCACTCTCCCAGCTGAGACGGCGACTTCGAGTGCGAAAGAGAAGGTCGTTCTTGCTGCATTGGCCTTGATAGAAAAATGGATTATCGTCTGTGATTTGAACATTTTGTAATAAATTAGATAGGCCAAAGTAATCCTCAAACACGTGGTAATTTGTTTGTCCTTTAGCTGCCCTCAAACCACTACTTGACTCGCACGATTGATTGCTACTGCCAGAGCTTGTGGTCCACGCTTCATTCTCGTCATCTGAGGAGTCCAAGAAATTCTTTGGCATCAGATTGTGTAATAAAACGTCGCTGATTGACATATTTTCTGTGTGTGTGAGAATTCCTGCTATTCAGTATATTTGTTTTATCTGCAAGAGTGTGTCTCCAATCGTTACTATATCATATGTGTGAAATGGTGGAATCGTACAATCAATCGACCGCGTGCGTTCAATCACTAAACAAAGTGTGGCGGCTGTGCTTGCTCTCTTGCCTTTAGTACTGTTGTTCCGCTATTTCCATCATTGAGTTTTATGACTCTAAAGAGGCGTAACGAATTATTCATGAGCTGTGTCATTCTATTGTGAAGCCATGAATGACATGTTTTGTCGTCAGCCAATCCCTTTGTGTTCGATGATACTCACTGTCAATCATTGCAACAATTTGAGCGCCATTTCTTTTCATCTTAATGTCTCATTTGGGAATAGAACGTTTGAATTTAATAAATTGACTAGTAATTCAGAGTTAATTGACGGCCCCAAAGGGATGGTCTGCCAAACAGAAGTGAAATTTTAACAAATGCAAGAGTACGATCACACACTTTAAAACACAGTTATTTACCGTTTAAAATAAATATGATGCTGTACAACGGTACATGATCATAATTTAAGGCCATAAAATTACCATGATATGTAAATATATATTTTACGAAGTAGAAACGATTGTCAAAAAGGAGTATCACAGAATCACATACAAATGCATTTAATTTATTACTATTATTTTCAGTCTTCAGACTTCAGTGAAAATCGGTTGTGATGTTTTCGTCTTTTCTGAATGACACGAAGTGATTTTTAATCTTAAAAGGAAGGCTATTTGTTCCGCGATTTCTAGCCGAACAACAGTGTTTTCGCTTGTTTTGTCTGCTTCCATTTCCGTTTGTCGACCCGTTACTTTGTGCATTTTAAAAAGACTTTAAATAACCTGAACGGAGCACTTTGTTTTGCTCAAAAACTGTCAAAAAGGTACAGACAATTGATATTCCAGTCTAAATAATTGAAAAACGCTTTCGTTGCATATCATGCCTATCATTTGCTTCAGGGGAACACCTTTTATTATGAATGTCTCTCTATTGAAACATTTTTGAATTTTTGAAGTTCTGTACAATAAAGAACATATAATTATTCATTGCAGTACAATGGAATGGACTATTAAGCTGAATGTTGAAATTTTAATTCAAATTCATTAACTGATTTTGGTTTATTCTTAATTAGAAGAGGTTCAATTATTTATCTCCAGCACCGTGTATATATAGTTGTTTGCCCCGAATTGTCTTTTTACTAAGACATTTATTTACCTCAGAACACCACCGATGTCCAGATTTAACAATAGCCCATGCTTCAATTAACTGGTAGAGTATAATGTCACCCGTGAAATCCTTCTTCTCGATTTACTCGAAGGCCTTTTAAACTCATTCACGCCACCTGTAGTTAACTCTAAAGTCAATTTACTACAGTTTATAGTAAACATTGATTTTCTGCTTGAAAACACTTGTCTTGTGGCGCAAGCTTGGACTGAGTGGTCGAATGCAGTACAACATAAATATTTGACATAAATATGTGCTATTTTATATATCGGTACTAACAGACATTGCTACGATGTCTGCTAGGTAGATGAGCATGATATATAAATCCGTGCAGAAAATTATAAGAATAAGAAAAATGGACACAAACTATGAGTGCTGTATTGTAATGAAATAGTCTTTATTTTGTACCCTTCAATGTTAGATAGTGGAAATTATGAGATGTTTTCTCAACGCCCGTTTGATAAGTTTAACTTGAAATGACCGACTGATCCAAATTTTAAATATTTTCTGGAGATCCACTTCACGATTGGAATATAAACGGGCGTTTGGTGCTTGACCTCTTGAAACCTTTCTTTAACGGACACATTGATTCCAAACAACACTCGAAAGAGAATGACCGCGATGCGGAGGGTAGATGGTTTGCCTCGCTCACGTGTAAATCTATTTCGGAAACAACAGCGCTACCAATTTCTTTGATAATATTGTGCTAATCTAATAGATTCTATGGAGATTACTATCTTTACTCTATTGTTCATTATTGGCTGTTGTCTTTGGAATGTCACTCGAGAGTTGTTTGCTTGAGTTGCTTGTTATCCGCTAGGATGGTTTTGTCATGCTTATATTCTGCACTGTGAAAGTTGGAAGAATACTTCAGTTGAAAAAGTTGTTTAAAATAACCTTGCATAATTAGCCTACGATTTTAAGGCCTATCTGCTGACCAACTCAGAGATTGATAGATTCAAGATAGAAAGCTCAGTTCCTGAGACATGAAGTCTGGAGTCAAAACTATCAGAATATACATGTACAATGTTCAGTAAAATCAATTTTGAAACTGTTTACATCTTATCGTTTCAAACAATTGTATATAAGCATTTGTTTACCTAGTGACTAGAAATTGAGTCATCTAGACAAACAGTCAACAAGATATGGATCTTGAAAATTTAGAAGACGACTGCGAACGTTTCCTTCAGAACTTATCTTATTATTGCGGTGATAACATCGATGTGTTTGATACTAGCTGCCTAGAATCTGTGGTCTCAAATCTGGATGGATGCGTCAAAGACTTAGACAGAAAGTGAGGGATATGATTTTAGGCTTTTCAGTATTGTTATGAAACATTCCTTTTGCTTCGGTTCTTTCTTGGGTATTTTATATGTCAAAATACGGATTTTGTACAGGTGAAGTTGTCCACTAAAACAAATAGTTAAAATAATTCTATGGCTCATTTTACAGGGCACATCGACAGGGGCCTAAGTCTGTACTAGTTGATTTAGTCCATGTTACACAGATGTATAAACTGTTGTACGCATATTACACAAAGTGGTCAGTTTACGCATGATGGCGTTTCTCGTTTTGTCTGAATAAAATACCATATCTTCAGTATTTCTAATAAAATTCAAATTAGAATATTAGTTCAACATTGATCTGTTTTTTATTATCATACGAAATGATTCGTGAAAATGCCTTTGTATTCATTTTTCATGTGAATGCAGTTTTAGTTTGCATAAACAGCCCTGAAACATATCCTCAATAAATTTTGACCATCATATGACACACGCCTCCTAGTGATGACATCCCAATTTTAGAAGTAGCGGAAACCATGAGAAAGAGGCAACAATAGAATAGTAATATTTCTTATTATTATTATGTTTATCAAAAACGAATGTGATTGTTGGAATCCTGTTCAAAAATTATTTATTCTGTTTCTCAACAATTCTCAATTTTAGCAATGATATGCACATGCATTTGCAATAAGGCGATTTGATCAATGAAACACTAGAATAAGGCCTGATCATCATCATCATCATCATCATCATCATCATCATGATATCTAAACAAAGATCTTAGTATAATGAATACCTGAGTACAATAAAGGGTAGGGGGACACCGTTCCCTCTGGAAAAATGAGTAGGGAAACGCCGTTCCCCGGCAGATCATCACTGATGGCTAGATGTATGTAGAAATAATGATAATTGCCACATAGAGTAGGTTAGGATGCAACAATGTTCTGTATCAAGTTAAGTGGATATATTTTATGATGTAAGATAATTAGCAGGCTACAGTGAGTAAGAGAAGCATCTAATGTCACCATTGGTTGGAATCCTAACAAGTTCCAATTTTATGACCATGTCTCTTCACTTTGATTGTCAGAATTACGTTGATGAAAGACGAGATTAATGCTCAACAGAAACACAGCGACAAGCCATGCGAAACAAATATACTGGCATTGAACTGCTTCTTAAATAATGTGGTATGTTTATTTTGACTGTTACTCATGAAAAACAACTGAATAAATTTCTCCACAGGTTGCAAAGCAAGGAGCGTAAAATTCAGATGCTATACTTTGTAAAATCTCATAGGTCAATGGTCAAATACCCTAGCCACATGTGAGATAGATATGTCACCTTTATAAGCCCATCAAATGGTTGTACAGAATTAGTTTATTTATATACTTGAAAGTGTTTTGCTTAAATTCATATGGTTGATTCATGTCCCGTTATTAATTTAAATTCTATTTAGATATTGATTTGCTTTTATTACCATCATCTATATTCTATATATTCAATGACAATTGCCTAGACCAAAGGTACACATGCAATAGCCTACTACTTAGCTAGAACATATAACTATGGTACAGTATCTGTTTTCATTTGCAAGATCATGCGTGCACACGTTTTTAGCATAGGTTCTCATCCAATAGGCTCACAGTAGTATTTCTGAGATTGTTACCTTCATAGACATCGAAACAAAATTCTAAATTCTTTACTGAGGTTTAATAATATTTTTATTTAATTTTGAAGCGTTTTCCCTATTGACTTTGTGTATTATTTAAAGGGGCCTTAAGCACCCGATTCCCAATACTTTTTTGAACTCAACTTTTGAACTTTTGATCTTATTACCGATTAGAACAATAAAATCAAGAATACTTTTCAACTTTCAAACTTTCTTTATTTTCGAACCAGTCTACTGTGTGTATTGTATTGGCTATGCTGTCAGCATGTTCTACTGCACAATTGGCTTAATAAATATTAATACATTATTTCATTTTAGGTTCAGGCAGCGGAAAGAAACCCTGGCATGGAAGAATTCATTCTGCAAGACTTTTTTAGATTTGTGAACGACAATCACATCATCTTACCGGCACTGCTGTCAGAAAACGCGGCGAATGACGCATCGTCTGTTTCACTCAACTATATTCAAGATGACGAATCACAGAGTACGCAGTTGCTATGGGAACGCATACGTAGAACCATCAAAGCTGGTATCACACACAAGTTACGCGATTTGCCATTGTCAAATTGTGAATCACTTGGAGAGAGGACAAAGGTCATGCTACTTTCAAAGCGCAAACAATTGGTCAACTGTCTTATGTTACTTTACACATATGCTGATGTATTGCAAATGTACAGTAGCATACGCAATGACAATGTTAAAAGATTGGAACAACTTACGAAAGAAAGACGGGCCTCTGTTACTTGGGCTGATGAGGCAGATCTCAAAAATGCAACAATTATTGATAATTTCACTCAATTTTTAAGCAGATTAACTGAAATGATGCAAGAAGACTTTCAAATATTTTCTAGTGGTGATTTCCGTTCTCACATCTCAATTTCTGTTGCATATTCATTCGTAAGAGATGTTTATACACAGAGAATATTTGAGAATGTTGACGGTCTTTTGTCTCTTGTGATCGAGGCAAAGCAAAAAGGGCCTGGGCTGGTGCAAATGTCTGCAACAGGAAGCAATCCAACACACAAACATAATGATGGAAATACGAGTTCAACTGAATTTAATGTTGCCGGTGACTTGGACGAAATTGAAATTAGTCAACTGACAAAAGTTATTGCTGCTTGTATGGCATGGCAACGCGCTTTGCAACAGGAAATAAAAATATTTGCTAGAACTATTAAGTCTCTACCTGATTCAAGCCAAATTGGTGAGTAAAGAGATTCAAATGGTTCACCAGGTGCTGATAGCTAATTGCTTAAACCTATCTTTGTTTTTGCTACTAGAACCATTAATAACTACTAACAAAGCAACAAAAGAAAATAATAGTCTACTGACAGATCTTGTGCGCGACGAGAGTGCAGACAATAGCATAGTGACCAATGGTCAGTCCCTCTTATGTCACTGTCACACCACAACATATTATGTCACTAACTCACTGTCCATATTTATTAAAAATAGTTTGTGATTTTGATGCATAGAGAGTCTGATGGCAGAAGAAACGTGTTCCTGGCATGATCATATCCAACTGACTGTGGCGTCGTTGTCAAAAGGCCTCCTTGCTTTTATTTTTACCAGGTCATTGCAGTTCATCAATGACGACCTCCAGTTGATTGCCTCTGGCACTGCCCATGCCCCTGTCACCATAGTTGGTCAGTGATTCACCACTGCATGAAATAGAGACTAGCAGTTATATTTGTAATAACTATCAATTGTTATCTTACAGAGCAACTGAGATTTATCAATGGAAATGAGTACCCACCAAAAATAACATTGGTTTGTATTGTCAAAGCATTCCCTCTTTGAGCAGCCACCACCTATCTATAGTGCCCAATGTCATAATTGGTTTCCTTCTTTTAGTGTGGAGCAAGGCTCTTGAGCATGTTAGATGAATTCTTTGTTCTCGCTCATGGATGTGGTTTGGGCGTGTTTGATGAACTACGGAATGCTCTTGTTGAGGTCATTCCCTGCTGCTTTCAAGAATTTCATTCGCATCTTATTCAGGTGAGCGCTACGTCTAACGCTTGAACTTACAGCTCAGTGGAGATGGAAGGGAAGTAGTAATTGATTAATTTAATCAGTCAGGCCCAGACTTCTATGCATATTACATTTCATTTGCATATGTCAGTACTATGTGTAGCTAATCCAAACATATATTTTTAACTTTCCCAAATGTCAAATGAGAATTAATGAAAATTTCCCAAATGAAATTTTCCGGGGAGCCATTGTTCATTGCACGCAGCCCCCATTCCAAAGCCCTGTTTAATACAGCTGTGGCTTATTATTTAGTATTGCTGAGTTTAGTGTTGTTAAATAATGGCATTATAAGCAGAGAAATTGTAGATGCAGAAAACAATCAATCTACAATAGGTCTACTTGAAAGGGTTGTTGATACAGTAGGTTGTTTGATTCAACTATGGGATACAATTTTACAATTGCAGACTGTTCGACGCTTTCCTCAATCAGGCAGCATCCAATCAATTTACTACATCGCAAACACATGTTCTTATGCGTCATCTCAGTTGAATGATTACGGTGAACAAATCGGCAGAGATAAAATGTATGTTACACTCACTAGCCTCTTTTGAATGTGTGTTACGCTCACTAGCCTCTTTTGAATGTATGTTACGCTCACTAGCCTACCTGTGGATCAGATTTCATATTTCAATTATTTATCAAGCATCTTTTGTTGCCATGGTTAGTTGTTTCATTTTTCTTTGTCCTGACACAATCAAACCTGTTATAACGGTCACCTCTATACAGCAGCCGCATGTCTATAGTGGTCACTCTTGAAATGTTTAAAGTGTATATCCCGGATATTGGGAGATTGCTTCTTTAGATAGTGAAAAATTTTCTATGAGTACATGTTCTTCTTGTATTTTTACTTTGCTCAAGCATTTCCTCCTCAATAATGCAATCAAAGTTACAATTTTGTGTCTCGCTCTTCTACCTCCAACAGGAACCCGCTTATTTTCCACAAGAGGGTTTACACCGGAAAAAAACACTAAACATTTTCCTTAATTGTCTCTAAATAAAAAACTGCTGAACCAAATGGTAATCTGCTTTCGGAATGATGTTTTCAACGTTCAGCTCAAGATTTTGAGCTATATTTGATCAATATAGGGGATCCAGGAAAAGATATAATAATCCTCCAAAGTCGAAAGTTTTTAGTTTTGGATTTTTCTCATTCAAGTGCTCACTCGATTAACACCTCTTTACGACTTCGTCTAAGCAGGTTATCGCTGCTGGTTATTGAAGGTGTGTGACTATTTTAATACGCTTTAACTATGCCGACTATGGTTAGACGGTCGTAAAGAGGTGTTAATCGCGTGAGCACTTGAGTGAGAAAAATACAAAACTAAAAAGTTTGACTTTAGAGGTTTATATCTCTTTACCTGGATCTTGAATATTGATCAAACATAGCTCTAAATCTTCAGCTGAACGTTGAAAACTTCATTCCGAAAGTAGATTGTCATTTGCTTCAGCCGTTTTATATTTAGAGACACATAAGTAAAATGTTCAAGTATTTTTTCCGGGGTAAACTCTCTTGTTGTAAATAAACGGGTTCCTGTTAGAGGAAAAAGAGTGAGACACAAAATTAACCCAAAATCGTCACTTTGACTGCATTTTAAGGGAGAAATGATCTTGCAAAGTAAAAACACAAGAAGATCATGTACAAATAGAAAATTTTTCTCTATCTAAAGAAGCAATCTCCCAATATCCCGGATATACACTTTAAAATAGTACCGGTATTTATATTTAGTCAGCCCTGTATATAAAGGTCGCCTGCGTGTAGTGGAGTCTATTGACATCTCATACATCTGATAGCTGGTGGCTATTTACAGCTTACACTGTAGTATCATTTCATAAAGCTGGTCTTCATTGATGTTTTGGTAGGGGGCGCGGGGAATGTTCCCCCACTACTTTTTCCAACGTAACATAAACAGCTTGGCATTTTCAATAAAAGTGAAGTTTAATGTGTTTGTAGTATACAGTATTATGAGATGGTGTGTAAATGATAAGTAATACTGACCTTATTTTTTGTCCAGTCTTGTATTTTGTATCTTCTCGATAAACCATAAAATGAAAATAAAAACTCAGCCGGTCTCGGAACTGCAAGAACGAGAGTCCCAAATATATCATTATGTTAGAAATTGATTTTGAAGGTATGCGCCTAATGAGAGTATGACAATGTAATTGCCCCCTTGCCCCACTTATAAAACCCAGAAAACATTTCTGCTGATCTGTCCATAGTATTCCAATGAATTATTAAGGAACAAAACGTCGAAATCCATTTACCAGTATGCCATGTTTGTTCTCAATATTTATGCCATTTATTTTTATGAGGTATTCCATTTTGTTGATAGGAAGTCATTGGCTACTTTTGTGCCTCTCTTTCAATCTTTGCAACGAGACTGCATTATGATCATAACATCCCACCATCTCAAAATAATTAAAAATTCAATTTTAAAAGACGTTGAGTCAACTAACTGGGAAAGCAGTAAAGAATTTTTTGAGGTAAAAATAAATGGAATAGCATTTTAGAATTTTTCCAAACCTTTTGCATTTTTACTCTTATTACTTTATTTCAGGGTGAACGCTGCTCATTCTCCATTGAAATGTGGAATTTCTATATGCGGTCACTCGTGCATGACTTTGGTAGGGAATTCTCATCTACCGTCTCTCGATGCCTGCTTCTAAATCTGTTTCGAGAAAGTTTGAAACTGTTTGTTGGCCGCTACGCCAAAGCAAAGCCTTCTTACAAGAGAATAGACCAATACAGGTTTGCTCTTTATGTTTTTTCTACGATATATGATAATCTAGAAAGCAACATGCGTTTTAATCTAGAATGCATGTGCGTTATAATCTTGAATGCCACATGCGTTATAATCTTGAATGCCACATGCGTTTTAATCTAGAATGCCATATGCGTTATAATATAGAATGCCACATGCGTTATAATCTAGAATGCCATGTGCGTTATAAGCTAGAATGCAACAAGCGTTATAATCTAGAATGCCACATGCATTATAATCTAGAATGCCACATGCGTAAATACTATGTGCGTTATAATCTAGAATGCCATCAGCATTATAATCTAGAATGCCACATGCGTTATAATCTTGAATGCCACATGCGTTTTAATCTAGAATGCCACATGCGTTATAATCTAGAATGCCATCAGCATTATAATCTAGAATGCAACAAGCGTTATAATCTAGAATGCCACATGCATTATAATCTAGAATGCCACATGCGTAAATGCTATGTGCGTTATAATCTAGAATGCCATCAGCATTATAATCTAGAATGCCACATGCGTAAATGCTAGGTGCGTTATAATCTAGAATGCCATCAGCATTATAATCTAGAATGCCACATGCGTAAATGCTATGTGCGTTATAATCTAGAATGCCATCAGCATTATAATCTAGAATGCCACATGCGTAAATGCTATGTGCGTTATAATCTAGAATGCCATTTGTATCATGTACATACAAAAGAAGCCGACTTATTGCAAAGTATTTTTACTTTAGATGTTTACTTACTGATATTTGTTTGTTTATTTGTTTTTTTCAATTCACCAATCAGAGCTGACATATGTGCAATCCTTCATGTATCCCATTGGTTGCTTTGGTATATTTCTGACACAAAGAGTGACGTCTTAGATCCAGAGCCCACCTCTCTGATTGCTCATTGCCAGACCATGTGTACCACCCTTCTGTCCTACATGGTACGTAGATGAGTGGCATTATGTTAATTATTTATAGTAATAAAGTTAAATGTTTTCATTTAATTTTCACTTAATTAATAAAATTATGTAACATAGATTATTTATTCTAGCTTTTCGTTACATGCCCCTTGGATATGCTGTCTGATTGCGTCATCAAATTATCATCGCAGGAGAGCCAATCAAAACCACTGCACATCACTGATTGGCTGTCGATGGTTTCTTTAGCAATTCCAGTTGCTGACAAACGGTAAAAATACATTTTAGATGAGTTCTTGAATAGATTGCCTGATGATCGCCTCGATGTGAAACTTCAAGTAGCAAACATGATTGTCTGATTCTCTGACTTTTATTAGATGAGTTCGATATACCTGTTGGATATTATTCCGTCTGCGGTTGATGTAGCCCGCGTGCGGACCTGCTATTGTTAAAGGTTGATGGTACTCTTTCACGGTTTGTTTGATGTTTCATTTTATTGTTTACTTTTCAATATTAACAGTGAATCTATCAATCCATCTGCGTCATTGATTATATCATTGAAACTGCTGACATGCCGTCAATCACCTGTTCGCAATTTACTATTCCAGGTAATAACATTATCATTGCAGAATTCTCTTGTACCTGTAACTGCGTTAAAAATTGTTTGATGTATCATTGTTTATTTTTGCAGCTGTTGTGTTCCTTTAATGCCGCCTTACCCATCGCAATCTCACAAATTGAAGGTATTCGTTATAAAACAGAATTTCCAACTTCAAAAACATATGATTGTATGAAAATTGTAGTAATCAAGGGTGATACTACTTATTAATTAAGTCATTTACGATGCCTGAGTTATCGAGTTACAAGAAGTGTAATTTCATTTTATAACCAGTCAGCTGCTGATATTGGATTAGAACTCAGAGGAAGAAGCAATTTACACCCTACGGGGTACCTACCTAGTACAGTGACTACATCAGTTACTGGACACAATTGAGTAACTATTAAGTGACTAACTGAGAGTAGTTATGTTTTTATTTTCATGTTTCAGATTTAATTTATTTGACTTTTTACATTCTGACAAATTTCAGAATCAAAACTTTATGACGTCATATCATCAAGTGAGCCACCATTGGTCGATGTAAACCTTAGCTGGCATTTCTCGTGTGATCAAAATGTACTTGCCGATTTTGATAGGGGCAGATTTAACATGGCTGTATGTAACCTCCTGTTCACTTGTTCTGATATCAATGAATCCCTTTCGGATTATCTTGTTCATTTATTTGAAAGGTAATTTTTATATTTTCACATCTATGAAGGATGTGCGAGCATTACAGCTAATCATTTTCTTTCCATTTTTTTTCTTTTGAAGTTCCACTGATTCTTGGTCTATGGTGGCGAATTGGACACGTCAAAGGACCAGTGAGGGAGAGGTAATTAATTAAAAGCTAGCAAAATAATGTATTCGTTTTGTTTTGAGTAATTGCTAGCATTATTTGAACGCTTAAATTGTTAGCAGTATTTGAACGCTTGAATTGCATGCTTTCATGGCTGTATTGGAGTAATTGTGTCTTGTCACCTGAAAGTGATTGAGAATGCAATCTGTTCATTTCGTGACTTTTAGCATGGTGTCAGCTACATACAGGCCCCTTTTATGAGTTATCCCTAGAATAGAAAACTGGTTTGAACTGGTTTGAACTGGTTTGAACAGGAAGTTGTGCTAGGTTTGATTGAGCCAATATATCTGACATAATAATGCAATGATTTCAGCAGCCAACTTCTCAATCACACTAAGTACAATAATCTGTTTCTGTCCTCGCTAAGTTGCTAATATGCTAGCAAATGTGGATATTGGATAATATCTGTCAAGTTTGTTTAAATGTTTGTCAAGTTTAGATCTTGTATAGGCAAGTATCCCAACTTCATCAGTGTCAAAGGCAGAATGCAGAATGTCAGAGATTTGATTATATTTGTTTATATATATTTGTTTCTTATTAGTTCCCAATCTGGTTAAAATTTCTATCAAAGAAAGTCAACAATATTTTATACCGGTATGATTTATGCAATGTTTCATATTGTATTATTAGGCGTATGCTTGATTGTGATAGTTTATTACTATGAGAGTCAATAATGAGACTAATATACAGTGAAACCTGTATGTAACGGCCAGCTAAATAGATTGACTGCTATATGCAGGTGACCTTTTTATACAGGGTTGATTGAATAGAATGATTATCTTTGAGCATTACTAAAGTGATCGCTATAGACAGGTGACCGTCATAGCAGGTATGTGCTACTATAGTCTCATCATTACTCACAAATCTCCGAATATACAACCTCGTATTCACTTCCAAGTTAGTCCAGCAACGGTGTTATTTATTCATCTTTTGTTTTGTTAGTGTCTTGCACTCCTCTGTAGAAAGATTATGTGAAAAGGATCGTATCCGCTCCATTCCGTCGTGTGTCTTTTCAACGTTAACGACATTGCCATGTGGCTGCGCTGTCAATCAACCGACTCAAAACGCTGCCGTGACCATAGGTAACCATCCCATTCAATGTCACGTTTCGGTACTCTGCATTCCATACGTACAACTCTATGAACTTGCTTATTAGGCACACCGGAGGTAATCTTCGTCAGTATCGAAGTTGTTCTCAGCCAACTCATCTCGTCGTTTGCGTTCTTCCCGAGAGCTATTAAAACGTTTTTCCATCTTTTGGATGGTATGTATTTACAGCATATCCGACCTACACAATTGTTTAGACTGTCTCTTGACTAATTACGGTGATCTGTTCCAGCCCGTAACCTAGGGTCAAGGTCTCTCCATAACAACAAGAAAAGTATCGGACTTCAGGTGCGTTATAAAAGCCTGGCAATGTTCCGCAATAGCAATATTCAGGATTTCATGTTGCTGTGTTGTCTCAAAATAGATTCTAGCCATTCTAATCAACAATTGGATGTCTTGTGTCAGTAACATTCGATCCATCTCTCCGTTTGAGCTTTCTCAGCAAACAACTGCTTCCATCGAAGCGTTCTCGGAGTTACTATGGCACGCTCTGCACAGCCAAGAACTGAGTAAGTACTTCTATTCCGATAACAGTAACAATTGTATTACAATACCTTATCGAATAAACCCAATCTTTTATACCGTTTTTAGATGTGGCTAGCAACCCGGACATCCCAACTGAGTTATGTTCTTTCATTAAGAAAAACAACCAATCACTGACGGATAAACTGATGTCCTTACAAAACGCATGCGCGATGAGGTAAAGATGATATAAAGATGTTATTTTATTGCTATTGATATATGTAATGCACGTCCAGTATGAATGTTAACAACGTATTCTCCTCAGTGTATCTTCTAGTTCTTCCAAAACTGAAGGGGAAAGGAAAGACGAATCTGACTCACTCTATGACGTCGTTGGGAAATCATTAAGAACGTCTGATGAAGGTATGTTTGGCATTATTAAATCTTGATCGAATGACGTAGTTACTGCTCTTATATTGACTGTTGTTGTTATTATTAGGGTATACAGCTATGGTTTATCTTTTCAAGTTTCTCTCAGTCAATACGGTAAGGATGCACACATTGAATTGAGATAAATTCGCTCATCTTCCAAGATTATAAGAAGTCAATTGAATGATTTTATTTCTTCATTTAGGTTACGATTGAAGACCATCTACTTCGTCCACTTGCCTTAAATCCTGTTTTGCTTCAACGTCGAAGACAACCAAAATCAAATGGAAGCAGCTCGTTCTGTAGCCGTTTAGCTAATGACATATTTGACCCTGTTAGCGAATCTCAACAATTAGGAGATTACAGTTTTGATCAATCTGTGCTTACAACGGCGAAACCTGATTGGCGCTCCCTGTTCGAGATGTTTCCTGTTGCCAGAAAGAGGTCGCTTCAGTCTTTGGTATTTAACCGTTTTGAATTTCAAGATGGGGCTCTAAAAGACTTAACTGGGAATGAAATCGTTTCTGTTGCAAAAATATTCAAACATTTTGGAATTAGTCTGCAATGATGAATGACGGCGCATACAGTGGATTTGTTCGTTTAATTAAAGTTTACTGTTCTTTGCGATTATTACCAATATTATAATAGTCATAGTTGTAATATTTATTATAGAAAAGATGGTTTATTTAAAATGCAGCTGGCTGCAAATTTGTATTTTTCTAACGTATAATGCAGAACATACATAATTATCCATTTTATGGTAAAACAAATGTAACGGAATCATAAACATTACTGAAAATTGAGTGTATCTTATTTACAACCAACTTGAGTTATCCCTACATGACAAGAGATCCCAAAAACAATTTATAAGTATACATTTCCCACTTAAATGAACGTGCTATAAATGGCTATATTGTGGCCAATTAAGCCGCCATTTGATTTGCCGTGACGTGACGATTTCAAATGAAACCATCAAAATCAGATTCACCATCATCCGTCGTCATATAATTATAAATTTATATTTTTGATCCATCATGGTTAATACGTAGGTCTATTCTACCTATTGTATTTAACATACACACAATACACAGAAAAGAAAACTATTTTATATAAAGTGGTGCATCAACTTAGAAGGCAATTATGAAGCAATAATTTAGAAGAACTGCTGTAGTACAAATGAAAACTCACGAAAATTGATAAATCTGACGACATCAATTCAACTGTCAATCAAACCGAATAATAATTCTGATTGGTCAACCAGCCAACCCATGCTGCAGTAGATTTGAATCATAAATTGAATTATAATTTTTTTCTAAAAAAATTTTTTTGTGAAGACATGACGATGAAGCTAGAGTTACAGAAATCGTTTCTTCAAGTTAATCAATCTTTGCAATCTAACTCTGATATTTTACGCGAAGTAGTGGACAGCAGCCGAGTACAATATTTACATGAAAAGTTGATGAGTGGATTAATGAGCGACATTGATATGCACGCCGGAATTAATTCTGCTGCAAATGTAATGCGATTAAAATCAGACTTAGGTAAGAAAATTCAATGTTTTTCATTTACTGTATTAATTTGATTTGATCAATATACCATCAGTCAGGTGTAAATTAAATTTAAACTCAATGATCTTTGCCTGAAATGTAAGTAAACTTTCATCATCTGAATTCGTAGGCGGTCATCTACTCAATACTCACGAAGCAGATTCGATCTTCCAGAGACAAAAAATTAATCATTCATTCCATCCAAGGTTTGTGAGTCTTTATTTTTATTAAAGATCGCTGAATAAAAATATACATCGATGAAGCACTAATTACATTCCCAAATGTCTTCTCCTCTGTTCTATCTAGACTGAATGATCCGCGCAGAGACTTGGCAAGAACTCTTCTCTCACTTGATCCAGAATCCAACTCAAACCTACCATCATCATGTAATAATGATCATAATGAATTCCATTCTTCCCTGCCCCATCTAAGAACCGTTCCAGCGTCAGCCTATCAACCCCTATTTGTCAACCAAACCCTGCATAGCAACAGTGGAAGTCTACCGTATCCAACCGTCGCAGGAAGTCCTCTGTCTCACTATGGTCTATTGAAAAGTGTTCAAGGCATTCCAGATTACGGCTACGGCGTCAATCCTCAACAATACCCTATGAACAATGCAGCTGGGTACCCATCAGGAGGCAGCTCGTTTATGTTTGTGCCTGGCATGGCATTGGCCCTTCTACCGCAAACAAACGAAGCGGGTGAACACGGAGCAAGCAATCGGATGCAATGGCCCTACGAAGCTCAACAAATGAATTACAGCGCAACCTCAGGTCATCATCTTCAACAACAGCAGCATGAGCAACCCGTCACATCGAATGGTAATTGGTTGCCACACGGCGATGTCAGACGGTCAGCAGATCGTGAAGCTATCACCGGTTACTTAGCAACACTTGGGTTGTACTCAGAAAGGGGATGCCAAATCCACAATCAGCCAACGCCAATGACGTCTAACGAGAATGATGTAAAAGAAATGAGAAATTGTTACGACCTCCCACCATCGAATCCTATGCAATGCCTTGGTGAGGCTGCCGTGAGGATACTCAAGGGAGAGCAGCAACAACAACAACAAAAAGAAAAATGGCAAACCAGCAAGACTAGCACAGCATCATTGGCGAGCAAACGCAAAACTAAACACGATAAAATTTGTACGGTTTGCGGGAAAGGTTACGCACGTACGTTTACGCTGAGAAATCATATGCGTATTCATACGGGTGAAAAGCCGTACAGCTGTCGCGTGTGTCAGCGAACATTCAATCAACTAGGAACCATGGAGATACACATGCGCACTCATACTGGCGAAAGACCGTATCATTGTGCGCTATGTCAAAAGAAATTCGGTCATTCTTACGCATTGAAAACGCACATGCGCACACACACAGGAGAAAAGCCTTACTCGTGTCAAGTCTGCTCAAAATCATTTGCTGACGGCTCCACCCTCTACAAGCACAAACGCACTCACAACGGCGAGAAACCATTCGCATGCAAATTCTGTCACCGGAGGTTCTCACAATCTGGCAACATGCACAGACATATGACAAAGACACATCATAACGAGGCTGTCAATCTTTAAGACATCGATTAGATGTGCATTTTCTTAGTTCTATTTTAAGAACGTAATTATTAGTATTCTTATTATATGTTAGGGTTCTGTTTTTCTGGCTTTGGTTTAACGAAGCAATTTAAAATGATCATGTCAGAGTTATTTATCAGGGTAATGACTTGAAAACGTTTCGATTCTTAGAAGCATTGATTTATAATTAGATTATTAATTTTGTTATTGATTGCTATGTGATCATATCATTAGAATATTATTATATTGTACAAGAGTATATATAGTGCAAAAGTATATAGTATATATTAGTCAGCAAGAAGGCGTTGTCTTACTTCTAAAACCTCTTGATGCCGTTCGATGGTGCGTCCACAGGGAGTCCTGCAGCTGCGCTGAGTAATGTTGTCATGAAATGTTCTTGCCTCGCTATCAGTGAATCGTATAAAGCATCGAAACGAGAGTCAACATGATGTAGCAGATCTTGCATCTTGAGATCGAGTTTACCCATGATTCTCTGCTCAGATGCGTAGATGTTTGTTGAAATTGAATCGTATACGTTCAAGCATCCAGGGCAACCACATTCTTCGCACCTAAACACCACAATGCAAAGGAGATTATTTTGAACTTCACAATCGCTACTATAATACATTTATGCGTTGATTATACTACCTTGTACTGTCATCTGAAGTGTGCGTCGATGGTTTCTGACGATCGTTCCCCTCAGAGGGCGTGTGAAGAGTCCTCTGTAATACTCTTTCCATTGTGTCACTGAAAGACTCTGAATTTGGCCTCGAACTCATTTGGCTAATCACGTCTGACCTGGCCATCGGATCCAGCCTCTTACTCGAGCGCATCATGCCTCCTCTTGACATTAGATCTGATCTAAAATTGGAATACAACACACTGGTGCAAAAACACTGCTCCAATCAACCGTAATAGTACGCAAGCTGTCAACTAAAAAATGCCTGTGTAGACTTTTGATCAGCATCGCATTTTATGTGACTCACCATCCAAAGTCAATTATAAAACCATAGTAAAAAGTTCCTATAGTTGCTCTCTCTCTCACTACAATTAACCAAATTTCTCCTTATTTCTTTGTTATTTTACTCAAATTCTCTGTGGCGTTTTATGCCTTCGATTTATCAAAATGGAGCATCAATCTGATATATCTAAGTTATGTAGATTGAACGTTTTGAATTAATTATTTTACCAATACTTTGATTTAAAATGTGTTAATCTTACAAAAACTATTTCGGTACTTCTAGACTATATCATCATGGCTTAAATAATCTTTATTAACTGTTTTAACTTCGTCTTTATAAGGCTGTATGTTAATGAAATGTGTCATCAACTTGCATCATCTGACAATAAAAATCGCCAAACAAAACTTGAAATTATTTGAAAGAAATGTAATGAAAATATCAATGGGAACTTTATGTAGCTTCCATGCGTACTATAACGAGGGATCATTCGTAATAGACTTACATGTTGCTACCAGGTGCCATTTCAATGCCAGGAGAAATTGGTTGTCTCGATTTGTTCTCGTTTACAAACATACGAATGAGGTCGTTCATGCTGCTGCCAGACTGTTGCGGTGGCAACGACATTGGTCTTGAGCGCATTTGAGAGACATCATTTGAAGGGGACGGTGCCCATTGCTGCATCAATGATTGTAGGCCAGGGGGTACTGAGTTGTTACAAATAAATAATCATAAAATATGTGTTACCAAGTTAACAGAATAACGTGAGTAATTATCAATATGATGTTGTTATACCACTTCGCCTTTTCAAGCTGTTGGCATTGTCTGTTGTAGCCATAGCAATGTTAGCCATCTGAAGACGCTGTGCCATTTCCAATGACTCTTGCAGTTTAGCGGATTGCAATTTTTGTTGCAGTTCAATGTCACTCATGATCTTTGCAGCTCCGTTTGATGGTTGAACCCCCATCTCATTCATCATCTTACGGACGTTTTTCATATCAACTGTTTGAGAATTGAATTCTTGCTGGAAGAATTAACAACAATCGAATGGTGAAAAATGTGGAAAGATGTTACAATCGACAGCAGGGCATCTCAGCAGCGGTCTCACCTTGATCTGTGATGGTATGTTTGATGGACAGTGCGTCACTTTAATGATGACGCATTGCAGCTTAAGAGAAGTCATTTCACCAGTTACAAACTAAAACATAATCGAGATAGAGGAATCAATTTATAAGACTGTAGTTAGTAGATATAGATAGGTATATAATAAAAAGAGTCAAAAGATTATATATTCATAACTATTGCAATAGGCAGATATCGGAGTCTAGGACATAGATATCATATGTTTTAAATGTTGTCCTGTAATATTTTATCACGGATCAGCCTACCTTGACCGTTATTTTGTGGTTGCCCTGAATGTGTTGGGAAAGATCAAATTCACTTTCAAACATTGATGCTTTCCTGGTGAAATTAACAAACAACGACCGTCAACTGAGATTATACTAAATTATAATAAATTAACATCAGCCATTCGTGACGGTACCTACTTCCCCTTCTTCAACGTCAACATGTAACCTTTGGCCGTCTTCTCATACATGTCATCTACAAACAATTCTACATTTCTAGCGTCGCTAACACAGACGATTTTAGTGACGCAGCAATCTGTCGTTCCTGGGTGTGCTCTGAAGTGCATCTCACATGGTACAATATCTGTCTCAGGATGAGGCTGGATTAGCAGCACTCCAATGCCGGCATCTTGAACTGAGCTACAAACAATTTGGTCCTGTGATCTGATGCGTTGGATGGAAAACAAAAAATATATAATTATAAAAATGTTGTTACTCACTTGGCTGCCCCTTGATGATTGCTAACAGCTGCGTCAGTCGGACCCCCTGTGGCCCTCTCCCTACGCTCTCTTGGTGATGCGGAGCTTACAACCTTTGCATCTAGAGAAAGTGAGTTGTGGTGCTCACTGCTCATATTTATAGAATGTTCCATGTTCATTGAATTCTTTACTTTAGTCATTTACCTTATTACTGTCACTCCACATAGTCGACTTGTTGTGCCAATGGCGCATTCAAATCGCCATCGTCAAACCTTTTTTGTAGGATGCATAAATGTATATAACTCGTTAAGCCTGGAAAGACGTCAGGCATCCAATGTTTATAAATTCAAAATATATCTCTCCAATGAAAATCTATCTAAATTCTTAATTATGTAAAACTATTTAATAATTTGTTAATTTATGTTATGTTATTCTGTTTGTAATT
This sequence comes from Haliclystus octoradiatus, assembly GCA_916610825.1. Classification (NCBI taxonomy): domain Eukaryota; kingdom Metazoa; phylum Cnidaria; class Staurozoa; order Stauromedusae; family Haliclystidae; genus Haliclystus; species Haliclystus octoradiatus. Next base: position 20,928,823 of record OU744452.1, on the reverse strand, counting down.
CACATTTATATGCCGTTATGCAGAAATAAACAAATCATTCATTCATTCATTCATATAGACCATAAGTCATAAGTCATGATATTGTGACATGATATTATATCCAGATCAATTATCGAGACGCAGCGTGGCTGCTGTTTCTGTATTGCAATATTCTATACCAGCTAGAATACGAATTAGCTTAAACGCCTGCACATGTAAACATCCAATAAAAATATTACATGATAATAGCCTTCACAATATAACAACATTTGAGGCATAGCATGAACCCTATAGGTCAATAATCAATATAGCAACATATTCAGTATATTTAGTACCAGTCAGCATGTAGCTTGCAATCTTATTTGAATACCCCATATCAGATCAATACTTTGAAATTTGACACTTGAAAACTGCTATTCAATTTCAAATTTTATAAATGAATTGTCACATTGAACAAAAAGAATGTGCTTTGTCTATTACCATGGCAACAATGAAACATAACGATCAAACGCTCATTATGTGCATGACGGAGAAAGAATCATTCGATAATAACTGAATAATAATAAAAGTAATGTAGGTGTGTATGCAGTAAATGGGTAGTTTAAGATGATGCCAATGATGATGAAGTAGGCCTAGCCTACTGATCTGATGTGTGATTACTGTAAATAGGCCTAGGTCTTGCTAGGCCAAGGACAAATAGGCCTAGGTCCAGTGGTAAGTAAATTATAAAGTCTATAGTCTGATAGCATCGCTATTGGAGTATTTAAAATAGCCTATAGGCAATCACGAGTGGCGACTGTGCGTTTGATGAGGCTTACTTGATCATCAAGGCTATTGTATGTAAATTTTCCATTATTGCAGTTCCGTATGCTTCTGAAGCGCTGCCGTGTTTACTTTCATTGACTGAGAGGGCGCTGTACATGTTTGTGACCCCTTCAAAAACATCTACCCAAAATATGATGAATTTTGGTATGGTTAGAATGTTCAGAATGAATGTGAATGAATGAGCCCCATTGCTGAAAGGAGTAAAATCATTGACAAGTACCCCCTAAATGAGTGTGATTTGTTTGCTGTTTGTATCCCCAACGCCCCCTTTGGTTATGTCTGTGGCTAACCATTACAGAATATTTGATGTAGTAAATCTATTGATTTGATTTAGAAATCTAAACATTCAATAGAACATATCTTTTTCCTTATTGATTTCATTTTCATCAATTATACTATTCGTTAGTGGGACTTCAGACGTGATGCCTGACAAACTACGACATCGGAAAGGTCTCCGGTGAGTCTCTTGGTAGAGGTCAAGTTACACGTATCAGCGGACCAGCCTGATCATCAATTGATTTCATTTTCATTCACGACGTGTATAAATTAACAGCTTGCAACAGTCGCTTGAATAACGCCTATCCAATACTATTAATCTGGAGAAAGAAACACGTGAAATAAGAGAGCAGTGCAGAGATGAGCTAGGCCTTGGTTTTAAATCCGAGCACACCATTGACTAACATGACAAATACTGTCTGAAATTATAAATTGGCTTGGTTTGATGGTGCGAAAGCCAACATACAATGAAGCGCGTTATCATATATTTAAATAAGATTACCTTGTATCACCGTCTTCTACTATCTTGATGATTGCGTTATGAATATCTCTTGAACTCCAATCTTCTTCAAAATCCCAAGCGAACGATAAACAAAACTTCGAAACGAATAATTCCGGCTCCATTACGAACGACCTTATCTGAGAGCGAAATAAAGACCTGTCACTCTTTCTAGCATAGCATCAAAAGAAAAGACTATTAAATATAATAAAGTAACAACAGCAGAGCAGGTAGTCTTCCCTCGTTATATGAATTCACAGCGCGAATTTTGAATTGATCTTATTAGACGTGCACTATGGAATCCATGTGCAAACAGCAGTCCTTCGGATAGTTGTCCACCAAGCCTCGATCGATCAGACTAGACTCCAACGAGAGGCTGATATAATACCTAAAGAGGAATATTTTTATCAACTATTCGATTGGATTAAACGCAAATTGTAATTGATGCTACGAATTGTTTACTTATAGCTCTAGCAGTATAGTAAATTCCCATGCGATTTCATTGAAGCATCTAAACAAATTTAACGCCAGGTGAACTAATATTCTTAGTTGTCACGGCAACAATTAAATGCACCAATAAGAGTCTCCTTCTGAGTAGTTCGAAGAATCGAGTGTTGACAAAAGTGTGGTCAAATATAATATCATTCACTGTTGAAGCTGAAAGCTATCATGTTCATGTTTTAAACCTTATATATAATGACGGTATTTTCAATAGTATTGCTTAATGGCTCGACATTTACAACATCTCTTCTTCATCGTAAAGGCATGCAAGGGAAGGATATACTCATGAAGGTATTCAAGTATTGTAATATAGAGAAAGATACAAAACACTTTGGGTTGCTTTATAATAATTCAGTTGACGGAGGCATGGATTGGGTGCAGTGGAGTGATAATTTCAACAAAAAGAAATCGTGGCGCATGCAGTTCGGTGTTCAATTTTACCCCCTTCATCCAGGAATGAGTTTGAAAGAAGATAGTGCTCGTTATCAGCTGCGATGTCAAATAAAACAAGATTTGTTAAATGGAAAATTAATTTGTGGGGTCGAAACCCATGCTATGCTTGATTCATTGATTGTGCAAAGTGAACTTGGAGATTGGAGCGAAATTAAGAATAAGAGATTGAAAGACGTTGAATTCCATTCCACTGTCAATGCTCTTGAAATATTTTGCCCCACTCATTTGGAGCAAGGGGAGAAGATATCAAATGCAGATTATTTAAGAATGGTTCTACGTCATTATAAGAATCATATCGGCCTAAGTCAATCGGATACAAATCGGATTTATTTAGATCAGATGCGACTTGTTGCCTGGTATGGATTTACTGTGTATCCGTTCAATACGTCAGACCAAAACAAATCGGGATTCGATTACATTGCTCTATCTGAAAAGGGTATTGCAGTCGTTGAAAGAGAGACTTATAACAAGCTATCAACTCTAAAGGCAGATAGTGATTGCAGACCATGGAATGAACTTGTGTATTGCGAAGCGCAAGCCAACAGACTCTTGCTAGGATTTTACAAAAGAGATGAAGAAATTGTCCAAGAAGAGATCCTTAAAGTGTCAAAACGAAGAGACTCGATGACAGATCAACAGACATTAAGAATAGCCAATCATATCTTAGCTTATAAAGAAAACAGCCTCTGTTACACGAGTAGAAAGGTTGCCCGTAATACAATCCGCTCAGCTACATTCACAAGAAATCATTCCAGCCAAGCAACACGACAAGTCCGACGAAGGTTCAACAGTTTATCAATGTCGCTCAGAAGACATTCGACAAGGCGTAAGAGACTAGAAATATCTCCAGTTGTCATAGTTACTTGAAAATATATAGCTCAGTGTCATCAATAGAAAATAGATTCTGAAATGAACCCAATAATTAACTAATTAATTTACAAAATGAATAAACTATATTATCTTTCGCTTATTTTGTCTTCTTATTGGAGCTTGATGAACTACGAGAGGATAATAATGGCTGTGAAAGGATTTTTAATTTGAAGGCATATAGGTGAGGATATTTAATGTAAACATTACGCTTTCCAAACTGGAAATGAAAGTAAGAATGACAAAAGGTTATCACTATAGGGATAAAAGAATGAAGTCAGAATTATAAAAATTCGTATCTCCTTTTCTCGCTAATTGAAAGTTTCTATCGCCCAAGTTAGACAAGTCTAAAACTTTGGGACACCTTTTTTGCTTGAAATCAATAAAATATATTTTAAAAAGTACATGTGATCCAATTTGACATTGTATTATTCGTCAATGACAAAATTGACAGACAAATATGATGAAGGTTTGAAGATGATAAGTTCAGACACGACTGACGATCACAACCAAACATTGAACCATTTTTGTTACATGAAGCACTGAGACCAAAGAATGATTTAATTTTCATTTACTGGCACACCGTTCTGCCAGGAGGTTTCACATTAAACACATGCGCAGTGGCAGCCTCGATCCCGGAGCCTCAGGAGTCAGCTGTCGTTCCCAGTGGTCGTGCCGTATAGTTGGATAAACAGATTCGTTTGGCAGTGCGCATGGAAAAGGAAAACATTCTAGTAAAAAATAACCATATAGACTTTCACGTGATGCTGTTGCTATAGTGATTACTAGTTGAATGGTGAAACCCGTAATTAATCACGTGACTATGTTAGCCTCTGTAACAGGTCACAGCTATTCCTGTCTGCTTCAATTATTTTCTGAATTAAAAAAATCAAAACTAAGTCTAATATATACGATACCATCGTTAAGTGAATTCCTCCGCTCCTCACGGCAGCAGAATATTCATTTCATAGACTGAGGTAAGACTATTATTTATTATCTATTATGGTTACACACATAAATATATATATATTGTATAATATATTGTATAATTTGGCATTGAGTAATACAAATATTAAGGATAGTCTGAATACTGCGGTGTGCTGATGAGGAGCATTGTACTTTTATAGGCAAAAGGTTTCTTAGCTTCTTGCTCAATTAATTCATTATTTTGCTGATTATCATCTAATAGATACGCAAGATAGACGCAATACACTATATACATCGTCTTATGCTTAAACTTTTTATTTCTTGTCTGTTTTCAGCATTACATTCTAATTAATTAAGGGACTGGTGGATTATTTCGTATTAAGGCCTCGGCTATCGCAATGGCTGAAGACGAGAACGAGGGCAAAACATCAAGACATGCCTCGTATTCAAGTAATGACGCATTCAGCGATGACAATGACATGAAAGATCTAAATGAGAGTCTAGCCTCGAGATCAGTCCCTACAGATTTACATCAGATTTCAGACGATGATACGGATCAACATAGAAGAAGAAGAATAGCCACAATATCAGAAGGATGCCAAACTGAAGGGAAATATACAAGTGCGACGACGGCGACTCAACCGATCTGGCCAACTGCAGGAAGAGAACGTGTCCGATCTGCGCTCGAACCAGAATCTGTCATCCCAAAGCGTTACCTTCTATTATTCATGACTTTTATTGGTTTTGTGAATATATACGCTATGAGAGTAAATCTTAATGTAGCAATAGTTGCCATGGTGAATAATAAAACAGTCATCATGAGAAATGGACACATCCAGAGATATGTAAGAGACATGGAACCGTTCATAATATCCGATATCATAGCTAAATGATGCATATGCATATAATAATAATAGCCTCTAATTCTAAGCCTCTTTCTTATATCAGGGTGCTGAGTTTCACTGGAATTCCAGGACGCAAGGTTTTTAAATGAATCATACAGATTACATGCACTCTTCAGTCCTCAGAGGTTTAAGCTCAACATTTCATTCTTTTTAAATGTCAGGTATTGTCCTCGGGGCCTTTTACTATGGCTATTGGGTGCTGCAAATACCTGGGGCCTACCTTGCAATGAAGCTTGGGGGAACACGTGTTTTCGGCTATGGAGTCTTCATGGCTTCGGTTCTAGCGCTACTGACGCCGGTTGCTACAAGATACAGTGTTTATGCTTTGATTGGCGTACGGATATTCCAAGGCCTGGCGCTGGTAAGATTAGCACTCAAACTGTCATAACAATTATACAAACTATATTGTGTTATATGATTGACCTGTTTTACTCGTTAGGGAGTGACATTCCCCTGCAACCACGCTATATGGGGCAAATGGGCTCCCCCTTTGGAAAGAAGTACTCTGGTAACCATGTCAATAGCAGGTAGCAAGTAATATTAATGAGTGCAACTGTAAGGTATTTATCTCTAGCGAGAAACATAAAGCAATCAGATGGACTGTTATTTGTTGTGAAATCTAGGTTGTCCCGTTGGCAACATCATCGCCATTCCTATCACAGGGATGTTAGCTAAGTATGGCTTTGACGGAGGATGGCCATCCGTGTTTTATTTCTTTGGTAAGACCTCAGAAAACCTTCGAACGCCTTATGAATGTGCTTCATATTATGACGTATAGTGGTCAATCAAACGATCTTTGTATTCTCAGGGTTCCTTGGCATCGTTTGGTATGTGGCGTGGGAATTCATAGCTTATGATTCACCTGGCATCCACCCTTCAATCAGCAAAGCAGAACGCGTATTCATCGAGAAAGCAATAGGAGGCAAACCGTTCAATCCCATGGTAAGATGTTCCCATGGAAACTACCTCCTTCTGATAACAATGATGATCTATTTTGTCTCGTAATGATGTGAAGATTTGTTTTTCAGACGGAGACCATGCCTTGGTGCGCTATTCTGTCATCAGCTCCAATGTGGGGCATTATAATCGGGCACTTTGGGGCCTGTTGGGGCTATTACACCCTTTTCACAACCATGCCAACTTACCTAAAAGACATCCAACATCTCGATATTAAAACTGTAAGTCTAATGTACATCAATGAAAATGAAGCGGACCAACATGTTTCAGATCTTGTAATATTACATTTGAATTTTTAATTTAGATGGGGTTTATTGCGGCCACGCCTTACATCTTTAAATCATTTCTGGGTCCTATCGGTGGCATCACAGCAGATATGATATTAAAACGAGATTTGATGACCATTCGTCAAATTAGAGTGGCTTTCTACGGCGTAGGTAAGAAAACATGCGAACAATATCACACTGCATGGACACATCATATTCAACATAAATAAAGACGGTTGATGGGTTGACTTATTGCCTTGCAGGGTGTGCTCTTGCAGGTACATTTATACTGGCCACCGGTTACGGTTCAACGCAAAGAGACGCCATCACGTTCTTGATCTTGGGGGTTGGTTTTAGTGGGTTGAATGCAACCGGTTACGCAGTCAACCATCTTGATTTAGCCCCTCGTTATGCTGGAATTCTCATGGGCCTGAGTAACACATTCGCAACAATCCCAGGATTCCTCAGTCCAATGCTGACTGGACATCTTACAAGGGAAAAGGTAGTAAAATGGTTCTGGAAATCAGAAATTATCTCGTTTGCTATCGTTTACTTTTTAGAAGTTCTTACTGTCCTTCTGAAAAATTAAAGATACTAATCTAGAAAAATAGGTTAGGTTTATCATAGCGTCATATATTTTTGAAGAAGAAAAGAAAAATAGGATAAAAAGAAAAGAAAAATCCAAGGTTGTTGTAAATCATATTTGAAACTAGTTTGATGCCCTCAGTTGACCTTGAGTTAGAGATGGTTCATAATTTCCATATACAGAATAGTTTCACGTTTGTTTATTTTAGAAACCAGAAGAATGGCGATGTGTCTTTTGGATCACTTTTGTAATTTATTTCGTTTGCTTGGTATTATATGGACTGCTATGTTCTGGCACACAGCAAAAATGGGCTGAGCCTGAGTCATCCAGTGACACGGCTGTGGAAGAAGAACCAATGTCGTATAAATCGAAGCAATCGGATAAAGAGGCGAAAAGAAGTAACGACGATGAAAAATAAATTTCTGCCACTCGTATTGATGCCACTCGTATTGATTACGAGGTGGATTATATTATTCGATTGTAAATTTGATAATTTTGATAAATTTTGTAAACAGTGTTTTATACTAAAATAAAAATGAATTATAAATGGCTTCTTGCTAAATATTTTATTTATCTAATTTAAATTTCTACTTCAATTTGATTGACCATCTTCTTCTGTTTTTTGTCGACGAGTTTTTCGCTTAATGAAAGAAAAACATCTCAAAATTGTATTTTCTCGTTTTCGTTTTGGCTGCTCGTTTCCATCTTCGTTATCAGACCCGTCTGGCTGCGTTGATGTTGTTGTTGAAATGCTCGTGGGAGATGCAATGTCACGTGATTGCTCCTCTATTTCAGTATGTCTGTTTGTGACGCTAGGCGTTGACGTCATTGAGCGACGGCCATAGAAGCTGATTGGCGAAAACGCTGGCGACGGCAACGCAGACACATCGTATAATGCAGACGATGTTGCACTGTATCCACTAGCTCTATTGGGACTGAAAGAGTCACGTGGTTGCTTTCTTTTGGTTAATGTTCCTTCTTGACTTCGTGATGGTCGCCGAGGGGAAACGTCTTCAATGGTACCACCTAAAAAAAGATAAAAATATATAAAAAAACTATTTCAATATTTGCATTGATTATATTTTGATATTCCATTTTACGAATATTCTGTTACCAGGGAAACCTCTCGAATGCCTGGAATGTCTGGAATCCAATTGTTTCATAGGCGACCGACGGGATATCTGAAACAGAGAGAGTAAATGAAGTCATATGTAGGTACTATAAACGATAAAAACATTGCGAATCTTAACGCACCGATCCTTCGCATAGACTACTGACATCATCAGCACTGACCGCTGAACCAAGGGACTGCTTTGGAAATGTCAAACCGCGAATAGACGACAGCGAGAGACCATGTGGCGATTCCAACTCCAAGTCTAATGGATAATCTCGCATCATTAAACAGGAAAGCAATGCTTCAAGACGCGTTTTTTCTAATTTAGTCAGCAGTAATTCTTTCCTTAGCTCTGCATTCTCTATTGTTGATAATGCTAATTGCTCATTTCCACTTCTAGTCACTTCGCTTCTTCTGCGTCGCTGAAATGGTGATCTTTCACTGTCTGTTACATTACTTGTAGGTCGAGACAAAGACCGTCTTTTTACAACGTTTGCTCGGCGTCGAGAGCGGTGACAATTTTGATTGTTTAGAACACTGCTATTGATTAAACCAGAATCACTTTGATCTGATGACACAAGAGCGGACTCACGATGTTCAATTCCGATCATGTTAGAGCGGGTTGGGTCACACGAATGTAACGGGGTGCTATCAAGGGACGGGATTGTTACGTCATCTATGATTGCTGCCATGGGATCGAATGCTGAATCACTCTCTTTACTGGTAGCTGTCCAATCAGATCCACTTTGGTAACCCAGGCTTTTTCTCCGATCCTCGTCACGTGATGCCTGCACCATTGCCAATTGTTGTCTTGCAGTGACAATATCTCGCTCCAGACCTTCTTTACATTCCATTGTTTTGAATAACATTTCTGTACTAGATGTCATCATGGCAGATGTTGTGTTTGTCAGTTGGTTTGATGACGGAATTGTATCTAGTTCATGGAGCAGTTGTTCGTACTGCTGTCTGACGGCTGAAAGTGCTTCTTTTATTTTACAACTCTCATCAGCAACTTTCATCAATTCCATTTCTGTATCAGTCGAACAGACAGACGATGATTCATAAGCGAATGCAACGATTCGATCTTCTTCTTTGTCGGACGCATCAAAGGATTGATCAGAGATTGTGGTGACATCCATCATCTCAAATAAATCATGCCCTCTGCCATATTTCGACTGCCTCGTCTTGGAAAAAAGTTCATCTGATGTTTCACCGCCACCATCTCTACTGCTAGCTTTCTGATTCTTGAAGCTATCTTCACAATCGGATAATCTAGAGCCCATGCCTTTGGTCATTGGTGATCCCATTGATGCGTCATTCTTCTTTGATGGAGATTTCAATTTATCTTGTTGTGCGTTGATGACATTGGCCTCTCTTATTTCGTCGAATGTTGCAATACTACTACTAGACAATCGCTTCAGACTGTATCGTCGTTGTTTGTACGTACGCTGAGGAACAACAGGTGCTGAGAAACAATCACCACAAGTGATGTCATATTCAAACGGATCAGATTGGTTAGTATTAGAAGCGTGCAATGGGTCATATGTTTTGTCATCTGATGATTTTTTCATTGACGATTGCGGCTCTCGACTCTTCTCCTGGGGTACTGGTTGCTTAGCTGGTTTCCTTAGCTCCGTTTGCGAATGTTCCTGTAGCCACTGTTTCTCTTCTGGTTCCAACTCTGGTTTCCCCAATCTTATCTCGTCATAAAAATCTGGGTCATGCATCGGCTGTTGTTGCCGTTTGTGCTGTGTCTGTTTTTCTTGTAATTTCTTTTGTTCTTGTGGCATCAAAATCTCTTCTGTTTGTGGCTGTTCTATTTGGTTATGCTGTACTTCTAACTGTTGTTGGTTTTGTTCGTTTTGATTTTCCTGCTGTAGATGTTGATGATATTCTTTTTCTTGCTTAGGTGTTTCAATTACTTGTTGCTGCTGGTCAATATCTCCTGTCTTCTTATGCTGTAAAACAATTACACTATCTGTGAGAGTATTTTGCTGGTCATGTATCTGATGTAATCTGACTTTGTCTGCTAGACCAGGTGATGGTTTGTTCGATGGTACATGTCGCAGCCAAGCATCGTTCACCGGTATTCGTGACGACTGCTGATCTACACCGACTGCGGACGAGGGAGGATTTTCTTGGACAATTGGAACAATATTTTCTGAAATAGTTGAGGGTGTAGCACATTGGATAGCAGCAATTTTGTTTTTATTGACGCCATCATGAGCACCCTTGTCAATGGCTGCTGCTTCCTGGATATCACGTGACCCTGTCTTAGACAAAGCATGTTTTGATTCGAGCGTCTCAATTTCATGTAAAATTACATCTTCTGATGATTCGTCAGTTGCGTTATCGGGTATACAGTCTGAAAGTATGAGATTACCATCGTAACAGGTAGTTGTTGCTTTTAGAAGTTTTGGAGCGGGTAACTGTGATTTATTTGGTCTTGAATTATGAGGCTTATCACTGGGATATTGAAGTCCGCTTGGTGAATGAGTAGAAATAGGAGATTTAGGCTCAGCATGGGATTTTTTAGATTGTGATTTATTGCTGCTACAGACTGGCAGTCTACTTTGGATCTTATCTTTTTTGATTGGATGAGTAGTTCTATCATGCAACTCTACTTGGTTAGGTTGTTCTTTTTGACGATCAGACAATAAAGAATCATGTTCAACAACGTTTTCATTTCTGAACTTTAAATCATGCGTGGATGCGTCACTGCAACTTCCGATTTGGAAACGAGATTCATCTGATAATCCTGTTTCAGATAAACTTTGAGTTATCTGACACGGATCTGTAGACTGTTCTTTAAAAGTGTTCTCCAAAGACGTACTTTCCATGGTGTCATCTCTTTTTAATTGTTTTCCTGATAAAGAACACAGATCCATTCCTACACCAATCAACTTTCGCGGATAACTTTGAATACTTTGCTGATTGGAGTGTTGTTCTTCCTCTCTAAAAGTATTTCCAGATGAATTGGCGGAATCTATCAGGCACATATCTTGTGTGTGAAAATCTTCAGTAGAAAGATTTTTCTCAACATAATCTTTGCGATTTTGTCGTTTGTTGATGTCTCTCTGAGTAATTGAAACTCCCTGCAGCTGCATAAATGGCCGGAAAGCCTCCTCTTCTTCTTTTGGGCTTTTGTAGGATTGATTTATATCTGTGAACATCAATTCATCAGATTGAGAAGCGTCAGGAGAAGGAGGTTTGTCAGAGTCAAACACTGTGACGTCATCTGATTCTGTTATGCTTGGATACACTTCTCGGTTTATTTGAGATTCTGAAAGTAGTTCGTTAGTTTTGTTAGATTGCTCTTGTGCGGGATTCTGGGGGACCTGCATGAAATCTGAAGATTGGGAATATTCTAGAGGTTCAGCCATTGAGATACGATTCCCATCTTTAGTTTTGTTTTCAGGATCCCGCAGAGAAAAGTTTTCATCATCATCCTCTTTCTTGTCATTTTGTGTGCTGCATTTGGAAACCGTCCTTGGTTGTTGCTGCTCACTTTCTGTCATCGTTGTATCTTTATCCTGATGCCATTGATCCTTCTCAAACGGAGCAAAATTTTGAGACATACCTTCTCGCACTTGAGGCTGTAACAAAAGCTGATAATCGCATTCCATGTCCTTTCCTTTGGACTGCAGATTTGAGTTTTGTGGATGCGGAGCTAAAATGTCCTGTTCTTGAAAACTCTCAAAAGTATCTAGCGTGTCTTGTTCTTTTTGCGTATCCTGGGTCTCCTTCGACATGTCTACTTTGTTTTCTATCTGAGGATCTATACCGTCTATTGAACGACAACGAAGTTTCTTGTGTGATAGTGCAATCTGCTCATTAGACCACTCAACGGGTCCCATCAATGTGGGCTCCATTGGATTTGTTTGAAGTTTCTCTGATTGATTGGCTTGATGCTGTTCTTCTTCAACGTAATTCCCTTGCTCTCCAGCTGTAACATGATCTGGCATTCGATGCCTGGTTAATACTTCCCTGTTTTTTTGCGGTCTCACTGCATTAGGAAGAGGATGTTGCTTTGTATAGGACCGAAGCGTGACAAGTTGTTCACCAACATCAACAGGTTCAGTCGAGGTATTTTCCGCTTGATGGAGTTGACGTTTATCCGGTTGATTTGTGTTCTCAGGTTGAGCTTGAGGAGGTTGACGTCTGTGCAATGCGAGATCATCTTTTTGCAGTTTGGCTGAAGTGGGAATTGGATTTTGCTTAGCATGAGATGGAGGCATGACAACTTGTTCATCAGCATCAACATGTTCGATCGAGATGGGCTCTGCTGGATGCAGTTGAAGTTTATCCGGTTGATTTGTAATCTCAGGTTGAGCTTGAGGAGATTGACGTCTGTGCAATGCGAGATCATCTTTTTGCAGTTTGGCTGAAGTAGGAATTGGATTTTGCTTAGCATGAGATGAAGGCATAACAACTTGTTCATCAGCATCAACATGTTCGATTGAAATGGGTTCTGCTGGATGCAGTTGAAGTTTATCCGGTTGATTTGTAATCTCAGGTTGAGCTTGAGGAGATTGACGTCTGTGCAATGCGACATCATCTTTTTGCAGTTTGACTGCAGTGGAAATTGGATTTTGCTTAGCATGAGATGGAGGCATAACAACTTGTTCATTAGCATCAACATGCTCGATTGATATGTGTTCTGCTGGATGCAGTTGAAGTTTATCCGGTTGATTTGTAATCTCAGGTTGAGCTTGAGGAGATTGACGTCTGTGCAATGCGACATCATCTTTTTGCAGTTTGGCTGAAGTGGAAATTGGATTTTGCTTAGCATGAGATGGAGGCATAACAACTTGTTCATCAGCATCAACATGCTCGATTGATATGGGTTCTGCTGGATGCAGTTGAAGTTTATCCGGTTGATTTGTAATCTCAGGTTGAGCTTGAGGAGATTGACGTCTGTGCAATGCGACATCATCTTTTTGCAGTTTGGCTGAAGTGGAAATTGGATTTTGCTTAGCATGAGATGGAGGCATAACAACTTGTTCATCAGCGTCAACATGCTCGATTGATATGGGTTCTGCTGGATGCAGTTGAAGTTTATCCGGTTGATTTGTAATCTCAGGTTGAGCTTGAGGTGATTGACGTCTGTGCAATGCGAGATCATCTTTTTGCAGTTTGGCTGAAGTGGAAATTGGATTTTGCTTAGGATGAGATGGAGGCATGACAACTTGTTCATCAGCATCAACATGCTCGATTGATATGGGTTCTCCTGGATGCAGTTGAAGTTTATCCGGTTGATTTGTAATCTCAGGTTGAGCTTGAGGAGATTGACGTCTGTGCAATGCGACATCATCTTTTTGCAGTTTGGCTGAAGTGGAAATTGGATTTTGCTTAGCATGAGATGGAGGCATAACAACTTGTTCATCAGCATCAACATGCTCGATTGATATGGGTTCTGCTGGATGCAGTTGAAGTTTATCCGGTTGATTTGTAATCTCAGGTTGAGCTTGAGGAGATTGACGTCTGTGCAATGCGAGATCATCTTTTTGCAGTTTGGCTGAAGTGGAAATTGGATTTTGCTTAGCATGAGATGGAGGCATAACAACTTGTTCATCAGCATCAACATGCTCGATTGATATGGGTTCTGCTGGATGCAGTTGAAGTTTATCCGGTTGATTTGTAATCTCAGGTTGAGCTTGAGGAGATTGACGTCTGTGCAATGCGAGATCATCTTTTTGCAGTTTGGCTGAAGTGGAAATTGGATTTTGCTTAGCATGAGATGGAGGCATAACAACTTGTTCATCAGCATCAACATGTTCGATTGAGATGGGTTCTGCTGGATGCAGTTGAAGTTTATCCGGTTGATTTGTAATCTCAGGTTGAGCTTGAGGAGATTGACGTCTGTGCAATGCGAGATCATCTTTTTGCAGTTTGGCTGAAGTGGAAATTGGATTTTGCTTAGGATGAGATGGAGGCATGACAACTTGTTCATCAGCATCAACATGTTCGATTGAGATGGGTTCTGCTGGATGCAGTTGAAGTTTATCCGGTTGATTTGTAATCTCAGGTTGAGCTTGAGGAGATTGACGTCTGTGCAATGCGAGATCATCTTTTTGCAGTTTGGCTGAAGTGGAAATTGGATTTTGCTTAGCATGAGATGGAGGCATAACAACTTGTTCATCAGCATCAACATGCTCGATTGATATGGGTTCTGCTGGATGCAGTTGAAGTTTATCTGGTTGATTTGTAATCTTAGGTTGAGCTTGAGAAGATTGACGTCTGCGCAATGCGACATTATCATTTTGCAGTTTGACTGAAGTGGGAATAGGACTTTGCTTAGCATGAGATGAAGGCATAACAACTTGTTCATCAGCACCAACATGTTCGATTGAGATGGGTTCTGCTGGATGCAGTTGAAGTTTATTCGGTTGATTTGTAATCTCAGGTTGAGCTTGAGGAGATTGACGTCTGTGCAATGCGACATCATCTTTTTGAATTTTGGCTGAAGTGGGAATTGGATTTTGCTTAGCATGAAATGGAGGCATGACAACTTGTTCATCAGCATCAACATGTTCGATTGAGATCGATTCTGCTTGACGTAGGTGAAGTTTATCGGGATGAAATGTGTTCTCAAGTTGAGCTTGAGGAGATTGACGTTCCATTCTATCCAGAGGAAGTTTCTCTAATGGATTTGAATCAACATCACGTAGTACTTCCTGATTTCGAAGGGCCTTATCATCTCCTGACTGTTTAACTCCATCATGATCTGAAGTTTGTTTTGCATTTGCAGGTATGATAGCTTGTCTTAGACAAACGTCAATTGGCTTATCAGCAGTATGATTATCATAGTGTAGATTTAATATTTTTAATGGATTTGCATCTTGAGGGGGGAACTGCTGTCGTGGAAGACAACTTTTCATGTGGTGACTATCTTTTGTAGCAGCCTTTGGATTCAGTTCACTGGTATTTGGTTCATCTGCGTCTGGAGACAGATATGTTTCATCATCAGTTAATGGGTGAATATCATCTTGCTGTTTGCATTCTGTAGATGGCTTATGAAATTGCCTGGCCTCGGATGAGGATGAATCTGGTTGCTGATATTGCTCTTTTTCAGGTCGTTGATGGCTGTTTTGAGAAACAATCGGCGTCGGTGCATATTCTGAAGATGGTTGTAATTTGATCTGTGAATCACCCTGATGAGGTTTGTGACTTATTGGATGTGGCTTTTGATGTTGGCGACTAATAGTTTGCTTACTCTCAGTGGCCATTTGTTTCTGCTCGTACATTTGATGAATTACATTTTCTTCGCTAGTCTCCTTATGATGTTCAGCAGCAGCAGCAGATGTGTTGTCTTGTGTTATTTTCACAATTGAAATTTGATCCTGCTGCTTCCCAGTCATCTTTTTATAGTCTGGAATACAAGATAAATTTTCGTCCTCTGTTTCGTTTGGATGGTGTTTAGCAGTTTGAGATTGTTCTTGTAATCGCTGGTAGCTGGGAATGGTGGATTTACCTCCTCGTTTAGCTTGCAGCGGGTGATAATTTTCATACCTCCCATCAAGATTAGATTCCGGTTTCCTGAATCTCGGACTGGCCTTGATGGACCGTTTAATTTCATTTGCGTTGCTATCTGTGATGTCTCCAGGCAATAGCTTTTGTTCTTCTCCTGTGGTTCCATAAGCTGATCCGTCATCCTTCCGCTTTGCGGTTGAAATTCGTGATTTTTGCTTCTTTCTGTAATCTTTCACAGAAATCTTGGTGGGGAGCATTTCTTCTGGAGTCCTACAACTTTTAATTGATACGTTTTCATCTGCCAATTCTCCTTTCGTTGAGTGGACAGGAATCTTTTCCCCTCTCGACGTAGATGGATTGATTTTGCTCAAATCATTATTTTCGCGGTCACTGTCAACCCCCTGAAATCGAACATGAGGACACATTTATCATAAACTCAACTGAAACGATCGAAGCAGCTGATCGACTCATCATAATAAACTCTTACACTTTCAATTCTGTCATCGTTTCCTAAGACAATAATATCTTTGGATTGCTTTCTTAATATTGGTATCTTTGATGATTCACAGCCTCTCTTGCGATCGTATTCAGCCTCTCTGCGTACTTCTCGCAAAGCTCTTCGTTCAACTTCATAAGCAAGCTCTACAACAAATTATGTCAAACGTATTATAAATACTAAATTAGTCAATACAGTTTTTATAGCTTTGAGCCATTCTCACTGCTCACCTAGATCTGCTAATTTAGAATTCAAATACTCCGATAATGCTTTGCAATCAATCTATAAAAAGCAAAATAAAAAGACAATTTGTTGGATGAACTAGAAACGGAAGATGTTTTTGTCAAATAACTCACTCCAGAAACAATGCCTTCGTGATGCCGTGATGCCTTCATCGCACGCTGACCAAAATTTAACGAAGATTTTGTCTCTCTTAAATCGATCCTTGCAGTAGAGACGTAGATCTAAAATAAACGTTTGAGACGACATTACATCAAGGTTATAATGTGGATAATGAACATATACTACGGATACACTACATATACTACAAGGCTACATATACTACTGAACGTCGAATGAGAATGAATTCGAGACCGTACCATAAGGTTGGATATACTGTGTCCACCAAGACTCTCTTTCATCAATTTGGTTAGAATAGAATTTCTGAAGGGCACATGAGGCTGTTTCGAGTCAGCTATGGCGTGAATAACATTTCTACGAAGAAGCAAACAATAAAAACAAGACATGGCATTAATAAAGAGATGATGATATTCAATGTGTCATTACCCTAGCTCAAGAAGAGATGAATTTATAAATCGCGTCTCTCTCAGATCGGTATCTGCAGCCTCTTTTTGGAATCGTTCGGATCCAGCTAAATCGCACCTAATGAGAACGAGAGAGAATAAATAATCAATGAAAAACTATTTCAATCTTTTGATGGTGATATACTGGCAACTTTCTTATGCTCACAAGAACAACTTTCCAGAGAGACCGACATGGTATGCATCCTGGTTTTCCACGCCTTCCTCGTCATCACGACCTAGTAAAATCACGGTATATAGTCTCTACTTGATAAACACAGTATGGACATAATTGAAAACAGGAATAGAATCATGAATAATGACCACCGTGATAATTACTCACGTGGGCTTAGCAATGGATGTTTCTCAATCAAATGTTCGATGGTAATAATAGCAATCAGATGAGCCCTGCATGAAGGAATGACAGGAGCATTACCACTGCCTCAACATAACAATCGCCATCAAACATTCGGCTATACTTACTTGCATTGTAAACCTTTTCCCGCCATTTCTGAACTGACGTCACCTTGTATAGCAATATTCTGAAGACCAAAGTCCAACTTATCAATGACGTCATCTTTAGACATCACAGTGTGTTGCTCTAGCCCTTCCACGATAACACCTATCATATTAAAGTGCACATGACACCAAAAATGTACTCAGCAGCTTGTTTTATGACATGCGTTGATCCAGTGTTTCAACACTTTTTTGACAGAAAAACACCATCGAAGTCTAATAAAACCTTTCTCAACTCTACAATTCACGGTCAATTTCAGTCATTTATGGACAACAAAGTGTCCCAAAGATATAGGAATATCTGATCTGGAAAGTGGACCGTTTCTTTTTCGCGAGAAAAAGTAACGATTTTTTGAAGTCTCGACTTTGCTATTTTTCCACATAGTGGGCTCTCCTGTCATTTCGGCATGAGTTCCGACTTTCGAAGGGAGAACTGAGTTTCTGAAATGCGATACTATCAACATTAAATAACTCAGCTTATATAAGACTTCAACATTATTGTCGCTATTCCTATTATTTTGCATGGGCTACTCTATTCCATTTTTTGGTGTCATGTGCACTTTATTAAACAGCATTAATATCCATTATATTCGTGGTATGAGATCTGTTCAAAATATTCGCACTGACCTTCGACTGGGTGTTCGCGTAAATGCAATTCAACGCCATTTGAGTCGTTCAAAAGGTCGTAAATCTTTTCCCTGTGGATCTGTAAGTATGATAGAGACACGCGGCATTTGTTTTTCAGTTGATTGATGTTTTTAAAGAGGTCATCGATTGTTCGCTTCGCAGTACTGTCAAACCCCTCTGATAAAAGACAGAATATTTATCTCAAGATCTACTTTAAGAGGAGATAAGATTAGACGATGCATTATGTGATGTTGTTATTCAGACCTGATCGACTGTGTCCATAGATCATCAGATTGGCATTATGGCCTGCAATGGCTGTCTGAACGAGCGGATCACTCACCACAGAGCATACCTAACACATACATACGTATATATCGTCAGAATTGGTTTCTTCATAATGCATGGCATGACGTCATCATCATATTCTCAACGTACCTTTGCGTCGTTGCACTGTGGTCCAAAGACATGATCAAATCGGTACAATGTCTCAATCCTTTTCTCGATGACACGCACCTATAATTTTGAATAAACACCATACCACAATTATAAATAATGCGACATATCTCGCTACACAAACAAGAAAATAACTAGCACCGACCTCGTTTTCATCAATTACTTGCACTGGAGAGTAGGACGAAGAGTGGATGTTGAACCTGTTCCCATTGGCTCTGACATAGACATTGATGATGGCTCGATCTATAACAATGGAAGGGTGACGATATATGATGAAGTAAAACCCAAGAAATGAGCAACGGTGACAACGCATAGTTGATAATTCCATATCACGTGACGCCTTACCTTCGGCCCGATGCCATGATGGATTTCTTGCCTCATTGGTTGCCATGCATAAAAAGAGAAGTCAGGCAGCAAGGGAATGAGGCTGCAGCTCCATGAGTAAATCTATACACAGAGCATATACAAGCTACACGAAAGAAAACAATAAATTACATTCAAATACGCTAGACAATAGCTAGCGGTTCCGTCTCGTTATGAATTTTAGCATCTTAGCCTATGTGAAATCATGCTCAAATTAAACACGGGATGTGAAAGAATTCGCTTGGTTTGTTTTGAAATAAGCGACCTATAGCACTTGTATCGTATAACAAACATTGTGATGTGTACTTAAATAAGCGACAGTTGCAATTGAATGAGTAACTGTACCTGCTTATCGATCGTCACCAAACCAAATCTTTGCTTCTCAATGACCAACACTCTGAAACTAAACAATTCTCAGAGTAAATAAAATTGTAAATGTTCCATATTGTCAGGATATCATTCTAGAAATTAAAGTGGAGACACTGTCTGAGGCCGTGGGCCGTACCTTTAAAGCTGAATGGTATACGCATGCGCAGAGAAAGATCAGCTGCCACTTATGAGTTGTATATCGTATTGTTAAAGAGGTGACCGACGAAGACAGATTTGTCTACGGTAATAAAATATTCAACACATCCATGATCTGTGCAAGGAGCAGGTTGTACAGTAGTACTGAAAACAACATTAGACAACGGAGTTATTATTATCGTAGACGATTTACGTTGAGAATTATTTAGTTACCAATCACGACTAAGAATGTATATCATTGTAAAATATAACCGTGAGAATAGAAAGGATAATTCGTAGGGGTTCAAAAGTAGAGGATGGACCCCCGTCTTGAATTGAATGTAAAAATGACGATGGCAAAACAATAACACAATCATTTATGAACAGAAAATATGGCAACAACCACAGTTACGAGTACTATTGTTACGAATCAAAATACCAAACATGAAGAAAAGGGAGAAAGTGGAATAAAAATAATCCAATTCATCATTGCGCCGCCCGGGAATCGAACCCGGGTCGCAAGAATGGGAATCTTGCATGATACCACTACACCAGCGGCGCTCAATAAGTATTCAAAATGTTGACTTACTTATATGCGACTCGATTATTGCTCCCATAATTTTACTCTTGCCTTCAAATAACTCTATTCTTCAACCAGGTAGAAAACTGAGAAAGATAATTATAAGCAACTAAAACACTTGAGACCATAAATTAATGCATATTCATCGAAATTATTGTTGTACACTGCCGAGGTCATAACAATGACGTCACTCAAAAGGGTGGCAATTGTGCACAGTTTGCTGTTGAACTTGAAAGATGCTAACAAGCAGTGCAAGCACTCGAGCGAAATTCAAAGTTCAGCCAACTACAAATCAATTACATCCACAACAACACTGTTCTGCAAATTGAAAGTGATTTAAATTTTCTATCAATGATTTACAAGTAATTATGATCGATGGTTATTACTCTTATATGAGCGACGAAGGAGAGAACGACACAGCAACCAAACAACAACCACTAACGTTTGCTTTTGGCAACGAAGAAATCTTTTCAAAATGGGTTTTCACCAGCATGAAACCAGAATTAATGAAATCCGACTTACTTGTACGTTCTGTATCATATGACGGGACTGCGGAGAATAGTGGTTCGTTAAAAGCATGGTTGAAAGTAAATAAAGCATTGGGAAGCTTTGAAAAGCTAAAACTGATTACAAGACAGAATGTCCCTGCCAATTTACGTGCGCGTCTGTGGCAAGAAGTAACAGGTGGATCGAATTTAATGTCTAAAACACCAAATCTCTATCAAGAAATTAGTGAAAAGCTATTCGGGAAAGGTAAACGTCCACAAATGACCAAAGCTGATTACAAATTTGCCCCACCTACCATAAATAATTGGGGGTCACAAAGGGGGATGATTTGTGCAAAATGATACCTTGTTCACACACATACTTACTTTAAATTTCTCTAAACGTTTTATATTGTCATGGAGGGGAGCTGTAGGCAAACTCCATTACCCTGTATGAATCTATCAGACTTCCAGCATACAAGCTAACGGAAGCCATGGGAAATCCCCCTTCAAATCAAATAAATACAAAGAGTTTGACCGCAAAACATGTTTCCAAAGGATTAACATGATCTTACAGAAATAGCACGATCTTACAGAAACAAAATCCCTGTCACATTTCTCAAGATGGCAATTTGTCGCATCTGATTGGCCATTCCTGCTTTTAGAAATGAGGAACGACTTTTTGTAAAAAGTTCCACTGATAGCCCATGTGCGGCAACTTCATAACATGAGGCTTTTTATCTAGGGGAGCTATGACCCTCATGTCCAATTTACAGTTTGGTCAAACTCGGTTAGTGTCCGCAGCTTGGGTGGGTGAGAAAAGTCAACTCGTCAACGTCACATTATAAAGCCTTTATAAGAGCTGAATAAAGTATTTGTTCATCCCCATTGGCTTACAGGATAGCTTGTATCCAGTTTAGGAAGGTTAAACATTTTCTAAGCAGAAAGATAGCCTACTCTGCTTGTAGCTTCCAGATAGACTATTGGATCTTTGTGCCTCGGCATTTGCACCCCTAATATATTAAGGAAGATACTGTAGAAGGAGAGGGATTTTAGGTGAGATAGCTAGCCTGCACGCAGACTCACTTTTTTTTAGGATTAGTAAGGTTTGTGTAATGCCGACCGAAAGCTTGCACTGGGCTGAATTGGAGGTAGTGGCAGGAACGAGAGAAAAAAATCGTTTGTCTATTTTTATTGATCAATCACAATCTGGTTCTAGTTTAACAGAGCTCGCTAGCGATTGGCTGATGAAACTAGACAAACGATGCTTTTCTAACGTTTCAGTCACTTCCCCAATTCAACCCAGTGCAGTCAGCATTACGCAGACCTTATAATCCTAAAAAATTGGGTCTGCGCACATGCTAATTGTAACGAGAAATTCTATTTATTGTAAAGTCTCACCTAATTTGTGTTGAAACAAAGTCTTCATCATTTCCATCTCTTTTTTCAAAGACAATGCATTTCCAACTGAATTTCCGCCTTGTGGACTTACAAGTGACCGTCGGTTTGTACCGTACTACTTGAACCCAGAAGGAGTTACTCTTGTCAGAAAGGTTATCTGCGTACTGGCTTACCTTCACCCTGATGTGACAGTATGCCCGTTGATTGAACCTCTTGTGGCGTTGTTTCTGCATTTCATGGATGACGTCTGGTGCTTTGCATGTTTATCATCAATGCTGATGTCATCAAAACGTAGGATGCTTGACCAGACGAACATTGAAGTAACCGTTTCTGCGGCAACATTTGAGGACTGTGCAAACAGCACAATGGTAAGAGTGACCAAGACAAAAGTTAAAACAATAGTCTCTATGTACTTACAATAATTATTGACTGACAAATATTATATGTTAGGCAAAAGAGGGACAGCACATTCCTATACTGTGATGTCTATATTACTACTTTACTTCTAAGTACTACTATTCTATTATGTAACATGTACGATTATTCCACTCAATGCAGTTTTTTTAATTTGATTTAAAATCATTATCATTACAGTACTTTTCTATATATTGAATAACTGAAGATGGTAAATAAACATCATTTAATCATGTTACGATTTTTTTTAGAAATCTGCGGTAAAGCATCTCAGATCATTAATTATCAATGATTACGACAAACAAAAGGGAATGCTGTTTCCTAATTGGCAGCGAATGATATTTGATAATCTTGATTTCACTATATTGGTATGGCTCTATGAGTGTTGCTGTTTTTGTTCTCTCTTTGTTTTTTCTCGTATTTAAATTTCCATTTTTCTTTCGTATTAACACAAGGTCAGGGTGATCGACTGTTTCGTTGTTGAAGGCAGAAAAGTCCTCTACAGAGTTGGCCTTAGTCTTCTTGAGTTCTTCTATCGATACTCAAAGAAATTCACAAAAATTGGTAAGTTACTCTGATCCCCACTAACTAAACCCCACCCCCAGGGTCATCTAGTGCATGCCAACTCAATAGTAGAGTGTGTCTGTATTACCTGTCCATAGTGGTCACTCTATCTATGTGTGAATAACATTTTCTCTTAAATCAACCCTGTGTATAAAGACCACTTGCATATAACGGTTAATTTTCTCATAGCTGGTTGTTATGCACAGGTTATAGCTTTCTTACAACAAAATTGCATTGACATTTTCCCATTTTCCTTGGCGTCATCCGATAATAACGTCAGTGAAAAGCCTCTATCTACACATGCCAGACCCACAATGCAATTAGAGACACATTTACAAAATATCCAAACTTTGGAATAGTAGAGGACTAAATATATATAAAAAAGGTTATCTGTATGTTTACATCTCTTGTAGCATGTCCGACTGCGCATCAACTTGAGAATGCAATTAGCTCTCATGCCGGCTGCCTGCAAATGACCGGCAATGAATTGATCAAGGTAAGATAAATTTAAAAAGCTGCATAAATTAACTCTTGTTCAATTGCAGCATAATTAACATACAGATTGATTACATAATTAAAGGTTTCGTTGAAAGTGAATCTCATCACCAAGGAGATACATGAGTCATATAAGCGCAACTTAGAACTCATTAAATCTGGCGTGCTTGAAGTTGGACGAGATGAAGACAAACAGACCGCCTCTGTATATTCAATTGACAGTAGCAAACTATCTGACATCATACCATTGCCACAGTGGCATGTTTTGTATTCTTGGCTGCCACTACGCATCCAACTGAGGCAGGCAGTGCTTGCCTTCTCAACAGAGACAGATGGCTACAAGTAAGTCTTGAATCGATATTCATCATAAGCGTGCATGTAGACTCGGATAGCAGAATGATTATGTCTTCGTTCAACAGCCTGAGAACACTTTACAACAGAGTGGAGGAGGAAGAGGAATCTCTGCTAATTATTCAAACAGACCAGAACGAGGTATGTTTATCATTCAAGCGAGGCTATCATGTATTATTCTAGTACATATAAACACAATGCTATTTCTAATTCCAGATATTTGGTGCCTACTTATCTGGTTGCCTTTCTGATCGGCATCAACGTAGACTCGCCCTTAGTTACTTTGGCAACGGACAAACGTTTCTGTTTCGCCTTCATCCAGACTCTCATCGCTACGCTTGGGTTGAATCGCCTTCATCTTTGAATGCAAATAACACAAAACCTTTGATCACTGGAGAAGGCAGTTATATATTTGTTGATTTTAAGATTTCCCCGCAAAAGACTAGTAAACGCCGTCGAAATTCACTCCGTAAACTCAGTACGAACGCGTTCCGTAGAAATCCGATTCCTGTCAAGTATAAAGTAGACCCTAGCTCCGTTCTTCAACACAGTATGTCCGCGGTTACATTTCGGGAATGTAGAACGGATTTGCCACAGGGCATTCCCCACAATTTATCATCTGGTGATTTGGAAAACACTGTCCAATCCCCAGATATCGACGAGGGATTACAAATGAAAGAATTGGTACAAACTGAACGTAAAGTGCAGTTACACTCGCGAGAAAACAGTCGAAATGATAATGAAATTGAAGAAGAAGAAGATGAACAGTTGGACTCTGATTTATTCATAGCTGCTAATGACACATGTTTAATCGTTGGCGGTGGAGGGTGAGTAAAGTCTGTTTATTACATATTTGTGATTGTTGTTATATGTTGTGCTCAAGCAAAGATATTGATTGCAAGCTGCATGGTTCGATTGACAGGGGGAAGAATGGATTATGGATTGACGGTAATCTGGAACGAGGTCGCAGCGCATGTTGTTCAACCTTTAACAATCAACCGCTGGCCACCAAACAAGACGGAGACTTTAGATGCACCCGACTTGAAGTATTTCGCTTCGAAGATTTATAAATAATAATAATTAATTAATTAATCATCATCAATAATAATTCATTCAATACTTTGTATACATTCTACCAACTTTATCAAACATTTTGTTTAAATTTTGATATTACTGTTTTTCGATTCGCGATGTTTTATAACGAAATGAACTAATTTGAAATTGAATAAATGTTTTTACAAAACCACTTTGAAGCAATCGTCTTATTACCATATTGGTTACAAGTCTCCTTGTAGTTTATACATGACGTCATATAACGATAAAGCGATCAAATGGTTTCCGTTTAATGAAACAAGTTTAATTTATTGTACGAAACATTCTCAGCCGTCATTTATGTGAACTTAATACCACACTTGTCCGCTGAGGGTTCGAGACATAAACATACGAATTAGATAACGATCACAATCAAAGAGGGAACAGAAATACATATATTTACGTGTGCGTGTTACACGAAGGCTGTTTTAAATCGGAGATCACAAATTAGGTATGAGTTAATTAATATTACAAAATATAATTGTTGTTTTAATTAATAACGTTCAATGTGCTCTTCACTTGCACGTATCTCACATAACAAATGCTTTTGAAGAACTATTTTATTCAAAAGTATTTGCAATTGAGATTAAATCATTTATGATTTCTCTGTTGCTAGTTTAAAGTCAGTCCTCTTTACATATATCCCTGTCTGATATTTTATTATTCGGACTGAGTCAGTCATGTTGAATAGGCTTCACAGAGATAACCACATCGTCATGTTAAATGTTCAATTCCTGAACTTACGGATGTGTGCGGATGTTAACAATAGCGAAATATATTAACAAGGTATAGTTATAACAATTGTAATTGCCAATGGCAACGCAGTTTAATCTAATTCAGGATTTAGACATACCGTATTCCTGTAGCAGGAAAAGGTGCCCTTCGATTTATATTGAACCGGCTACCGCTGGCATTGTTTAGCCGGAGCAAACAATTAACACGAGACAATCGTTGGCTTATATGAAGTATTTTGTTTGTATTTGTTTCAATGTTTTTGTAGAAATGACTGCGTCTTATGTAGTAACGGAATCAACGAAAAAGAAGCACGTCAACGCGAGGCACAATGATACCATTAAGAGACTGAGGATACTTGTTGTCGGAAAAGACGAGACAGGAAAGTCAGGTGAGAGACGCTACAACTCACAATGAATTACTCTCCGTTTAACAATAATTAATCAAGTAACGTTTGTTTGTTATTGTAGCATTAACTGTTCGTTTCTTAACTAAACGCTTTATCGGTGAATACGCCAGAGATATCGGTAAGACATGATAATGATAATAATAATAATAATAATAATGTACTACAGTGTGATTGAGTGATATCAATAATCTATTTTTAGAAACGATTTACAGTAGAAAAGTGACGGTGAGCAGCCGTGAAAAGATCACGGTTGAAATGAAAGACACGGCTGGACAAATCACCGTGACGAAGAGAGAAGCTGACTTACATTGGGCAGACGCCGTTATCCTCGTTTACTCGATCACGGACCACTCTAGTTTCGTCACGGCAGCAGGATTAAAGCGTCAGATAGATGAAGTCACAGACCCAACGAGACTGCCATGTTTGCTGATCGGGAATAAAACGGACATGAATGAGAGGCGACAGGTGCCTCGCGATGATGGAGTACGGTTCGCAACAAGACTCGGTTGCATGTTTTCAGAGATGAGTGTTGCCGAACAACATGAACACGTGACAGAAGTTATTTATAAATTCATCAACGAAGAATGCCTCGTTCGAACATTCGACAACTTCAGCAATGGAATTTCATCACCAAAGAGAACAAGAGCCTCGCATCTGTGGACTCTGATCAGATCACGAGACTGGCGAGACAGAAACAAAACGCTGTAACTGATGTTTTGATTGTAAATTTATAAAATACACAAAAGAGCAGTTCGTCTTTTTATGATATAGCTTTTCTACCCCTGATATATCTAATAATAGCGCCGGGTATTATAAGTAGAATATTAGGAGCGGTTACTGGAGAGGATACGACGCATGCGTAGGCAGGTCACCGTAAAGCCATGAATATTCCGCATGCCATTGGTTCAGAAGGTAATCACGCACATACACAACATACGCGTTACTGCTAGATCTGTCATCTTTTTCCAGAGGACTACTAGCAATGTAACACGTCTTCACTCCAGTTGAACTCGCTGCGTGGTCTTCTTTGAATGTATAAGCCAAACAATTGACGGCTCTTAGGCAGCGGTCACTGCAAGTGACGTCATCATAAACAATGCCCATTGGAACGGTGTACACCAGTTTACATTTGATTGGTCTGAATTTGATGAGTAGCTCAGAGCCATCACATGCATCTGTCGTAGTGAGCAATGATGGCGGACAGTATAATTGCGTTGCGTTGGTAACACCATCAGCTGATGTCATTGTTGCTGAAGTAGCAAATGAGATCAGAACGAGGATGAATGTGAACATCGAGGCCATCGATCTGAAATTCAAGAGAAAGTGTTGTTGCAGCAATTTGTATATCAACAGGAATGACGTGAGCAAAGTTACACGATTGGGGTGTCAACATCACGAAAGACCCAACAAAAAGGGGCAAGTCAAATATTAGCGCAGCCATCGGTGCAGGAGGTTATGATTTAGCAATCAGAGCACGCAAGCGAACATGTCAGAAATTGAAATGAAGAAAAACAAGAAGAAAGGTTAGGGGTATTACAACATTACACTTGAGGTGAAATGCATGAATTGATTAATTAGTTAATCGACAGACAGACATACACACTCTATAGATATATTCGTTATAAAAATGACTCGAATAGGTCATCATGATTTTGAGTGATTGCAATATGTTGCTGTTGTTGTTGTTGTTGTTGTTGTAACGATCTTCTTCTAATCACTAGATCGTAGCTGTCTCGGGTACACCTGTATCCATGCGTACCAAATTCGACCAATGCAGGTCATGGCTGCAGTTGCTGTACTCTGCCTCCTGTCAGCGGCAGTAGTCGTATACACCCGCAAGGCTTCATCACCGCATGGAGTGGCCCTCCCTTCGCATATCCAAGGTGAACAAACTATAATAATATAATACATACATACATCTACACCATAGAGAAGATATCAACATTTCGATTATTTGATTTCAATCAAAGGTACGATTGAGGTACATCCAACCAACGGAGAGAATGACATTCATGTTTATGACGTCAACATAAATTTCGGTAACCAAACAATTCAAATCAACACCAACACTGCAGGAAGAACAAGGGAGAGACGACATAATACCAATGACGTCATTGAGGATACAACAGTCATAGAGGATTATAAAAACGTAACCAACCAGTTTTCTAAGTAACATAATGATAGTCTCTTTTTAATAAATAATTAAACTGGTGTCTGTCATAGGGAGTGAAGTATGTCATCATACAAGAACGTAAAGATAGAAAATGGCCTTTGAAATGTTTCAAGCAGAAGATCAACAGTTCGATCATCACCAAGGATGTCATGTTAAAGATAATGAAAGTAACATATTCTGCTTTATAAGGTAACCACGTGACTTTTCGATCGTCTGATTTGATGTCTTCTTGTTTCAAAGGGGGGCTTCTCCATCCCGCCTCGATCTGGCGGTGGATCTGTCGTCGATAATATTCAGATTAATCCAGAGACAAACACCGCAGAAAAGGTAGAACTACAGCATCAATGAGTCCATCAGTTAAGTTGCTTGTAATTTCCTATTGTGCTATTATCTTTTAGCTGGTGATAAGTACAATTAACTCGAAAGTCATTCTCAGCAAATTCAATTCAAATAACCTCACAATCACGAATCCAAGCAACCTCACTTGCTACGATATGACAGCCAATCAAACAATCGATAGAAAGTTCTACGAATCAGATCAAGTTAACATAGGTAACATGCTAGCCTCACTTTCGTATTCCCGCCTCTATTTCTTTATTGCTCTTTGCAAGATTACCAATTCTATTATTTAGATTTGCATTCAAGCGAAGCAGCAGAGATTGATAGGATGCACCGTGACATGCATGATTACATAATAAAGATGAAAATATCACATGGTACCGGCCGTGATAGAAGAGGGATTGTTGATTTTTTAACACAATGGAAATACGGTAACTGGTGTGGCAAGAAGACCGGTGGATATAACAACGCATGCGCATCACAAGGCCACTGCAAACATCCGTACGAAAGTATCAGTAAAGAGTGTTTGGCGTGTAATCCGCCAACGGACGGACTAGATCACGATTGCATGGAACATGATCGGTTAGTAGTACTGCAGTATTGACGTTTATGCTCAAATAGTAGCATGAAGATTTCAATTGGTGTTCAATTATGTTTAGATGTTTGAAAGAAGTCGGTCCCGGCCCCTTTGCCTGTATCCCTCAAGGAAATCGATGCAGGTGTGATTACAAATTGGCGTGGAGTGCGTTCAGAAGATGGAAAGATTGCTTGAAAATAGGAGATCATACGTGCGCATTGGCATCTGCACAAATGGGTACGCTGTTCACGGGAGTGCTGTCTTGTTGGTTTCCTACTCAAATTTGTTATCCTAGTCTGCGGTTTGAATGTGGTTGTAGGCTGTGCGCATGTCCACGAATGACAACCGAATGGAGCTGTATTCCAATAAGGTTTTGTGTGCCGTTTGGAAGTGGAAAAATTAATAAATGAATTATAAGTAGCTATAGTAACAGATCATGTGATACAAATTAATTAACTAACTCATTTAATATTCCAGCTGATTTTTTCCGAATGGGAATAATTAAAAGAACTAAAAGAACTAAAAATATGATTGTGTGTAGTTAGCCAGGCTGGTGATATTGCGAGCGTTCAAATCTATATGTCTGCAGACAGATTAATAAACGAATATAGCAGATATAAAATAACTCACTCACTTTATTCAGATCAATTGTAGGTGCACTGTTATGTTCGCTCCAAGTTGATTCATATAGTTCTCAACCAACCAACAATCAAGAAGCGTTGACTTTAGTTTTGGTTAACCGACGATTTAATGAAATGAATTCAGCAGTTGTTATCTAGTTTGGTTTTTCACAGGATCCCATTTTTTAATCGCTTTGTTCAATCAAAACCATCTGTTACAACGCCACCTGAGTGATTTGAAACTATACTATACCAACTAACTATACCAATGAGGCCATCTTTATTTACAGCTACCGCCAAGGCAATGTTTTATATGGATTTAAAATAGCCTAGAATATAGCAAACATGATGAGATTATAAACACCACCAACTCGATATGATGGCTGCAAACGCAAAACAGAGATAAACCATACCTTTGGATCCAGGTGCTTTTTAATTGCCTTCATTAGGGCTACTTCAGATGGAGACTTTGAATAATACATTGCATTTGGTTTTCTGAAACCGAGGCCGTGCTCAGCACTAATGCTACCTGAACAAGAGGCTGCAAGACAAAGAAGGGACATCAATGAGAGGTTATCAAATTCGAAGTATCAAATCATTACATAAATGGTTACTCACCTGTCCATTCATAAATGAAAGGTTCCAGTTTATCAACAAGGATCTGCGACGGGCCATTGGAGACAACGTTAATATGAACATTACCATCTCCAAGGTGACCGTAGCCTCCGACCCTCAAGGCATGGGAACCAACACGTTTACGGACATCAACGACCAAATCATACAACTTATCCAACGGCAGTGAAACGTCGTACTGCTCACAATAAAACAAATAATCTCATCAATATTTGATGTCAACTCCACCCTAAGTATGCCAAGTCTCTCCTTGCCTCTCTGTCATATACCTTGTAAACGAGGCCTTCCCTTGCCATAGCTTCAGCCACATTTTCCCTCAGTCGCCATATAGATTGAATCTGAAAAAAAAATCATCTAAAAGTTCACAAATACGTTAACGAAAAAACATCAATGTACGATTGGTTGGATAGTGACCTGACTGTTGTCTTGCGCAAGCGTGCCATCAAGAATGATGTCATCTTTCATCAGAACTTCAAGCAGGTGACTTAATTTCTATTATAAAGAAACACCACGCCAATTAAAATGTAGAAGCCGGAGCAACAATGGGACATGACGTGTTGTTATCACTAACCTCATTATCATGATCGTTATTTGAGCCAGATGTTTCTACGAGAACGTAAAACGGAAATCTCGATATAGGATTAGGGTAACCAAGGGTATCTTCAACAGCATTAATGGCAACGGAATCAAGAAATTCAAAGGCTGGCAGATTTAAAACAGAGTAAAACACATTCATTCTCAAACCAAAACAAATCATTACTGATGACATATTAACCTCTTAGTAGCAACCTGATAAGATTTCACCAAGGAGTAATTTCGCAGTTGAGAATGCACTTTGCACTTTGACAAAATCAGAAAGGCCAAGCAAAGCAACATTGATCGACTAGAAAATAGATCTAGATTAGAAAAATACAGACACGAGATGAGAGACAAAAAGTTTAACAATACTAACTTTTGGTTTAGAAGGGGTGAGAATTGACACCCCTGTAACCACACCCAAAGTGCCTTCCGAGCCAATGAACAGTTGTTTCAAATCATAACCTACACAATATTGATATTAGCAGTGTTAATGATTGATACATATCATCAGATTTACATGTACGATGCAGAAGGGCGTGATACCAGTGTTGTCTTTCCTTGGCGCAGACATTGAATTAAGAATGGTTCCATCTGGAAGCACCTAGAAATCATATACCAGTATATCAAACATAACACAAATTTCAAATTGACAGTTTTATAAAATGTGACAGATGACGTCCTAACCACTTCTAATCCAAGTACATTTCCATGAAGGGAACCATATCTTAAGAGACGGAGTCCGCCTGCGTTAGTTGAGACATTACCTCCGATGTGACAGCTGCAACAAACGCATCTCAATATACTACCTAACCTATCTGAACAATAAACTAATGATCTGTTCTGCAGTGTCGGCATACCTTCCCTTAGCCCCAAGGTCTAGTGGTACCATTAGTTCATATTGACTGAGATGATAATTCAAATGCTCTAGCACACACCCAGCCTCGCATCGTAAGATACCTGGGCAAATGAAAGGCATTCATATGAGGTAAAGTTATATTGCGCAACAGAGACCGAAATAGACACTGTTGCCATTGACAACCTGCAGTTTGATCAACATGCAAAATTTTGTTCATAAGTTCCAACGACAGAATGACCTCATCAAACACAGGGACACTGCCACCTAAAAGAACAAATGAAACGCACAATGACCACATTAGCCTGAAGATGGAGACAGAAATAACCCCCTAGAGTAATGATAAACCCATCCTGCTTCAATACGCAGTTAAAAGATTGGCCTACCCACAAGTCCAGTATTTCCTCCTTGTGGGACAATGGCAATCCTGCAAATATTGATACAATTATTAAACTGAAGATTAACAAACAATTTGAATGTCAAAAGGGGCGGGGCATTGTGATTCACCTTCTGTTATTACAGTACTGCAAAACCTTTGACACTTCCACAGTTGATTTTGGGCGCAAGATAACTTTACTGTTGCCTCTGAAATTAGAAATAACCTCAACATACCCCAAACACAAGACTACAAGACTACTTCATAGACTCAACACATATAAGCTAGCCTACATACTTAAACATTTTCAGCCAATCTGTATTCCGTGCATCTAATGACGATTGATCAGTCAACACACGGCCACCGAGGGTCTCTTCAAAGAACTTCAAATCATCATCACCAACCTACAATGTTACAATGACTATGTTAATAATGACAGATCATTAATTACATAAGTAAAATACCATAATCATAAAATACCATGATGAAGTACCGTAAAACTTGTAGGCTACACAACAGCCACCTAACCAGCTAAAGAGATAAATTGACCACTATATGCAGGTGGACTCTATATACAGGGTTATATCAATATAAAGTATTATTGTACACATTTACAAGAGTGATGTAATCATTTAAATGATCAAGTAACACAATCTTAGCCTGGAATTTCAATTGTTCTTAATCGATATTACCAATTTAAATCAATCTGTTTTACATTACATTACTTCAAAGATATATTTATTTGAATACAGCCGCTCCTTGACATGCTTGGATATCACATGGTACAAAGATATCCAGAGATCAAAGAACAGAGGAATGAGAACATCACTCATATTTATCTGACATGCAAACAAAAGAACTTCTACATCAGCAGCAGAACAAATAAAATTATCAAAAGTAGAGACCAAAAGTGGTTTTTAAATATGTGATTCAAAGAAGGACAAAATAAGGTCCCAAGGATGTGAAAATTGTTCCAAAAGTTTTGAAGTTAAAAATAGTAAGAATATGTTTTTTTTTCACGAAAGGCTACTGCAGCCTTGTGTTTAGGTTCTCTGATACTAGCACACAGGATGTTGGCAGACACACAAAAGCATCAGAGAAACATTAAACAGCCAGTGACCATTTATACAAGAATCCTATAGATTATTATAAAGATTTTTTTTATTGTGGTTCAAACATCGGTTATGCTTATTTTGAGATTCGAAATGAGCTTTGTATATCAAAAAATTAAGTTTACAACGAAATATCAATGAAGATGCCAGTAAGTCAAAGCATCTACAACCTCTGTTTCAAACAACAACAGCGATCACTATGAAAAGCAGTCAGGATAATAATATAGCAGCCTGTTGTATCATAGATCATAGAATACATGTATTCTATAATCTATGGTTGTATCAAAGAGCTCTGACTAGCGGCCATATATATAGTAGCGCTTTCTGTACGCTCAACAGGCAAATTCTATAATTATTATAATAAAAGTGACAACCGTTTAAGCTGGCACATTTTCCCTGTTGAAAATCAGCACCGAAAATAGATTATTTAAATTATCATTTTTATACTTTTACTCTCAATGTCCCACCTTCTTTGGCAGTGTGACCCCCTAGATCTTGGTGAAATGTACCATACTTTGCTGACTGTCCAGCCATGCAAGTTTGAGTTTGGGGTCAGAGTAGCACCTGGGGTGGCCCCAGAGGGGGGCTACATCCATCTATCAGGGATATGCATCCCCTCGTCAAGGAAGAACATTTTGATTGTCAAAAAAATTTTCGATACCTTTTCTAGCACTTTTTTTCTAATAGTTTCTATAAATAATTAGCACACTCCTCCTCAGTCCTGAAAAATTGGCTCGTTTGTGACTTTGTGTTAATATAATTTCCATAATCTTTCTAACAAAAATCTAACAGGACAGATTAAGGAGAAAAATAGTCAAACTCACATGTGCGTAGTCACCACGATTTGGAAACGGACTCAAAGTAGCACGCCTTTGAAATTGAGTAGGTGAAACAAAAGCGTTCTGGTTACTCCATGTTTCAAGCGCTGTGACGAATGACATATGTCTATTACATTTGGTCAGACGAGAAAGCATCTTGGATTTTGCGTTAAATGATTGGTATGAATAATAATATCTGATATTATTTCGTGTCGATCTGACTTCCTCGGTGATACTGATATTATGTATCAGAAAATTCGGAAATCATCACGATAGACAGTGAAACCAAACCGCAATCAACTTTAGCAAACAAAACTGCGCCCTTTTGTAACGGTCTCATTACGGAATCCAATCCTATCCATCGATCTTGTTTCGATCGGATCAAACACATCCATCATTCATTTATGAATAATCTTAGTGGTGTTATTAGCAGGTCCTATATTACCTTATTAATCATAATTTGTTTATTAAATCATTATCTTGAACCAAATATAGCAAACAAAAGTCAGGTGTTCGAATACAATTATAAGAAATTGCAGAAAATCTAAAGACTACCGCAAACTTTCAAAATACTTTACAAGTTGATAATTTGTAATGCCCACAAAAGTGCCAATCATATCGATCGACAATGAAGAGGATGACCTTTAATGAAATTCTGCTACTGATCCTGATTATCTATCAGAGTGTTTTTATTTTCTGCGTAAGAAATGAAGACGAAACCTCAGAAACTACAAAATTGATGTCTAATCAACACCATCTAAGTATGTTTAACAGACGAAGTACAAACTATTAAATTACGAAACCAAGATTCCATAGAGGTCTATGCTTGATTAGTTCACTCAAATTATTATCTTTTTAATAGAAAGCAGTTCAACGACATTGAATATTTTATCAACATTTCAACATCTTGCTAACCAATCAAAAGATGTGAAATTCTCGCCAGTGCCAATTTCTCCATCACGGCGATTATCATGGATGAACGAAACAAACGCAAACCAGACGACTGTCGATGAATCGAGTAACTACACGCTGCCTTCTCCTTCTTCGACATTTGCCACGGTAGTTTCATCGCCAATACCAACAAGTACTTACTACCTTTGTTTAATTGATCGAATATACATCTTACTCTCTGGTGAATTACGATTACAGTAAATAAATATTATTGATTGTAACTAATGCTTTATTTTCATCTGTAAAGTTCCCGATCCTTGCCTTGGAAAGACTTCTTGGTCAGAAGAGCTTGTAAATGGTTGCGTAACAAATACGTGTCAAGAGGTTTGTAGAGATATTGTTAGCAGCAAAACTTAATGTAGAGTGAGTTTATATAGATAAACAAATCAAGTTCCGTTGTTTCCGTCTTCGTGATACCTTCGGTTCCTTTTTTGTCATGTCGCCAAGGGAATATATTAGATACTATAGGGTATTTAAGTAGAGTAGAACATTTCATGTTCGTTAAGGACGTGTGTGTTTGGAAGACTGGATTCTAAATTAGTGTAGATTATGATTTACCATATATGGATGGAGAGTTCCCCGTTCCAGAAGTCCCCTATATAAAGGAGGGGTCCGTTTGAGTGTTGACGTCTGATAGCCACTGATATTTCCTCTGATCATTTTATTTTATTAAAGGAAATGTTTGGTATTTTTGATGAGTACATAAGATGTAGCCAGAAAGTAAGTCATCTCATCATACATTCCAAATAATGCATAACTAATCAGATGTAATTAAAACTGACGATGAATTGAATTTTAGAATCAAAATAAAAACCATCCAGACATTTTAACCATAGCTGAGGACATTGGTTTGTATGGAATGCAACTGGCAAACGCCAATGCCTCGTCTCACATCACAGTCTCTTTACCAAACATCTCTGCCATAGTAGCCAGACCAACTTTCGGTAGGTTATCACGTAGCCCATTATTCTCAATTTCTCTTAGTATTTCGCTTAGCTCTTAACTCAATCCAGTTCTTTTTTCAGTGACAGAATTTGGTTTCGTAAACAGAGAAAAGTCCGATATCCTGAGTACGTTGACATTTCCAAAACTGAAATGGCGTTCGTCAGCTGATGTGATATATTTACCAAAATCTGCCCTTCCTGCAGGTGGAAGTATAACATAAAATTTTGTTCGTTGTGGGTGATAATATATTCTAATTAATAGATTTTAATGTTCCATCTCCGCTATTGTTCCATTATAGGGATAACTTCGTTTGTGTGGCTGCATATTCCCAATGCTTTCAACGATGATAAATTAATTCCAATTACGTTTCACAAGTAACCTGAAAATAGAAATCAAATCGATATAAGAAATAAATAACGGCTAAGGACACAAACCTATTAATTATAAATCACGTATTGGTATAAACTTATCAACAGGACAGCAACTCAAATTGATTTGGAAAGAAGAGGTCGAATCGTGAAGCGGAGTAAAGATGAAAAGAGTTACGTCATCAATTCTGCTTTGATTATTCTAAATCTCGACCCGAACCCAAAAGAGCTTGGAAATGTCGTTCAGATGACATTTCAACATTCAAAAGTAAGACCGGCCCCCCTGATTAGGTCATTATTCTCGAAGTGCACGACTTTGCAGAGACGTATAGTAATGACTTTTTTGTTCTTCAGCTAGACAGGCGGACGGGTCACGTGTGCGTTTACCTCGAAGGATCACTGTAAGGAATGTCACAATTACCATCTTCAATAATTGATCTTACGTATTTTCATAGTACTGGTTTTGATGATTAGGAGTAGCGCGTCTTCCTATTGGTCAACCAAAGGATGCCGACTCATAGCAACAACAATGCATTGGACACGTTGCCGTTGCGATCATCTTTCGGCATTCGCTCTGGCATCAGAAATCGAAATGGCCGAGGTATAAGTCATTCCCTTTGCGTTAATTAATTCGATCTGATAACGAACGTACCTTTTTCACAATCATTTATATTCAAGGTTGAAAAAGAAAACAGCGTACGAACAAAGTTTAGCACATTTGCTGCAGTGTCTGTATTCTGCGCATGCGTACTGGTTGCAATACCTTTGAGAATTTATTATCGTAGCAAGTATAAGAACTTCGTTATTTATAAATTAAGCATGTATGTGTACAGGTATAGATGATTTCATTTCTATTTTTAGCTGTTTGATCATTACCCACTTTAAAATTCTGTTTTGCTTCAATTGCAATCTTTTGATTGGTTCGTTGTCATTTCTGTTTGGCATGGCAACATACCAAAACGAGGTACAGATCAGTTTAGCAGAATATTATTATATATTCAACCCATGACATGTTGGAAATTAATCATTTACGTTTATAGGCTATGATGCCATATACAGCCAGTATATTGAGTTTTTGTCAACTGTCATCAATGACGTGGTTATTCGCGGAAGGATTGAACATTTACCAAGAGATAAAACCTTTCTTCAATCCAAACAGTATACACCCCTTATTCGTTTATGCCACAGTTGCTTGGGGTAAATCCTATTCAAAGGTTAGTCTAATAGTTGCAATTATAATTCAACATCATATCTAAATAATCATTAATTTGTTATATTAGGAGTGCCAGCGGCATTTTCAAGTGCGTCTCTTGGGTATCCATTTGATTTCAGCCACCCATCAGAATTGTAAGTAGATGGATTTATAAAAGGAATTCCAGCAGTTTGCATCCATATTTTTACTGTGTATAACTACTTTACATAAAAGCCATTATATGTTATTATATGTTCTAGTATCTTAATCTGATGATTATACACTAACATTTCCTAGTTGAATATAATATTATAGTTTCATAAAATATACGTCGTATGATGTTGTTGATCTATCTTGCATTAAATTACATTTTCAGTGTGTGGATAGAAGCTTCAAATGGGATCATTTATTTCATTCTGCTGCCAATCTTCACTTTGATGGTAAAACATTCCAATCAATATTGTAATTATCTATAATCCTCCTTGGCCATCAATTACAATTTACAAATTACAATTACAGTTGTTTGTTTGTTGCTATAGGCAACGGTTGTTCTGTTCGGTTTTCTGCTTTATGAATTGAGTCAATGGATCGGTGCTAGAACAGACATGCTTTATAAACGCTCAGTGTTGGTATCATCTATTTTTATGTCGATGCTTTAAATAATTATCTGTCATTACCAATCAACTCTTTTCTTTTCAGGCAGTACATGAGACGGACAACAGCGTATTATCCAATACTATTGGGTACATGGTCATTAGGTGTCTTTGCACGCAGCAGTCCAGAGAGAGAGTATCTCAAGTTTATTTTTATTATTGGATATTTTCTTCAGGTAAAATCTAAAACGAAATTTACCAAATGATTAATTAACCCTCCCGTCACATGATTTTGTTCTGTTCATGATTTCCACAGGCCCTGGTAACAATACTATTCCATTGGTTTAGAAATAACGAGGTGAAACAGATACCTTCATCATAATTCAGTCTTTACTTGAACAATGAAAGAGACTAATTTCTTGTTTCTACATAGTTGCATGATTACATTGCCAACAAACGCAGGATTGAAGAAGCACAAAATACCAAACAGAAGGTACGAGGTTTCCCAGCTAATTGTAGTACGTAAGCGAGGCTATCTGTTCATTCTTCAATGGAAATATTATGCATGCTTTCAGAATTGCTTGTCCAAACTTTAGTCTAGCATAGGTTAAATATATCTGACTATATCTAGCATATGACACATCAACATCTCCCTAGCAACATTGACTAGCAGCTGACAATCCAATCCAACATCGCGAGATGTTAACATGGGCTAGCATCTGACAATCTGACATCCCTCCGGAAAAATAGCCCAGTATTTTACAATCCAACATCTCTCTAATATCATAGACTAGCATCTGACAATCCAACATTTCTCTAACGGAATAGACTGGCATCTGAAAACCCAACATCCCTCTAGCAGCATAAGACTAGCATCTGACAATCCAACATTCCTCTAACAGAATCTACTGGCATCTGACAATCCAACATCTCTCTAGAAGCATAGACTGGCATCTGGCAATCCAACATTCCCCTAACAGAATAGACTGACATCTGACAATTTAACATCCCCCTAAGAGCATAGACTAGCATCTGACAATCCGACATTCCTCTAACAGAATCTACTGGCATCTGACAATCCAACATCCCTCTAGAAGCATAGACTGGCATCTGGCAATCCAACATTACTCTAACGGAATAGACAGGCATCTGACAACCCAACATCCCTCTAGCAGCATAAGACTAGCATCTGACAATCAAACATTTCTTTAATGGAATAGACTGGCATCTGGTAATCCAACATCCCTCTAGAAGCATAGACTGGCATCTGGCAATCCAACATTACTCTAACGGCATAGACAGGCATCTGACAATCCAACATCCCTCTAGAAGCATAGAGTGGCATCTGGCAATCCAACATTTCTTTAATGGAATAGACTGGCATCTGGTAATCCAACATCCCTCTAGCAGCATAGACTAGTATCTGACAATCCAACGTTCTTCTAACAGAATAGACTGGCATCTGACAATCCAACATCCCTCTAGCAGCATAGACTAGCATCTGACAATCCAACATTCTCTAACAGAATAAACTGGCATCTGACAATCCAACATCCCTCTAGCAGCATAGACTAGCATCTGACAATCCAACATTCTCTAACAGAATAGACTGGTATCTGACAATCCAGCATCCCTTTAGCAGCATAGAGTAGCACCTGACAATCCAACATTTCTTTAACGAAATAGACTGGCATCTGACAATCCAACATGCAACATCCCTCTAGCAGCATAGACAAGCATCTGACAATTGACATCCGCCTAACAGCATAGACTAGCACCTGACAATCCAACATCCCTCTAGCAGCATAGACTGGTATCTGACAATCCAACATCCCTCTAGAAGCATAGACTAGCATCTGACAATCCAACATTCTCTAACAGAATAGACTGGCATCTGACAATCCAACATCTCTCTAGCAGCATAGACTAGCATCTGACAATCCAACATTCTTCTAATAGAATAGACTGGCATCTGACAATCCAACACCCCTCTAGCAGCATAGACTAGCATCTGACAATCCAACATTCTCTAACAGAATAGACTGGCATCTGACAATCCAACATCCCTCTAGCAGCAGAGACTAGCACCTGACAATCCAACATTTCTCTAACGGAATAGGCTGGCATCTGACAACCCAACATCCCTCTAGCAGCATAAGACTAGCATCTGACAATCCAACATTTCTCTAACGGAATAGACTGGCATCTGGCAATCCAACATTACTCTAACAGAATAGACAGGCATCTGACAACCCAACATCCCTCTAGCAGCATAAGACTAGCATCTGACAATCAAACATTTCTTTAATGGAATAGACTGGCATCTGGTAATCCAACATCCCTCTAGAAGCATAGACTGGCATCTGGCAATCCAACATTACTCTAACGGAATAGACAGGCATCTGACAATCCAACATCCCTCTAGAAGCATAGACTGGCATCTGGCAATCCAACATTTCTTTAATGGAATAGACTGGCATCTGGTAATCCAACATCCCTCTAGCAGCATAGACTAGTATCTGACAATCCCACGTTCTTCTAACAGAATAGACTGGCATCTGACAATCCAACATCCCTCTAGCAGCATAGACTAGCATCTGACAATCCAACATTCTCTAACAGAATAAACTGGCATCTGACAATCCAACATCCCTCTAGCAGCATAGACTAGCATCTGACAATCCAACATTCTCTAACAGAATAGACTGGCATCTGACAATCCAGCATCCCTTTAGCAGCATAGAGTAGCACCTGACAATCCAACATTTCTTTACGAAATAGACTGGCATCTGATAATCCAACATGCAACATCCCTCTAGCAGCATAGACTAGCATCTGACAATTGACATCCGCCTAACAGCATAGACTAGCACCTGACAATCCTACATCCCTCTAGCAGCATAGACTGGTATCTGACAATCCAACATCCCTCTAGAAGCATAGACTAACATCTGACAATCCAACATTCTCTAACAGAATAGACTGGCATCTGACAATCCAACATCTCTCTAGCAGCATAGACTAGCATCTGACAGTCCAACATTCTTCTAATAGAATAGCCCAGTATTTTACAATCCAACATCTCTCTAATATCATAGACTAGCATCTGACAATCCAACATTTCTCTAACGGAATAGACTGGCATCTGACAACCCAGCATCCCTCTAGCAGCATAAGACTAGCATCTGACAATCCAACATTCCTCTAACAGAATCTACTGGCATCTGACAATCCAACATCTCTCTAGAAGCATAGACTGGCATCTGGCAATCCAACATTCCCCTAACAGAATAGACTGACATCTGACAATTCAACATCCCCCTAAGAGCATAGACTAGCATCTGACAATCCGACATTCCTCTAACAGAATCTACTGGCATCTGACAATCCAACATCCCTCTAGAAGCATAGACTGGCATCTGGCAATCCAACATTACTCTAACGGAATAGACAGGCATCTGACAACCCAACATCCCTCTAGCAGCATAAGACTAGCATCTGACAATCAAACATTTCTTTAATGGAATAGACTGGCATCTGGTAATCCAACATCCCTCTAGCAGCATAGACTAGCATCTGACAATCCAACATTCTCTAACAGAATAGACTGGCATCTGACAATCCAACATCCCTCTAGCAGCATAGACTAGCACCTGACAATCCAACATTTCTCTAACGGAATAGACTGGCATCTGACAACCCAACATCCCTCTAGCAGCATAAGACTAGCATCTGACAATCCAACATTCCTCTAACAGAATAGACTGGCATCTGGTAATCCAACATCCCTCTAGCAGCATAGACTAGCATCTGACAATCCAACATTCTCTAACAGAATAGACTGGCATCTGACAATCCAACATCCCTCTAGCAGCATAGACTAGCACCTGACAATCCAACATTTCTCTAACGGAATAGACTGGCATCTGACAACCCAACATCCCTCTAGCAGCATAAGACTAGCATCTGACAATATACGCTAACTCATTATTTTTATATTTTAATTTCAGATACGACGTGACGCAAATCACAACTTCATACCTAAAAATTTTCAAAGAAACCCTCAAGCTTACTCTGAACCAAAGAAAGAACCCACTACTGTCGAAGCCAATCAAAAAAATGGAATACAACATGTGCAATATGACGATGGTGATGATGAAAGCGAAAGTTTTGAAAGAAAGGATACTAGCGAGAATGCATCAGAAGAAAGCAGCCAAGTCAGTGATGATGATATGTCAAATGACGAAGATGACTATAATACCAGTGGTCCATACACTTCAGACAGTGAAGACGAATCAGCAAGTTCAGCCACGTCATCTGAAGAGGGAGAACACAGTGAAGAGGAAAGCATTGCAGAAACAGAAAAGAGCAAAGAATAAAACACATCATCATCATCATTTAGATTGCCTACACAACAACAAAGAGGCAAATCAGGCTAGGAAAATAAAATAAATGTATCTCTTACCATCAAAGTAATATTGAATTATTGATGTGTCAATTAAAGTTCTTCCTTTGTTTTGATGTTTCTGGATTGTTGTATGATTGGTAAAACATGGTGTGTTAATGCATCAAGTACTTCTGCTGCAGATGGGCGGTCATGCGGAATTATAGACTTGCATCTCTTCAACAAAGCAAACATATGCAGCAATATATGCTGCCCTGCGTCAACAGGAGAAATCAGATGCTCAATAATGTCAGGCATCTTCCAAATGTCTGTTTGCTCATCATAGCCTGGCATCAGACTGCCATTAAATGGTTTCAGTTGCCAAGGCCACAGCTGTTCAGGTGCGACAAAATCACCAAAAAGTTCTTTATGACCACATCTTATGAGAGCATTCTTTTGGTGATTGACACGCGGCAAAGCATCTAGATCGAGCGCTAACAAATGCCAGTCATTGGTAATGACAAACTGAGACAGAGTTTTGTTTATGTCATTACTGTCACACATGACATGTGGTCCACCATCAGGATGATGTAGCATTGCGATAATAGAGACGTAGTCAACCGCTAACTGCATTCTGATAACTTTTTCTTCACTTTTAGATAAATTGGATGACAACAATAATTCGGTTAAACGTTCAGCTGAACCAAAGGTATAATACTGCATGACAATCTGAAAAAGATAATAAATATTAAAGTGCAGTAGGCCCATTGACACCCAGTACAAGACCGATATTGACATTGACCAATAGAGACAGGTGAACTTTATATACAGTATCCATTAAATGGAATCACTTTTGTATAATGCCAAAGTGACCACTATTTAGTAGTCTCGGCGATGTGTCATGCAAAATCCATAATGGCACCGATACATCATTTCTCATACCTGCATTCTTTTGATACAAAATCCAAACACTTGAACAACTTTTGAAGTATTTTGATATTGGCGAAGCATTTTAATTCCATGTAGGAAATCGTTATGAAACAATTGACTTAATGGTGATGCATACATCATGGCATACTCTCTGTTCCTCTGACGAACCAAAAAATGACGTTTAGTGTAACTCAAAGGCATTTCACTGATAATTTCTAAATTGTCTATTTCATCACAATCCATATAAGGTCTGCATCTTCGCGTAAGGGTATCTAAATATCCTTGAATGCAAACAAGACTTTTCGATTCCAAACGTCGATTGTTGTTACCATGGTCACTGCTAAGCTCTGATTTAGTGAAGAATAACCAGCATATTGTCAAATGCAGAACAATACAAACGTATTTCAGAAAAAAATACATCAATTTCATGTTTCCTTGCCAACAGCAAATCTGAGGATAATCTGAAATTGAAAAGTTAAGCAGACTGACTTGATGCTAAACTAGAGGCAATCAGAGCAGATCTACAGCACACACTTACATTTCTATCGACGTGATACAATCGTTGTGAACTAGCATAATTCATTCTGTCACCAAAAAATCAACTTCTGCAAGCTATAACACCAATCATTCAAATTCGCATTTGGTTACAGGCACTGACTGTGACATTAACTACTGAATTTATTGGATTGATAATTTGATTAATTCTTATAAATCACTGACATTCAATAGCTATATTTCAGTTATCATATGTAATTGAATTTTACAAATTCAATGGGACATAAAAAGTCAGATATATGTTAACACTATCGACACAAGTACCTATAGTCATAACAAAACTCTGTTAGAAATATACCAATTTAGTAACTGTTCGTTCAGATTTCAACTTCCATTAATTCAATCTATAATTGAGCTGTGGTTAATGTGTTTGGTGAATCTTCCGGCTAGTCGTTCTATTGCCAGTAACTTTTAGAATTAGAAAGGCTTATGTTATATTTATAATTTCTTTCTTAAAAGATCGATCGAAATATCACATTTACTGACCCTGTTGTAAGAACCTCCGTTCAGTTTTGATAATGAGACAAGAGCGCGCAAATTAAATCAAAACATAAAATGGCCGAAATGGAAGAGGTCGTTACTGCTGCTTTTCAGCAAAGTCAATTCTCAATTCACGCGCACCCGAAGCTGATTAAGTCAATCGAAGCTGTTAAAAATGAAGAGAACTTTACAGAGCTTTTTATGAACCATCTTAAACGTGCCATGCTTTACCATAAAAAGGAACCGGCAGTAGAAAAGATAATCGATTTTGTTATCAAATTTGCACTTTCTAAAAGACCACCAACGTC
This sequence comes from Haliclystus octoradiatus, assembly GCA_916610825.1. Classification (NCBI taxonomy): domain Eukaryota; kingdom Metazoa; phylum Cnidaria; class Staurozoa; order Stauromedusae; family Haliclystidae; genus Haliclystus; species Haliclystus octoradiatus. The sequence goes on along the minus strand of OU744452.1, from coordinate 20,884,127 downwards.
CAAGCCAAACAACGTAAGTTAAAAAGTTCAAATATATTAACAAAATAACGCTAATGTCTTTCAACATATCCTATTTATCTTCTTGTTCTCCTTTCAGAGTTTCAATGAAGATGAAGATGGTTCTGAGTCAATGGATCCATTTTTACTTTCACTTTTTAATTTCCTGTTGGATCATCACGGGGCAAACGACAAAGCAGTGAGATACCGTGCCTGTCAAATAGTTAATAAACTACTAAAGCTCATGGGTGATGAAGACACCATTGACGAAGACCTTGCGGATCGCATGTTTGCATGCATGCTGATAAGAATTACGGATAAGATACCAACCATTCGCATTCAAGCAACCCTTGCGCTGGCAAGGCTGCAAGATCCAACAGATAAAAGCTGTGCTGTTATTGAGGCATATCTCCGTTTGATCAGCACTGATGGCAATGCAGATGTTCGAAAGGCAATTCTGCGCAGTATCGCATTAACCAAATCAACACTGCCATCAATTATAGGTGCGGCCAATTGATTTTATTCAGTTAAATGTTCAGTCTTCTTGTTTCAGAAGCCAGTTCCTGTAGACAGGGTTCAACAAAATGACGGAAAGAAGATATTAGAGGGATAGATGTCACTGATGTCTACTATGGTTGTTGATTCTCTTTAGTCTAAACAAAAACAAACAAGTCAACATTTTGTGAGAGTTCATAAAAGAATTCTTCCAGAACCTAAATTTTTATTTGAAAACTTTGGAAAAATTTGGAAAACTTCTTTTTCTTGCTGAAAAAGTCCTTGAAAACTTCTAATTTGTGAAATGCAGTCAAACTTGCTTTATATCCCCCCACTCTGGTGCAGATGAAACAGAGGACATTAAGTAAAATAGAATCGTAATGGCGGGAAATGTCAAACCGGGCTACCGGACTAAACACCCAGGACCCGTCTTAAAGATTGTGAAATTGTTGATTATTTTTACAGATTATTGTTTCTTTTTGTACAAAATTGATTAAGATTGTGCAAACATAAAGCAGAATTGGTTCGATAGATTTCCTTTCTACTTCGCTAGATCATGGTCCAACGGGAAAAATAACGCAGGGCCAAACAAGGAATTGGAATCATCAGAATCTTTTAGGAATGTTTTGGTTGTTAAATATAAAGAAGTAAACTTTGTGTATTTCGTCTTATCCTTGGATCAAAATAGATTTAATAAAATATATTGTTGTGTAGCCTAAGGATTTAGTAATCTTGCAAAATGTTTTTCCTAATTTATTTTTCGCTGTTGTCATGACTTTCACATCAACTTTCGGTATAACATGTAATATTGTTGTAGTTATCAGACGATCTTTGAAGCTTTGCTGCGCTGCTTTTGTAAATATAATTTATTATCCATTCAAAGTGCTCACAATGTTTGATGTTGAGCAACTTGAATGTTCTATATAGTGGTCACTGGCTGCGGTTTTGTGAATATTTCATGTCATTTGGAGCACTATCAATGATGTTTTATTATTGTTATTATATTGTTTATTTAGAGCGTACACGGGATACAAAAGATAGCGTTAGAAGCACGGCATATCTCGTCATTGCAAATCAAGTTCACATCAAAGCGTTGACAATTGCACAAAGGCTGCAGATCCTAAATTCAGGGCTTCAAGACAGATCAGAAACTGTGCGTAGGACATGTACGAAGATCTTACTGAAGAACTGGCTGACTCAGGCTGATAACAGTGTATTGAATCTGCTACAATGCCTTGATGTTGAAAACTCATTAGATGTAAATGAAGTTGTTATGGAAACAATTTTAAAGGGTAATTATGCAAGATTAGGGTTTTACATTTGCTGTACATTACTTTTCGATCTTTGATGTTCTCAATCATACCAACCATGTTTCTGTGATTGTCAACTGAAGTTAGACTTTATTGAACCTAAGAAATACTTCATTTTTAATTATCTTGTCTAATTCCAGACTGCCAAATTGACGAGCAGATCGAAGCTCTCTCTTCCGTTGCAGAAAAAGGAACGGATGTTTTGATTGAATTTCAAAGTCTTACGCCAGAGGTTGTATTCTTTTGGCGTTGTTTGGTAAAACATGTTGCTCAAATGGGCACAGAACAAATGCAACTCAAAGACAAGGTCCTGCCAGGGGTGTCAGCATACTGCGATTACATATCAAGGTGATTAAAGGTTAACATTGATGCTCAGCCTATTCATGCATCATTGATATTAAATCATTTTGAGAGAGCCAATTTGACTGCTGTGTGCAGGTGACCTATATCTACAGGATTTTAATGATAAACTTAGTAAATTACCATTGATCACCCAAATGATTTAACAGCAAGAAACAATCTTCAACTGTCTGTCACACTGATTACAGGATTGTTTTAGTACAGTAGAAAGATCAATTAGTAAGATCACAAACAACTATTTTCAGCTGATTGGATAACAACCATCATTATTGTTCATAAAACCTTTTCTGTCAAAGATCAAATATAATACAGCTTTCTAATAAATTAATAATTAAATGGTTCTCAGGGAAATAGTCATTTCAATTGAACAACCAATTATCAGGCAAATGGAGAACATCAAATAGTATTAACTTCTAAATGCCGTTGTATAATAATTGATGGCTATTATATCATTTTGCTTTGAAGATTGGAATGATTTAGATTTCCTTTGATTCTAGATACACATCTATCCAAGAAGAAAGTGCAGCAGCCAACATAGATTTCGCTTCAGGAGAATTCATCACAATCGAACTCATTAAAATTGCAAAATATCTCGACTATTCTGATGAAGTTGGAAGGTGAGTGGTCATTATATGTCTCAGGCACCAGATATTGCACCAGGTGGTATCTGTCTGTCGTAATTATTTTTGCGTTTGTAGGAAGCGCATGAATAGTATGCTACAAGTGCGCTTGATCTCGCCATCTACATCTCAGGCAGTCGTTCCTCACCTTGTCTCTCGGCTAGATGAAATTATGTCATCTAAAGAAGATTTGACACGGTCACTTGCCGAGATCATTGCTGACATCAGAGAACCAATTGTTGCTGATGACGTGACACCTCAGATGCTGGAAGTAGACAGAGTAACAAAATTAAAAGTACGCTAGGAAAATATCTCTTTATTTACTCTCCCATCCATTAATTGATGTAAACCTCTATTGTATTTTGAATATTTTCCATTTCAAGTTGGCAAAACTAACTGTCCAGCTTAACGAATTAAGAGATAACTTGAAAGAGTCTATCACAAATGAAGAATTTGAAGAAGCAGCAAATTTCAAAGAGGAGATCAAACGCCTCGAAGCGGAGAAAAAAGAAATCGAAGAAGAAAATAACAAGACTGATGGTGATCAGCAGCAACGTGTTGTCAAGGTTACAGTTATACACATACCGGATCGTTCCCTGGTAAGGGTCTTGTGCTGTGCCCCTTCTCTAGATTATTGTTTATGTTTCAATCCGTAGGACGATGCTGAAACAGTTTTGAAATGTCTAAACGTAGCAAGTGCGATGCTTGAATGCTTGACTGGCAAGACCCTTTCGCCGACTGTTTCTACGCTTGTTGAGACACTGGTACGATTCACAGTGCATCAAAGTAGGCTACCCATTGATAAGATAGTTCTTTTAATTCATTGATACCATCATTCATTCTACTTCAGATTTTGCCTGGTGTTCAACATGAGAATCCGATATTGCGTAACATCGCCATCAAATGCCTTGGGCTGTGTTCGCTGATGAATAAAGATTTTGCATGTCACCATCTCATATTATTCTTGCAAGTGAGTCTAACATCAAATTGAGTCTCAAACCACTTATCGCTATGCTCTCTAATAATCGCAATTAATTGATGATTAGGTAGCTCAAATGGATCAAGACATCGTCAAGGTTACATCCCTTCAGGTCATCTTTGATTTACTGCAAATGTTTGGAGTTGAAACATTTCCAAGTTCAACTCTGCAACCACAACAGACTTCTGATGAAACAGCGATGACAGAACAATTACAAGAAGCATGCGATGATGATGCGACAGTTACGTCAAACCCAGAACAAACAGAGCAGTCGCAAACTGATAATGACTCTGTTTCTGGTGTTCTTGAAATCCTTCTTCTTCTTCTGGATAGTGAGGTATATTTTTAGCTACCATGTCAACTGTAAATAAGACCTGGTTCGTATCATAATCATCACCAATGATGCTATTCTGTGTGTGTTTAGAATTGGGACGTCAGGACCACTGTGGCAGAAGGAATGGCTAAACTTCTCTTATCTGGTCGCATCTCAAGTCCACGCCTTCTTTCACGTCTTTTTCTCTTGTGGTATAATCCAACCAGCGAAGATGATATACATCTGCGTCATTGCCTTGGCGTTTTCTTTCCTGTATTTGCTTACATGTCGCGGTATGTATTGTACTAATCTAATCTCATTCACTTACAAACATTTCACATTGTAGAGGCTGACCAGCGCAAATTCGAAAGGTTTTCAATTATCAGAATAATTTTTTATTTAAAATGATGATTTTTGGATTTACCCGTGTTTTGAATTTCATGTCAAGTCTAATATGTCATAATCAATTCATGTAAAATTTATACCAAGTCAAATTTAAAAAACGTTGGCAACATTTCCCCAGAATTAGAAAATATTTGAAATAGAATCCATAAAGGTTTTAATCTGAGAACATATTTATCATTTACATTAAGAGCTAGAAATGACATAATATGATTAAATTTACGCCAGTGGCTAATAAATGAATATAACAAGTATTTTCTGATTGCATCTTTCTTCTTTAGCTCAAATCAGAAACTTATTCAAGAGGCTTTTCTCCCAACATTCCGTACCATTTGTAACGCCCCTTCTTCGTCACCACTTTCAACTATCAACACAAACAATGTGGCTGATCTGTTTGTGAAATTAACAAGACCAGATATGGTTGATCAAAGAGACCAAAGTACTGTTGATGATAACACGGTATATATTAAAGATTTATTTATAGCATGTCTAGTATATTAATAGCGCTAATGTATATTACCCCTAAATGCCCTCATGTCGTGCATGAACTGCTTCGAGATTACGGCTCTGAATGATTCCAAAACGATGAATGTTGTGGGAAAATTTGGCTAAAAACCTTGCATTCAAGAGACGCAATGCGAGAACGCAAGAAATCCTCATAAATAAACTGAACAACTTTTATATCGAAAACCTTTCAAAGCTGTAGTTTGAATAACCTGTTTACAGTTGTGGTAGAATGGCCATGAGTTTGAAACATGATTAATAAATTATTGAGAATGATGAAATACAGTACATCTTATCTTTCATTTTATGGCATCGTGCAACCAACCTGAATTATACATTTGGGAGTATACAAATGCTTTCTTATCATTGGCTAACATTTGACAATTAACAATTCCGCACCGGTCACAAATGATTATAGTTTCAAATCACGTTTTGTTTGCGAAAACTTAAATGCAGGTCAAATTTCCATCGTATGTGCATTTTTATTTAAATTTGTGGTACAGTAATTCGATTAATAGGCGGCATAGGCCAAATGATATACAGGCTATTCAATCAGATATCCTGCAATTCACATAGATTGCGAAGCAGCGAGGCCCTGGGCGTAAGCCGAAGGTTTGTTCGAAGGCTTGTTATGTATAATACAGTATAATAATGATAAATAAGTTACCTAGCAGAAAATGAATGCATAGTCAACTATATCCCATTAGTATCAATTTATATGCGCAATCTGAAACATGACCATTTCACATATATTCACTGCACAATGACTAATTCATTTATTTCATCGTTACCAGGTAACAGGTATTCATGAATCGTCAGCGATGCTGATTGCAAATGAATTGCTATCTGAATCATTTGATGCTGTTGAACACGTCCGTGTTTTATGTCGCATGCTTGCATCATTAGAATTAAAAGATCTCTCCACAGTGAAGGATCTCTCTGTTATGTCAACCAACTTACTGCAGGTATAAGACTAGATTATCAACTCTTAACCTATGTTGGTGTGGAATAGATGGCAAAGAAAATAATATTTTGTTTGTGCATGCAGACTTCTTAACATTGTCGTAATTCATTCATCACACAAAGAATCTGATGAAATATTTTTCCTTACAAACTTTTTCAGATGATATCATCATGCAAATGTTTTCACATCTTTTTATTTTATGTTTAGGCTATTGTCGTAAAAACGTGATAAAAAGTTAGAAACTGCACAGTTTTACTTCCCTATCCAAGAAAAGAAAGAAAATGATATTTCCTCTGATTAAAGAACTGGAATACAACTATTTCTTTCCCTTTCTTCTGAATTTGTACTAGCCTTGCAGGACTCTCAGTCCAAGGATCCCCAATTTTATCAAACCCTGAGCACATTTGATTATTTGAAGTTTCTATCTCAACATACATAATCTAAAATTGATGCATGTATTTCTCCCTTATCTTAGCTTGTCAGAGACAAACTCTCTGTGAATCAACTAATAAAATTTCAACGTAATTTGACATTTTGGTTACAAGGTACGTCGGCTCGTTGGTCTATTACATACCACTTCCTCATTTTGTCAGTGATCTTGATGCCGCAGAAACATTTGTATGGATTATTTGTATTGACAGATCTAACAGCAGCAACAACATCAACTATTCAGACAAGTAGCTGTCCTTCGCCAATCGTAGAAGTGTGTGAACAATTGGAAGACATGGCAAGGGAAGATTCATCCAATCAAAGTCCCACAGAGGAGGAAGCCATTCAAATGGAAGCTAGAAAACGACCAAGGGCTATTGAGACAACTCCAGCCTCGGTTAAAGCGTCAGAAAAAAAGCGACTTTCATTCTCACCTAGTCCTGAGAGGTATGTATTTCTTAATCTTTTTTATTTTAGACAAGGTTTTTGTAACATCCACCAATTTTCACAATTCTTCTTTCATTCATTTACCAAACCTGTATTTATAATAAAGCCTTGCTACTCGGCCACTCTCGACAGGTGGTCACTCTAGCAGGGTATTTTCCATAAGAAGATCCTGGAGCCATTCATTCATGTTATTATATAATTGCATTATATTCCTGTAATATTTTCTTTGTTGCTGCTTTATTAATCTTAGCCTGTCACAAGAAAACGACGAAACAAGACGCACCCTCGACCCAGAGCTAGACGACGTATCGTAGTACAGTATTATTTAATCAATTTGTAGACTATTTTCTGATGTATTGTTTGTATTGATGTTGTATGTATAGTTGCTTTGACTTAAAATTATTATTAACAAATAAACAATGATATCCTTTATTTTTGAATATTTTATGTTTATGTTTGCAAATTGCAGCGATTGGAATGTCTTGAGATAGGTTAATAATGATGCTGTTTCTGTTTTCTTGAATCCGAAGATCATTTGTATTTTAAAGAGTGATTGTTTTGATGAAATTTTTATAGTTCCCTCGCTTGGTTTACTAAAAATAACGTAGCAGAACATGAGCCGTGGTAAAAATGGTTTTCAATGTTTGTAACACACAGAATTTGCAACGGAGTTAGCAACGATTTGTAGTAGAATCCAATGTATGATTTCACGAAATTTTTAAGCCAGGATATAGCAAAGTCTTCACCGGGAGCCGGAGTTAACCAAAACCGTGTTACAAAAACTTCAATTACATCCCCGTTAAAACCCGGCACATCCAGGGGAGAGGGGGTATATAATCATATCTTGGATATATTTCAAATTCATTCATTCGTTTGATAGAAACGTTGATAAGAACATTGATATCCTATCCGTTCATGGATGATAATTTCCTGGCGATTAGATAACATTTTAAAAGAAGATATAGAAAATGCACACAAAAAATATCGCCATAAAAATAAGAAATGGAAAGAGCTTTACATAATAATCCAATTTCAAAGCAGGCTATTGAAATCAAAAGGAGTTATTTATAAACCGCATATTGACAATATTAAGAAAAAATAAAAATATAGAGTAAAATAATATCAGCCCAATAATTACGTCTGTGCTCTAATTGACCAATCACATTACGATGAAATTAGTTAATTACAATTGTGTCTGCAACAGGTGCGCTGTTTTTATTTTTGATTTATGGTACCTATTAGGTACGTATGACTATAGATTGTCCAACACATCGCCAAGAATATTGGAATGATACAGTAAAATAAATATACAGTGTAATACAGTAGTATTGAAATTGATTTGATTTATATATGTTGCATGGCTAGCTAGTATCAAACCTTGAAACTAAGTGTCTATTCATGTCCAGCTGTCTAGAAGTAATTGCTAACGCCTTATCTTGCTAATTATCTCCCGACTTAAAACATTTTCTATTGTTTAAAGCCATCTGTACATTACAGTGCTAATTTTAGTTTACTAAATAGGTACCTGTAACTTGCACATTTTACCAATGCTATTTCATAATTAATTTCGATTATTTTAATTTTATTATAATTGTGATTTACAGAAGAATTTCCAAATGTTTGATCACATTAAACGTCATTACGGACAAACTCAATTATGTTCACGTGCCTTGGGTCTTAGAAGACTATTCCATTGTTCATTGTTACGTTCGCTGATTGGTTCAGAGAAAGCCTCTACGACATATCATTGGTTAAATCATGAGCGCGGCTTTTTTGTAATCGATCGACTGCCACCTGGCGAAACAAACGAACGCAAAAACGAACAGTCAACAGTTTATGATCAAATCAAATCTAACATCACATGAGCTACCGTTCTTCGAAGATTAAAACGGTACTATTATTATTTATGCTCATTACTACAGAGCGATGGATGATTGCTGTATGGGTAGACTCACCCAATTGTTGGATTTAAGTACGTTAGATGGCATCGGAGTAATGCAGGAACGACGCTACGCTGAAAAGAATTTAAATACATCAGCGACAGGATCTGGTATGTGATGTTGTTCGATTGATGTCCTGCTGTTCATTCTACTATATATTTTCAATCAAATCATTTTGATTTCCCTCATTAATCCATGATATCCTGTTATTCAGTCCGTTGGTTTATTATCATCCTTTTTGTACAATCATAGCCGTAGTGCCAATAATCGAGCCATCGCGTATTTGCGGGCGCGTCAAAATCACACAAATCACGCAAAAATACTAACATTTTGAAGCAAAATAGACTATTTATAATAAATAAGCATTATCAATCATCCCAACCCAGCCAATTCTGTTATCTTGACATGAAAGGAAACATAGAAATGGTGTTAGATTTTAGTTACCTTCTAAGAAATTCCCCTCCAAGCTTGTCAAACATCGTCAATTTTCAAAATCATCAACAAGGGTTTGTATGGCCAAGTAAAATATCGCGTGTTGAATCGCGAGCAAAATATCAAGATAACGTTGAGTATAGTGAAAGGAAGTCATCAACCCAGTTAGTTCCTGGTAGGGAAATCTATGATTGGCCAGTTTTTATTTATTTTTAGATCTAAATGTGAGTAAAATTCCCCTCCGAGGCATTTTCCTACAGTGAACTGGCATTATCCTTCGTGCTCGCCATTGTTTTAGCCATGTCGTCACGGCATTTCACAAATCTCCGCGATGCAAGAAATGATATTCACACTCGGTGTTTGTTTGTTGTTGTTTTTGAGATTACCGTTTCCATGTTAAAGATCATAATAAATTTACAGAATTTATACTTTTCGGTATAGAGACTCAATATGAAATATTTTAATAATAAGCCGTTTTGATATTTTACATAAAATCTACCCGTCCATGCTTTTGTAAATAGTTTAACTTAAATTCTGTATAGCATGCTATGGACAATGTTTATGTCGAATAATAAAACATTTGAATATTTTATAACTGTATATCAAAGTTTTCAAGCTGACATATCAAACCGAGAACGGAAAATAAGCTGGGTAATTGAGCATTTCTTCGACAACGCCACAATGACCTACGCTTTTAAAGTAAACAGTCAATAATATGTAACCACTCGGAATAAACCCAACACGAGTGTATAATTATGTTAAATGATTTATTTCTTTTGAATTGCGATACTTTCCTAACTCTTTCAAATAATCTAAGCATTCATATAAATTTAAAATTAATATTTCCACCTTCTTGTTCATAACAATAACAGATGACGCCATTTTGTATTACCAACATGTGAGAGACTTAGAGCAATCGCACGCGTTATTTGTCAAGACATGCGCACTGTAAAGTGGCCCCATTATAGGCACTACGCTATAAATTTGTACATTTATTTGATCATTTCCCGTTTAGGTTTGGAGTCCTTCGATAAAATCTCACATGCTATCATGAAGCTAACAGAATTTTTAAAACAGAGTAAGTTTAGTTAAAACATAACATCCATGCGGTATAATTATCTATGTCATTCCAAATTACATAACAGGGCTGTACTATTAATTAACTCGACTGGGAATAAATCGTAATGACAAATAGGCCTATTTCGGATCTGTTATTTTTAGCCTGGAGGCGCAGCCTAACGAATCGCCACCTGTCGTTAATACTGTTCAACTTTTCTTTAGTCATTTTGAAATCTTTGAAAGAGTTGATTAAGTTGAATACCCAATGTTTTGTTAGCCTATTGTTAAAATGAAGAATTGTGTGTTCCATGTGAAGTTTGAAGATTTTCTGCTTAGTTGATTTTCAGAATAGACCTTGTAGGCTAATCACTATAACCGTTTTGGTTTTGTTTACCATTTTAAACCGTAGACTTAAATTAATATTCGAATGCATCATCAATTATGGAGACACCATGACTTAAGCTTAAATAGCCTACACACGATTCCCATATAAATCAATTGATAATGGGGCTTTGTCTGTAAGGGTTTTACTTATTTTTAAAACCCTAAATTACTGCTTATAATCTAGATATAGTAGCCTAAACAAAACAGAATTAAATTGATCTTTTTCTTTCTTTGTAAGATATCCATCAAGAGGGTTTGTTTCGCATTTCTGGCAGCAAGACCAGACAAGAAACCCTCAAGAGCCTTTTGCGGAAAGGCAGCAGCATTGAATCAACATTGAGAGACAGCTACACCATTCATGACTATGCAACAGTTCTCAAGCTCTTATTAGCTGACTACACCATTCCACTAGTTGCTGAACCCGTTCCTGATTGCTACAGACAGATTGCGGGTATGACTCTTACTTGCATGCAACATTGCTACCTCATATAGTTTATGACTGAGCCAACGAACAAACCTTGAATCTCTTTTGCCTCACTCTCGTTTAGATATGGATAACATTTCTCAAAGATCAATCAAGATTGAAGCGTTGCAAATTTTATTACTACTTCTACCTCCCATCAATCGTATTGTGTTGAAATGCTTATTTGGATTGCTATTCAAAGTGGCTGAAAGTCCAAGCAGTAGAATGACTTTTCACAGTCTGGCGGTTGTTTTCACGCCAAATGTTATCTTTGGCAAAAAGGTAATTGAAAACATAATATACAAACCATTTAAGAGAGTGCTCGATACAGTGAGGTACCTAGAGCTAGTATAAATGAAACCAAACAAAACGGAAAACTTTACTAATCTTTGTTACATTTACACTGCAAGGTATCAAACTAGTTTGTTGAGGGACATGTTCCTAAAATGATTTGGGATGTTATTTTCTAGGTTCCATCGACGCTGTCAAAATATGCTGACGATATGGAACCATTAACAAACCTGATAGCCTTCATGATTGAAAATACAGCCTACATTTTCAAAGTATGAGATTCCTGCCTGTGATACATTTCATATGATATTCCTGTCTGCAGACAGCTTGATATACCTCAAGTTGCTCTCTTCGTACATTTGTTCATTCATGAATTCTTTGCTTCTAATATTTTCTACCTCTTTTCAGATACCTGAATTGATAAAACGCGTCCAGGAAAGTGACCATGTAAGTAGGCATCTACAATGCCGTTACGGTTTTGGTTACGATGTTCGTCAACTGATTTATCTAACCTTGATGTCAATTGTTGTTCCTCTCAATTAGGCTGATATACCACCAGTTACTTCATACTGCGAACAGACCGATCCGCGTCTTGTCCAACGAGATGTTCATAAGAAAACAACAGATGCCTTACTTGAACTTTATGCGGAAATGTCAGATATGCCGGATGGACCAAACAAGCAACGTTTTCTCAAAAAGGTATGCAAGCGCACTTCATCATGACGCATTTGATAGTTAATTTAAAAACTAATTGTATGAACGGTGTATCTGATTTCTTTCCAGTTCCATAAAATGCATCCTGGAACGCCACCATTCATACCGCAATCTAAAAAGGTATGTCATATACCTTTGAATTTAATTAGTTTATTTTTATGCCATTTTATCATTTATTTATGCAATGTATGATATTCTATTATATTCAGATTGAAGCAAGACTACGCAGAGAAAGAGAAAACATCTTGAACTCCAGCATTTGTTCCTCCCCCTCGCTCTCCGAGAAAGGTGCATTCAATGGATCAATTGAGTCATTTGGTTCTCCATTCAAGCGAATACCTTTTGATTGTCCTGCGTCACCGCAACCCGTCATCCATAGTAGAAGTCATTCGTTAGCAGGACAGCCTACTCACTATGTGCCCCTTTTACGTCGCCTCAGTGGAGGAATTTCTTCAATCACTACAAAAATGACAAAAGGATCGCCCGAAATTAAGCGAAAAGTAAAACGTTCAATGCCAAGGATATCTCGATTCAGAAGTCGCTCAAGCAGTAAGTCACGTCATGATTCATGTTCAGAGAAAAAAACAATCAACAATGATAATAGCGATAACAATAATGATGAGACAAATACACGCGTGTTACGTTCAAGTCAATCAGATGTACCCATTGGAAGTAGCTTTGTGCCGAGAATCAGCCAGTCTCTCTCTGCAGGTAATATCGAAAACAGAGAAAGTTCAGCAAAGCGATTACGGAGTGATTCAACCAGTAGTAGGCCTCCTCTTCCAAAACCCATAAAGATGCAAACCAACACATTGAAAAAAGACAGCCCACTTCATCGTTGTGAGAACCTTCCGCCGCGTAAGCGCAAACTATCCAATTCTCTGATGAGCAAGTTAACCGCGCCATTTGGATCATCTAAACCAATGGCATCGAGACAGATATCACAATCTGGGACTTCAGCGCTTTATATAAAACCGTGTTTGACGCCAATGCCAAAATCAAGACTACAGACGTTGATTTCAAACAAGCAGTAATACCTGAATAATTGATAATAGGATAATATTCCTTTAACATAATTTAATCCTCCCATTAATATGTAAATAGATAGAGACAAGTTTTCTCTTTAGCATTCAAATGTTTTCCTTACCATTCAGTTTGACATGGTCTGTTGTATATATAAATATAAATATGGTTTGTTAATTAGCATTAGATTTCAAATTATTTTATAATTATCTGCACCACCTTATTAATTTGTGCATAGTTCCATTTCTAATTGGTGGATTTAACAAATTGCTTCTTCCAAATAATTTTCTATTTGATTTTATTATTCGTGTCTTCCCCTTGACTGATCTAAGTTAAGTATTTCACTTGATGCATGCAGAATGCTGCATAAATATGTTTAACAATTCTAAGGCTTATTTTATACACTGTACTGTACAGGATGTACGTAACTGTTTTTGGTTTAAATTTGGTGTATTACTGACCCAAAAACGGACTAAAATGGACCTTCTCTTTTTTTCGTTTGAGAATGGTAATCTAGATTCAATGGTCGCGGTCACCGTTTTATTGGTGACGAATAATTGATTGTTTATAAAAGTGAAAATTGGACTTTGACTTTAATATCCGTGGAATTTTATTATCGTAATAATGGCGCTGAACTCTCAAATGTTATCAAACCGAAGTTGGAGACTAGGTGATCTTGTACCAGTGGTATGGAAATGTTCATTATGTACTGTTTCACATCAATTCAAAGTAGATCATGTTAAACACTTTGATGAAATCCCTTTGGCTTCGAAGCAAAGTACGAGAAAAATTTTCAAAGGCTTACTTGGTCTTGGCGGAGATATTTCTGCAAGAATTCTCACTCGGCAACTCGAAATGTTCAAGTAAGTTGTAGTTCAAATTATTTTGATTTGAAAGACAGGTGCTGCCGTTGCATTACATATTTATCATTACCAAGTCATAATAATAACCAACTTCAAGGTCACTCAACGTAAACGATAAACTTATCTTTGAAAACTGTTTACAGGCTAGCCTAGACCAGGTGGACCACCTACACCCTTCTGCTTACCCTTTTAGCAGTCATTTTACAGCCCTGCTAGCAGTAACATAAAAAGTTATGTTTACCAAAATGTCTATAGGCCTACAGAACAATTGATATTTGGTAGTTTCGGTAGGCCTAGATTTGTTTGGTAGGCCTAGCCTACTTTTTTCCCATTCCAACATAAAATGGCTTAGATGCATTTTGCTGTGTGGACTGTGGGCAAGGCATTATTTACTTGGGGGTGGCGGTAATAAACAATTACTGTAAAGAATTCTGAATTGAAACATTACAGCCGACTAAAACGTGTCATCTTTTCCTCTCTTAGGGAATTCGGTCCCATAGTTAGACTGCAAGTGCCGCTGGCTAAAGAGGAACAATTGCTAATCTTCACCCCCGCTGATACTGCTATAGTCTATCGCCAAGCAGACAGAAACAAGAACCATGCGCATAGATCAGTTCATCCTATTCTAAAAATGGTTTTGGATCAACACAAGAAACAGCCAGGTCTCTTTTTCTCAAATGGCGATGATTGGTACAAGTATAGAAAGGCGCTTGCACCAAAAATGTTACGACCGCAAAATATCTTAAATTACTTTGATAGACTATCGCCAATCGCTGATGAAGCTGTTGAAAAGATTAAACGAGATCTTGTAAAAGACCATGATAAATTCAATGAGATTATAGGCCTTGATCAATTGTTATTTAAATGGTCATTTGAATCAAGCACAGATTTCTTATTCAGCACCAAGTTTAACGCACTTTCAGAATCACCTTCAAAGGAGGCAGAAGATGCAATTGAGGCTGTTGGAAAGTTCCTCACTGATTTGATTGAAGCAACAGCTGTCAATGTGAGGCTTTTGAGATACTATGCACCAAAACGTTACAGAGAATTTGAACAGTCCATCCTTGAAATGTTCAAATACGCAGAGAAATTCATGCGCAACCGTCTGGCAATACCTACAACCAATTCTACAAGTGAACACGAGACGGATGATTTAGTAACTTATCTATTGTCACACGATGGTCTGAGTGAGATTGACATATTTGCTAGCATTGTAGACGTTTACTTTGCAGGTATAGACACAACATCAAACACCATGTTATGGATTTTGTATTTTTTATCGAAGAACATCAACAAACAAGAATGTTTAAGAAATGAAATTATCAAAGTGGTTGGTGATCGTAAATTAAAAAAAGAAGATCTTTCACATCTGCCATATCTTAAGGCAGTGATAAAAGAATCATTAAGACTACGCCCAGTCGTACCTTTTCTTAGTCGAAAAGTGGATGTTGATATGGTATTGTCGGGATACCATGTGCCAGCAGGAACACCCATTGGAATTGCATTGCATGTGTTTGGAATGTCAAGCAAAGACTTTGAAGACCCATCTGAATTTAAACCAGAGAGATGGTTTACATCAAGGCCTACGCCATTCAGCCACATTCCATTTGGCTTTGGCACCAGGATGTGCGTAGGACGGAGGTTTGCAGAATTAGAACTACAATTATTACTTGTTCGTATAATACAAACATTTTCACTATCTTACAAAGATGGTTTTAATGTTGGCATAAAGACTAGGTCTATAATGACGGCTGATCAAGATGTTCGTGTTAAATTTGAAACTTTATAATTAATTAAATTATTTATTATTACATGCTATGTACATTTGTCATAAATTATATCTACATTTTCTAAATTACGATACAAGAAATACCTCATTCAAGTACTGCCACTTTATTACTTTTCTTGATAGTTTGTTTGTAATTATCTTGTGGTAATCTTTTAACTATCTTTTCTTGTTGCTGATATTTATCTTTGACTTGTACTGGATTGCTTTCAGCGACATCCACATTTTCTGTATCTGCAATAATTCCAACAAAACAATCAACATTAGGCTATAAATCAGACTGTTGCCCAGCCTACTATGTTGTGCATCACCTAGGCTACCAAATACAATGTATGCAAATACAACAGGGACAGGGTCCAATTAAATATTTTTCATTCCAAACCTTTTTTAGGGGGTTTCATCATGAAAGCATTTTTACCATCTTTTTATTTTACGTTATTGTCATAAAAATATGACACATGATAAAAACTGAACAACTTTACTTCATGATTTTTCTTCTGATAAAAAAAAACGGGGATACAACTATTTCTTCCCCTTCCCCCAACATATTGAACCCTGAACAGAGGAAAGACAGCCTTACAGTCAGAGAACCATAATACTGAAATGTGTGAATCAGGAAAACATATTATTTCAAATAGTTCAAATTTATTTCTTTACTTTCAACAAAGTTTCTCTCAGGCCTGCGTAAATGTTATAAAGTACAGTACTGATCAAATCTGATGTAATAATATATGGTTTTGCACTCACCAAGGCAAAGTGCCTTCAATTCAAGTTGTAATTCATCTTCTTCTGATTTCGTCAACTGATTTGTGTTGCCATGTGCTGAAATATCAAAAATAAACAAATTGAATGTGAGAAACAGTTTTATTTCAATGTATTTATAACTGTCTGTATTTACAATGATGTTAGCTACCTTGAGAAAGGAGATCCTCCACATCTTCAACCATTGATTGTGACTAAAAGTGTGAAAATGAACACAGTTACAAACAATTGACACACAAATGGCACTACATACAAGCCCCCTCCCTTCCCCTGGTGATGATAAAATGGCGAACCTCTTGCATATCATCGATGACGGTGTCAAGATTGTTTTGTGATAGCAATGGACTTGAATACGCTGCCTTCAATGCTTTGGCACTGCACTGTAGAGCCAACGTCACCTACATTGAAACAAATATAATGTCACTAATAAGATTGTTGAAATAAGAAAACACAAACACAAATCGGTAAGAGTGTAAATCAGAAACCTCCTCCAGACTTTTACTTTCGTTAATTGATTGGAGATTGTCACTTAGCAACATCAGCATTTCATTTTTACGGGACAGGAGTTGTGTCGTCTTTCTCACTTCTTTCATAGCCCTTTTAGCCTATTGAAATAAAACCAACACATTGAATCAGGTAATATAAATAATATTATGAAAACTCAATGGACTTGGTAGTACGTCTTTTATGTAGAAATAGATAGATAGAAATATATTTCAATCATTGAAACAAAGCAAATTAGTTTACAGGAAACTTTTAACATAGATATATGTGTAGCTACAATGATTGAGGTCACCCCTTAAGCAGTGCAGCTTGTTTATTGGGGGACTCATTATTTACAGTTATCATTTATTCAATTAAATAAGGATAATAATAATAATAACTATAACATGATAAGATTAAAATAATTAAAGAAAATTAAAGATTTGAAGAAAGAAGTATACACGTTTGGATTAGGTGAGTTGTTGTTAGACTGGCTGAAGAAAAAGATTACGTTGTCATAGTTGAGTTTCAGGAATTGTTGATAAGTTGCAAACATAACAATCTGGAATTACACAAATAGCATTGTAACTATCAATAAAGTGTGTTTTTAAACGATGTCTGAAGTTTGCAGAGGAACCATCAATGTCTAAGAACTTTTTATTTCTATTCCAAAGAGATGGCATTCTATAATTAGGCAGGTTCTGAGAAAAGCTGGTTGTGACAAAGGGAATGTGGAAAACGTTATGCTTTCTTTTATCCTTTTTGATAAATGTATAATTAGAGTGTATTATTTCAGGGGTTTTGTTGAGAATTATTTTATGTAATAAAGTAAACGTTTTTATTAAAAAGAGGTCTTCTGATTTTAAAATATTGGTAGATTTTAGGACTGGAGATGTGTGAGTTATTGGCTTAGCATTTACAATTATTCTAACACATTTTATTTAATATTATTTGTAGCCGACAATTATATTCTTGCTGCCGCCATTATACATTTAGACGCCGTTACCATAGCTACTAAGGGACACTTATTCTTGACGTATTAGCTAGTTAGTCATCTTGTTAATCTATTGTAAGTAAATATCTAGAAAGATCGAAAATTAGTCATCATAAATATATTTTCCGCCTTTGGTGTTCAATACGTAAAATTATTGTAAATGTTAGTCAGTCGGAGAAAGCCAAAGTATAGAGAAGAGCTACGCTGACTCGAACGAATTGTAAAATATTATTAATAGGTGTTGTTATCTGTGCTGGAACGAACACCAAAGGTATGTTTTTTATCTGTAATTGTGTTATAACCTAGTTTACATTGTATTTGATTTATTAAACGACTTTGTATTAATTTATGTGATTTAATTATTCCTTTAAGAAAAACCAACCACAAAACTTAACAACTTATCAACATATCAGCATTGAGCAGCTTCATTTGTGTTATTTGGCAGTTCATTTGTTGCGTATTATCTTGGTACTAACACACACAGATACAACTATTTAAATTAGTAGACTGACTGCGGTTACAGTCTACATGAGTTTTTCTTTGATCATCCATTGCTGTTGGTAATATGTCAGAACCAAAGAGAATGATGAAGCTCAGAAGTGCCACGGACGAAGATGACACCGATGAGAATACAACTGATGCGGAAACCGCTTTACCTACGCCATTGGAAAAGGCAGAAAGTGATTTGATAAAGCTATACGATGAAATAGAACAATCGATCACAGATGTAAAACCATTGGAGATGATAAAAAGAATGGAAGCGGAGCTAAAAGAACGATGGGAGTGGTATGAGTCACAATATAGAATAGAACATTCGAGAACCGACCTTACGTCAACGTCGGTAGCATACATTCAAGGATTATTTAAATCAGAGACAGAACGGATGTCTCGCTATAGCATAATTATTAGAAATTATATTAAAAATATTACGTCAGCGCCATCTGTGACTGGTGACCATAGTGATGACGAAACCAACATTGGTGAGTCAGCCAGTACTGTCTCGCAGAAGTCCCGCAAGTCTAAGCGTAGTTCCGCTTCCGCATCGTCTAAGGCTAGTCGGGCAAGCATTAAATCGAAAACTAAACAAGCCCAAAGAGATATTGAAAGGGCTAAATTCGAGCTTCAAGTTATTGAAAGGGAAGCTGAATTAAATATTTTGAAAGCCAAAATGAAAACTGCCTTAGCCATAGACATTGCGGAAGAGCGGATAAACGAAGCAAATGCGGAGTTAGATGAACTCAGCGACACGGATGACGAGAGCTCTATTGTTTCAAGGAAAACAACGAAATCGCGTACGTCAATTAAGATTAAGAAAATAGAAAGACCGATAGAAATAACTAATACGAATAGATTACCTATAATAGAAAATATTACGCACAATAGTAATAAAAGTAATAAGGAATCTTTAACTAATAAAGTTCAGGACAAAACAGTTATATCTAAAAGTAATAACAATAAGGCAATTGTAAGTGAAGGCATGACAGAGAACACACAGCCGGTCACTAATCAATCATTACAAACAAACGCTATACACGAAGCATTAATAGCAGTCCAACGTCTGAGTATGGCTAATGAGCTACCAAATTTAGAAATTCCAAAATTTTCTGGTAGCTCAGAAGAATACCCTCGATTCATAACTCGTTTCAATGAGTTAGTAATGATGCGACCCTTGAACGAGACACAAAAAATGTCTCGCCTATTACAATTTCTGACGGGGCCAGCAAGAACCGCCGTACAAGTTCTAGAAATTACAGGCGAAGGGAAATTAGATAAAGCGTTGACTTTATTGCGAAAAAGGTATGGCAAACCTGTATCTGTCGTTAAAGCAGCAATAAAATCACTAACAGAATCCGTGCAGGTGAAACCTAATGACGCTCAAGGTTTCGAAGAATACGTAGATAAAGTAAGAACAGCTAGGGAAACATTAGCTGCTATGAACTATCTCCATAAACTGGATGAAGAGAATTTAGCTAAAATTGTCGAAAAAGGACCCAAATTTGTTGCGCGAAAATGGGCAGGAATAGCCGTAAAATTGAGAATGAAGGATGAACCAACAATAGATGACCTGATCACATACCTCGAGCAGGAGTTAGATGCTGCAACAGACCCTGTCTTTGGATCTATGTTACTGAAGGAAACAAAATCAAAAGGAAACGACTTTAGCAGACAAAATAAAACGCCAAAAGCAATAACTACCACGTTTGCAACCCAAAATAGAGGTTGGAATGATAAATGCCCATGTTGCGAAGAAAATCATCCAGTCTACACGTGTAATCTATTCAAATCAAAAAACTACGACGAAAAGGTGAAAATTGCCAGAGATAACGGTCTATGTTTCAAATGTTTGAAGGGAAACCACTTTGCCGCAAAATGCAGAACAGACAAGACTTGCGGTAAAGAGAACTGCGGCAGAAGGCATCTTACAATTATGCACAGACCTGACAGACAGTCCACTGCAGAAGTGACTGTGACCGAAACTGAAATAGAGACGCAGAATGTCAACTCTAATACCATTGTTAACAATATAAGAAAGCCCGAATGTACAACTTTACTACAAATAGTTCCAATTAAACTATACGGGAACTCGAAAATAATAACTATAAATGCTTTACTAGACACTGGGTCCAATATCACGCTTGTAGAAGAAAATGTCCTCAAAGAATTAGATATTAAAGGGAAAGACAGCCAGTTAGTAATAAATACTGTAAACAAGAAAGAGAAAGTCAAATGTGACAAAGCTACTGTGAAGGTGTCCCCTCTAGGAAATGACAGTCCTACCCTAGAAATCAACACCATTTATTCCATGAATAATTTGAACCTAACATGTGACAAACTGAAGAGAATAAGAGTAGAGGAATGGGACCATTTCAAAGGCATAGACTTCCCTATCATAAAATCTAATAAGGTGTCTATGATAATTGGGACGAACTGTCCAGAGGCCTTAATAGCAATAGAACACAAGCGAGGGAAGATAAACGAACCATGGGCCGTACGAACTCAACTGGGATGGTCGGCAGTGGGACAGGCAGCCATACAAAGGGCAAACAGTAAAAGTAATTGCAATGCGCTGTATGTAACTATAGCAGAAGAAAACGAATTAAACATAGATGAAAAGCTAGATTGTCAACTACAAAACTTTTGGACCATCGATAGCTATGGGACAAGTAAGACCCATAATCAGACTGCTAGTTCAATCGAAGACGATAGGGCACTTAATTCAATGAGAAAGTCTGCAATCATAGTTGAAGGCCACTATCAAATTGGACTCCCGTGGAAGGATCCCCAAGTACAATTACCAAACAATGCCATTATGGCACAACAACGACTTAAATCATTAAAACGAAGACTGGTAAACAATACAGACTTATTAGAAAAGTATAAAAGCATAGTAAACGATTACCTAATAAAGGGTTACGCTAGAGAGTCACCAAAAAACGTAAAGAGTGAAAGGGTGTGGTATCTCCCACATCATCCGGTAATAAATCCAAATAAAACAAAGGTCAGAATCGTGTTTGACGCAGCTGCCCGATTTATGGGAACATCCCTAAATGACAACCTTTTACAGGGGCCTGATCTAACGAGCTCCTTGATTGGAGTACTGACTCGATTCAGAACAGGAAAATTTGTTTTTGCTTCTGATATTCAAACAATGTTCTATCAGCTTAAGGTACCAACCGAAGACTGTAATTCACTCCAGTTCCTATGGTGGCCAGGAGGTAATTTAGATGAAGAACCCCAAAGCTACCAGATGACCAGGCACATATTCGGGGCAACCAGTTCACCATCGTGTGCCAGTTTCGCATTGAGAAAGACTGCAGATGATAATAAAGATCACTACAAACAAAGCACTATCCAGGCAATCCACCGAAATTTCTATGTAGATGATTGTTTAAAGGCAACAGATACCGAAGAAGACGCAATCGAAATGATCAGAGAACTAAAGGAGGTACTAATGAAAGGAGGTTTTAATTTAACAAAATGGTCAAGTAACAGCAAAAGGATACTTAACACAGTATCTCAATCAGAAAGGGCAAAACCATCACTTAACCTAGATCTCGACAAGTTGCCAATCGACCGCGCCCTTGGGGTACAGTGGAACCCAGACGATGATTGTTTTGGTTTCAAGACCTTTGAATTTAACAAACCCATGACGAAGAGAGGTATTTTGTCATCAGTCAGTTCGGTGTACGATCCATTGGGATTTGCATGTCCATATATATTCAAGGCTAAGCTACTATTGCAAGACCTCTGGAGAGAAAAAATTGGATGGGACGACAGATTAGAAGAAAAACATTTGAAAGTATGGAAATCATGGACGCAAGAACTTTCAAGTCTTAACAATTTGAAGGTTGAGAGAAACATTCTCAAGATTCCAGAACAGGCATTAGAAAGAAGGGAGATACACTGTTTTTCGGACGCATCACAAGATGGTTATGGTGCCGTTGCCTATCTTCGAAGTATCTCTTTAAAGGGAGAAATCAATTGCGCCTTCGTAATGGGTAAATCACGGCTCTCACCAATTAAACAACAAACAATTCCACGTCTAGAATTGCAAGCGGCAGTAATAGCAACTAGAATGGCTCAAACAATCCTAGAAGAGATTGACCTCAAGATTGACAGCACCTTCTTTTGGACAGATTCGACAACAGTTTTGCGATTTATCGCCAACGAATCAAAGCGATTTTCAATCTTTGTGGCTAACAGAGTGAACGAGATAAGAGAGGCTAGCGACCCGGGTCAATGGAACTATGTTGATACAAAGAGCAATCCAGCGGATGACGCTTCCCGTGGTCTCAAAGTTAAATCCCTTTTGGAAGATTCACGATGGCTCAAAGGACCTGACTTCTTGAAGCAGTCAGAAGAGTCTTGGCCTAAAAATCCGATTGAAAATCAATCTAAAAATCCGATTGAAGATAAATCCGACAACCCGATTAAAGAATGTCCAGGGTTTGATTCGGAAGTAAGAACAATACAAATCGTACAAACACAAGAAGAAGCAGAAAACGATATAATTAGCAAGTTAATTAAAAGATATTCATCGTGGGAAAGACTAAAAGTAGGGATAGCCTGGATCATAAGATTTAAAGAATATGTAAAATGGAAAGCGACGAAGACGAACAAGAAACAGTTCCAAACTGGTCCAATCACAGTTAAAGAAATCAAACTAGCGGAAAAAGACATCGTTAAACACACCCAAAGGACTACATTTACAAAGGAACTCGCCGATCTAGAGAAAACGAAAAAGGTTCAGATCCAAAGTAAAATTGTGAAACTTTCACCTATCATCGACAAGGACATAATAAGAGTTGGCGGAAGAATTGACGGAGCTCCGATAAGTTATGACGCAAAACATCCAGTAATTCTTCCTAAAGATCATCATGTATCAAACTTGATCATAATGCACTACCATCTTATGATGGGCCATATTGGGCTCAACCATGTTTTGTCTGAAGTGAGATTGAAGTTTTGGATAGTCGGTGCAAGAACTACAACTAAGAGAATCCTGAGAAATTGTGTTAACTGTATGAAAAGACTAAAGAAGCCAAGTCATCAGTACATGGCCAATTTACCAAAGACGAGGGTGACGCCCTTTAAGCCAGCCTTCAACTTTACTGGCGTAGATTATTTCGGTCCCTTCAGAGTAAAGCAAGGAAGAAGTACAGTCAAACGCTACGGTTGTCTATTCACTTGCTTCAATACACGTGCAGTCCACATAGAAGTCGCTCATTCATTGGATACCAGCTCATTCATAAACGCCTTAAGAAGATTTGTAGCTAGAAGAGGAAGTCCCGAGATCATCAAAAGTGACAATGGTACGAATTTCACGTCGGCAGAGAAAGAGCTCAAACAATGTTTGAAGGATCTAGATGAGAGAAAGATTAAGGAGTTTTTGATGAAGAAAGAAACAACTTGGCTTTTCAACCCCCCGACCGCAAGTCACATGGGCGGTGTTTGGGAGAGATTGATAAAAAGCATAAGAAGGAGTATGAGAGCAATCATCGGAAACCAACTAATAAGAGATGAAACCCTAACTACGATTTTGGTCGAAATAGAGGCGATATTAAACAGTAGACCACTTACACAAATTAGCGATGACCCATCAGATGAAAGCCCATTAACACCAAATCACTTGCTACTTCAATTCCAAGGACCGACACTACCACCAGGCATATTCAACGAAGAAGATAACCACAGAAGAAGGAGATGGAGGCAAGGACAGTATTTGGCAGACCAGTTCTGGAGACGATGGCTCAAGGAGTATGTGCCAATGCTACAAACAAGGCAGAAATGGAACACCCTCACAAAGAACATGAAGGTGAACGATTTAGTTCTTATTGTAGATAACTCTACACCAAGAAATCATTGGCAATTAGGGAGAGTTACTGAAACAATTCCAGGACCAGATGGCTGCGTGCGCTCTGTCAAGGTCAAAACAAGATCGACAATTTTGTTACGCCCAATAGCAAAATTGTGCTTACTAGAGGGAGATTAGTTAATGTTAATTAAATTAAATAATTCTATTAATTATTTCAGAACAAAATTAGAAATTCAGCTGTTTCTAATATTATGTTATTTTAAGATAAGTGTAAATTGTCGTTATAAGTTTTTTAAGATGAGCATTTTGACAATGGCTCATCGGGGCGGGTATGTAGCCGACAATTATATTCTTGCTGCCGCCATTATACATTTAGACGCCGTTACCATAGCTACTAAGGGACACTTATTCTTGACGTATTAGCTAGTTAGTCATCTTGTTAATCTATTGTAAGTAAATATCTAGAAAGATCGAAAATTAGTCATCATAAATATATTTTCCGCCTTTGGTGTTCAATACGTAAAATTATTGTAAATGTTAGTCAGTCGGAGAAAGCCAAAGTATAGAGAAGAGCTACGCTGACTCGAACGAATTGTAAAATATTATTAATAGGTGTTGTTATCTGTGCTGGAACGAACACCAAAGGTATGTTTTTTATCTGTAATTGTGTTATAACCTAGTTTACATTGTATTTGATTTATTAAACGACTTTGTATTAATTTATGTGATTTAATTATTCCTTTAAGAAAAACCAACCACAAAACTTAACAACTTATCAACACATCAGCATTGAGCAGCTTCATTTGTGTTATTTGGCAGTTCATTTGTTGCGTATTATCTTGGTACTAACACACACAGATACAACTATTTAAATTAGTAGACTGACTGCGGTTACAGTCTACATTATTGCTTTGCATAATAACAATGATACAAAAGATGACTGTCAATCATAACAATGGATTGGCTGAGCATTTGAGGTAGCTAAACGATTTATCAGAGCTGAATTAATAAGATTGGTCAGCTTTGAATTTAATCAGACAATAATGAAATCAGATTCACACAACGTCATAACTAAACGATATTGCCCTCGGTCAAAACAATGCATGCTCATTGCTCCACTTGTTTCTATGAAAGTTTCAGTAAAATCAGAACTGACCATTTACATTCACAAACCGTTCATAAACTTATTTTTCATTGCAAACACAAACAGCTGGTGTTGACTTGATCATATATTCATTCATATATATCCATTACATAGTTCATGTGGCAGGACGTGTAATAAAATTCAAATATCAGAAACCAGGCATTTATTTGATTGTAGTTCCAAAATTCTAATTCAAAACGTATTTCTACAGTATACATTTTACCAAAAATTAGGCATACTCACATTTTCTGTGTCACCTTTGTGATAAAACACATTTGCTTTGTTCTTTAAACTGCAAAACCAACAACATTTTGAAAATTAAGTTTTTGTGTTCAGCGGCAGGTCTTGAACACGGAACACGCAGAGAGATTTACGGAAGAGTTGAAATAGAGTTTTCTATTGTGTTTCGAGTATCAGAATGAGACTACAGGTTGGTGATCTGCCGCCAGCAGAGGAAAAGCACAAGTGTAGTGAATGAACAGAACATAAAAATCAAATTTATTAAGCCGATTATGTAAAGCAAACAAGTAAGGACGTGGTTGACACCCAAGCCATCAATGGTACTATTCAAAGGAATAAAAGTAAGTAGTTAGATAGTAGGCCTAATCGGATATTTCATGTAATTTATCTCAAAATGTTTCGTACTACAGGACCATACAGTATAATATTGGTAAATATTTGTATAAATAGTTACGTTGGTAGTGCTCAATATTCAAAGTCAGTCAGAGCTTTAACATTTGATTTTTATTTACTAAATATCTAACTTGATTAGAGAGTAAGATGCTTGGTAATACTTTTTAGACATTTTAATTGTATACATTCATATAATATCATAAATTATACACTCCATCATAAATGTTTTATATCATCAAATAGAAATAATAACATAACTCAAACTAACTGAAGATCGAAGCAGCGAACATGGTCGCCTCTTGATCGGATTTGCTTTCACGCTTATGTTCCCAGTTCATTCACTACACTTTTGTTTTTCCGCTGCTAGCGGCACATACATGACAGGCATGGCGGAGATCACCAACCCGTAGTCTCATTCTGATACTCGAAAACACAATAGAAACCTCTACTTCAACTCTTCTGTAAATCTCTCCACATCTTCCGTGTGTAAGACCTGCCGTTTCTTCAGGATCTGAGAGAAATAGGAATCCTAGATTCGGGAAGGTTAGAGCAAAAGAAAACTGATGTTTTAATGATTTATTGGTCAAACATCAACAACAAAAAATCAGAGAAATATATTGAAATCCTTTTAGGATTCCCTTAACCTTTTGTGGGACCCTGATTGTGTTATGCTAGTCTACCATTTTGTAAAGTGTTAGTGGTTTTAAACATAACTTCCAAAAAATTATTTTTGAAGAAATTTGATCAATTCTTTTGACCCTGCTCACTCACTCACCTTTCTTCCATGGTAGTGATACGTGTGATTTCAAGGCTCAACTTGGCTTTTGTCTGTTTAAGTCTGTGAAATAATTCAACTCCTTAATTATGCATTAAAACATCTTGAAATAGTAGAACATATTAGCAAATAGTGTTCTTGATATACCATAACTATTACCATATTAAAAAACTATTTACCTAACGACAGCTACATCAACATCACTAATATCAGCAATCGTAGAATCATTTCTTAAAGAAAATTTCAAAATCTAGGAAGTAAAACACAACAATCCATTATAAAATAACAAAACCATCTCTTCTTTGATCCAGCGGATTAGCAATTAGGGGTGTATTATAATATAGTCATTTTATGTTGACCTCTTTAGTTGTTCATTAGATGTTGATCAAATGCGCTGTGTTAATGCTACTTATGTTGGCTATAGATGCACACATCTTCGTCAACGCATGGACACTGGACAGACACACTGCTTCAGCTGATGGCGCACAACTTTGTTTAATTTCCATGTAACTGTAATAAATGTGGCTTCCTTTATAAACTCAAACATTACATATTTGTACTTTTAATTTACATTTATATACCTGAAGAATGTAGATGACATGAAGATGGGATATGGCAAAATCCTATGTTTTATAGCGTTTGAAACTCGCTTTGTTTATTAGAGCCGTCGACATATTAACTGTAGCTGAGATGGAATGCTGCCGTCGACATATTAACTGTTTTCAAATGTGTCCATTCCATACTAAACAAACATTAAACACGTTCAATATATCTATATCTATAAACGTCAAAGTATGTGTGTCAGATGAATCAACCCCAGCAGCTCGGGGCACTCATTGCTAGTATTATATCAGTGCAATATTGGTTATATAAACACAATTGTTGCGTAATGATGCAAAGGGAAGGCGTAAGAAAAACAAGAGCCGCCAAAGCGAGTGAAACCTTTTTGAAACCTTTTGGGTGCCTCATAGCAACCAGAGTGTTTAAATAATCCATTATTACACAGAAAGTGTTTAATATTTTGAAAAAAGCTTGAATCGTTGAACCATGATTCGAAGCAATGCTCTGGTTTACAAAGGGTTTTCGTTCTATTGTATGATACAATATGAATTATCTGATAGCAGCAAAGCAGCGCTAAAGGTCTGTTGACAGAGCTTTGAATAGAAATAGAAGAGTCAAAGACCACCCATTTTGTTACTGTTACTTAAAGTTTCACATTTGAGACAATCACCAGACAGGTAAAACCTTATGTGCGTATTTGTTTTAACTGTCTGATGATTGCGTAAAGCGTAAAAGTCACAGTAACAAAATGTGTATATTCTTTAACTCCTCTCTATTATTAGTAATTAGTTCAAGTCTATATTAATTTCCAATAATACAACAAACAACACAATTAAAAGTGATGTATATCATACCCTCGCCCCGTCATCAAGGCTTCCAAGTTTTATAGTTTTAATACTACACAGATGACCCACAAGAGCAGAAAATTCATCACTAACGAGGCGACGGCCACATGCCGATTCAAACTTCTGCATAGCAACGTTCCAAGGAAGGACCGTCACATTGGCTGTATCAGCTCTTAAAATTTCAATCAATTTTTCTGCCTGGTTCTATAAATGAAATAATAAATTATCAACTAACTTTTAATTTAATATAATTTCAAAGTAGCCTACTCTAAGAAAGTAGTCTATACCTATAAATGTCAAAGTTTGTATATGTATACATATACCTAGATGTTTGCATGTCCAGAACAGTTTTCTCCGTCAATTGTAGCTCTACAGTTTTGAAAAACATATCATTGCAATGAGTATGATCGACATATTGTTATGACGACTGTTATCGATTTTTAGATTTTTCTTTCTGTTTCTTGCATCTTAGGAAAACATATCTTTCTCCTGTGATTCAGCTTTTCGTTGCAACAACAAAGCAATTTGGCTTCTCATTTTTCACACGCATGATTAAACTTAGGTAAGTAGGTAAAAACATTAAACATTGAATAGGAGTTTTAAATCATAAATTCAAAACTCAAACGACATTCCACAACCCTTGCCACAACATTAACAAACTTGATTATGAAATTTGTTTAAGTTTACAAAAAGGGTTCCTTACCACTTTTTGACAAAATGTCTGCATTCATATTGACTACAGTTGAAAAGGTTGGAATTCTAATCTGTAAACATACAGGTCTCTTGTTTGTTACCTTGACTAGACTAGACACAGCAAAAGTAATCTTTTTGTCTTTACTAGGACTGCCAAGGCTGATCATTCGCCAGAGAGAGTTATTCACAACACCAATACCCCACTCCTTCCAAGATTGTTTCAAATTATTTGTGAAGTCTTCAATTGGACAAAGTAATCCCTTTCTCATCATCTCATCAACAACAACATCCAATCCTTCAAAATGAAATACATTAATTACTTAATTTGGAATAAAAAAGAGCTATTTCCGTAACTCAGAGTTACACCCATTTATTATTTGGATATTATAAACACATCATTACTGCTATTAATATATACCGGTAGCCTACATAGACGCATCGTATTCGGATATATATTAGATTTAGAGTAATACTAATGAGAAGGTCAAGAAAGACACATTCTTTGGTTGGTTGTAACTCCAAGTTTTACGTTATTAAACAATCATCAGACAACAAATATTCATAGTATTTGTAGTATGGGCTAGTATTTGTAGGAGTATTTGTTGTCTGATGATTGTTTAATAACGTGAAACTTGGAGTTACAACCAAAGAATGTGTCTTTATTGACCTTCTCATTATTATTACTATTTACGCTCTGCTATTTACTAGTATTGAGCACTATCCAATATATTAGATTTAGATATATTTAGATACATACAGATATTGTAGATGATAACTTGGGATTTAGGAAAGCAAAACTTCTTCCCGGACCCTGTAGGGACAGTTTACTGGTTTCCATAAAGGAATGTAGCCTGGCAATGTTTTACGCAGAAAGTGCAATGCCTTGAAAATAAGTATAAAAATGTGATTGCATGTAAATGTTTTCTGCTTGTCAACTTGATAATTATATTTTTCAAAACAATCTTACAACTTTACATTATTAGTTTTTATTGCTTTATATATTTTCAAAGTATATAACTATAACTATTATGTATCTGCTCCCAAGTAAATCAGTTTATTTTGAATTTACTTTGAGAATTGAACAAATGATGATGATGATGATGATGGCATTAAGATTCTTTATCATAGCTACTGTACGTTCGAATTGATAATTCATAGCTGCGTTCAACTCGCAATGGTTAGTGGAAATGTTGAAACAATCAAGCAATAGAATCACAGCAGCACAGAACCGTATGTACAAGAATGTCAGTAATTTCACAGTAAACCCTTCTTAGCTAGTAGTAAAGTAGACGGTGCCGCCCTACCAAAGGCACCAGTACTCTTTTCGGTAAGAGCAATGATTTTAAACACTCTTTACTAATCTCAGCCGCGACATTGCAGATCAATTTCAACAGATTTCACACGACAGACAGGTCTTGATTGACAATGCGCAACGATGTGCTGCAGCTACTCACAATGCAATTCCTTCCAGACCATTTCATTCGCCATCCTGAGATGGTACTCATTTGATGTTTTAGATAAAGTCAAGGCTGAGTTGACCTTAGATTTGAACACCAGATATGATCTGCTCTGAAGTCCGGTTGCTCTGCCATCTGAGCTAATCCTCTTCTTAGCTCAAATGCATATTAAATGGTCAATGTGGTCATAGTTCAGGAAACAGATTACAAGAACGTTACAAAATGTCTGAATGTTTATATGTTGTGATTCTATTCTCAAAATACTAATTGGACGTTCAGCAAAGTTTAAAATGAGATTAGATTGTGCTTTTTGTTCTGCAATTGGCATTCCATCGTTCATTTCTGTCAGTCATTAAGGATTTTGTTTTAATAATTCTTTCCTTTATTATTTTGCCAACGTCACGTTGCTTTGCACTATTAAAGTCGCTATAGGCTTATAGCTGTATGAAAAGCAAGGGCAAAATTGTGCAAAAACAGAGCGTCCCGCATCAGAGACTGGGGCTGCATTGCAGCTGCATGAAGCACTGGGATTGGCAACTAGTTACCAGCAGAGGTTACTAGACAAGGCCGATTAATATTCTAGTTTTTACGCTTTTTTGGGAACAGCTTACAACCCTCTGTACTCATGGGCGCATTATCATTTAATGTTAAACGGTACTAACAACTGTGAATTTAACTGACCGAGAGGATAGCGTTCATTTCTCTTGAAGCGCTCTTTGAGTTTTTCAAAAGAAAAGCAGAAGCTCTCTTCGGATGATGATGTAATTTCTTGTATCCAGTATGATAATTTACTTTCCCAGTGTCTTGGATTTGTAGATTTATCAGCTGGGAACGCAGCATACATAAACCGTAATCTTTCTTCTTCCGAATCATCTTCTTTTTCATTAAAATGTTCGTCTTCGTCATCTGTAACTTCCATTTCAGTTTAAAATGGCGGCCATCTGAGAATAGGGAATCAATGAACCCCTAAAGTGCCTCATCTTGCACGTGTGATCATGCCTCGATGAAATGTACGCAAAGATACTCTCTCTCAAATGCAAACTTGCTTTTATTTAGATAAAGAATTTATATTTATTTTGTAGAAAACTTGATAGCTTTGAAGAAATAGATGAAATATACTTGAATTTAATGGCTCATATATTCATCTGCTTGACAATTGATTATTATGTAGAACTAGAAAGGTGATAATTTGTTACAAAGCGAGCTGACCTAGTAAACGTGGACAAAATGACACACCATTCGAACAACAAACAATTCAAAAGCAAACTAATTACCTCCTATGAAGCGATCTTCAAGGTAACTAAAATAACTATAATTTGATGTATATCGATAATGGCATCAGTAAAGGCCATGACTGCACTTGCTAAAATAAGGTATATATGTCGAATTTAGTTAGTAGGCTAGGCCTAACAATCACAGCTTGCTAGCTAATCCAATCAGAGCCCTACATTAGAAAATTATCCAGGTTCAAACATTTTCTTTATTATTCCCAAGCGAAATTAGCAACAGTTAACTACACCAAGACTGCAGAGTTTGCTGTCTGCGGCTGAGATCTTATCTGCATAACAAGAATTTCAATGTTGATCAGGGCCCTTGGCCTCACATTTTGTCTTGTTTTTACAATTTTATATACGTTTTCAACTAATTTCAGCCGCAGAACAGGAGAAAAGTAACAAAAACGATTAGAACAAAAATAGAAGATCAAACCTAAATTAAAGAACTGCAATTTGTTGTGATTGCTTCCGATTGTTTGAGTTCTGAAGAGGAACAATACAAGGATAATGACGCTGTCAGCGACAATGATGCATAACCGTAGCTATGGTAATAGAACGGGGGGAAACCCTTGTTTTGCTTGTTTGCGGGTCAGGACCCGCAAAAGAAAGCTATGAAAATAGAAACAAAAGTTCTGTCATTTATAACCTGGTTTAAAAATCAGCGGTTTTGATGGTATTATGATGAATTACAAAATAATAGTTAACGAAGTTAAAACATGACAATTTAATGGATTAACAATGAACATACTCTCTTTTATGCGTCAAGATATAAATAAATAAAATTTTAAGTTTTTCATTTGTTACTTATATTCAAAGGGTGAAGAGATTACAAAAGACTCAGCTAACTTCTGGCATGAGTTCTTTTTGCTCAAAGTGAGTTTAAAATCATTTTACAAATTCTTAATAAATATTTTAAATATGATTAACTATGTGATAATCATGTCAAATGATTTCAGGTTCATGTCAAAAGCCTTGGCGATCTCATTGATCAGAAATCGCCAACAGAGATGCTGGATATCACAGTAAGAGCTCTATTACAAGAACTTTTGTAGTTGATGTAAATTGAAGAAATCAAATCATGTCGAATTGGTATTATCTCAAATTTAGTTTAATGTAATGTGATGCGTAACTCACCCAATTGCCAATTCACTAAGCCAATGCGCTGCTATTGTTCTCCTTGCATGGAATGTGGGATCACAGCTTGAAGCAGACTGGAAGGCTTTGATTTTTGCGGTCAAACTCTTCTTACTTAAAAAGCATATACATTGGACAAGAATATAATTTAAAACTATCAAAATTATGTGATGCTACTGTAAAAAAATTAGGAATCTAAATCTATTAAAACATTTCCAAAATCGAGCGAAATGAGGTCTGAACGTCATAAGAGTATGTCAGAAATAGCAAGGGTTTGTATGGAACAGATTGAGATTTGGATGACATTTGAATCGCGTGACCGCGCTTGGTGAATTGATAGTCAATATTTATGTCGTAAGCACAAATGCTTGTTTGGTAAGTCACATAAACAGAATTACGAGTTACAGAAAGATGAAAAGAACATGCGTGCATCGCCCCTCTCACAAAATGCAAACACTCTGCCGCTGAGCTACTAGCTATATTGCACAGAGTCTTTCAGGACATAAATTGATTTGAGCTTCATTTTGTATGGTGCGACACTTGCTATTTAAAGCGAACAGATTCAAAAATATAGCATCAGTCCCTTGAAAAACAGTTACCGGTAAATAAGATTAAACATTGTTTGATTTTGACATTTGTGATTTGCATAGCTATCATCCAATTGATGTTTTTGATCCATAGGAAAATGTCAATGAACTGTTTCACGAATGTTGTCTAGTGTTAAAAGAAGACCATCAAATAAAGATCGTCAATGCATTACAGGTGTGTGGTTATATCAGATTATTACGCATTTATATCACACAAGGACATTTCACACAATACCCAAACATATTGTTCCATCTTCCTACAAAATATTGTATTGTATAATACTGTAGACCTAAGTTATTGAAACTAAATACCTGACACAATCTAACTTGTTTCAGTACAAATAAGTCAAGAAAATTAATATCATATAGTTATGAATTCCAGTTATATGGTAGACCTACCGGTACAGATTTAAAAGTTAAATTTGGATGTAACGAGCAGATAAACACTATTTAATCCCTATAAGAATGTAGGCTATATGCTGAGAATAACATTTCTACTTTTATAGTGTTACATGTGTGTGTGTGTTGCATAGCTCAGTGATATGATGCATATATATTTGGTCTTAATAAGCATAGGGCCTACATATACTTATTACAAGTGGGCTATGAGTTGTGACCAGGGTCAAAACTGCTTGTCTGAGTCTGATTCTAGAACGAAAGGCATCAGAAAATCACGAGCTGTCGCGGCGGGTGATTTTTGCCTTGGTGTTTTCTCCTGAGTGACTAGATTGTGGCAAATAGGAATAGCTCATAGGAAACTGTGTGTCAATTGCTTATTGCATATGTAGCAGTCACGTTGAGTGCGAGTTGTGTAATATTTTCCAATTAGGTATTTCTTCAGGTAGCTAGATAGTAAAACGGGAAATTAAAAGCTGCGAATGACATACTTTTAGCTGACAAACTGGAAATATAATTTTTGTTAATCTATTTTTAGACACTCTGTGTGCTTATGCAACATGTTCTGGCTAAGAAGTTTGGTGATTTTGGTTTTAATACAATTAATGTCATTGTTGGGTTTGACGAAGCAGAACAGCGCATGCAGGTGTGATAATGGTAATTATTAGGCCTATATAGATGTAAATTTATGAGTCTGTAAATAATTGTTATCAAATGCTGTCTTTGTAGGGATTGATTGAAGTTATGAATGTCTTTCTGTTGGGAGATTACTCCAGTGAGTAAAACTATTTGTTTTGTAAGGCTCTATTAAATTAAAATATATTTATTTTTTATAAGTATAATATTTATTTTCAATTAATTTATGTAGTTAGTTTGAAGAATTTGACACTGAAGCTTCTGCTCATTATGGCCACTGTGAGTATATCAAGAAACACATCTATAGAAAAGGAGATATTACTATCTCTCTGATACTGTGGTATATCCTGAACGAAGCAAGAAACATATCTTTAAAAAAGGAGATATTACTATCTCTCGGAAACTGTTACTAACTGTAACTTATCCTCATAACTTATCCTCATAAAATAGAAAACAAAAGCATTAACAGTAGTTATGATTATCAATTTTGTCTTTCAGGCTGTGGATAACATAACCCAGAATGCATTACTGGAGTATTTAATGATGAATAGTATTTTTGAAACTTTGACACAGGTAAACAAACTATTTCAAACTGGTTTCAAATATAGAAAGTACAATGTAGAGTAAGCCAATCAAATTTGAATTATCTTTGATTACTTTTTTGTAGCTTCTTGCAAATCCAAAATCACGGGAAGAGCATGGGTACGAATGTGTTCTTCTTCTGACATTACTTATCAACTACAGGGTTCAAGAGGTCCGTTATTTGTTTTGCTGCAAACTAATTTTTGATTTCATCTCACCCTGAAAGTAGAATATTAAAAGAAAAGTGTCTTTTCTTTGCTTTCAGAACTCAAATCCATATGCTCTGAAGCTGTCAATTTTGGATGATGAAATGGCATTGAACGTAAGCAAACAATTCCAATTGTTAAAATATATGACTCTAACCTGTTACAATAAAGTTTTCTTGATAGTATTCAAGTTTGTCATTTTTTGTTACTTTGACTTGGTGTTTCGACATAATAATAATAATAATAATAATAATAATAATAATAATAATAATAATAATAATAATAATAATAATAATAATAATAATAATAATAATAATAATAATAATAATAATAATAATAATAATAATAATAATAATAATAATAATAATAATAATAATAATAATAATAATAATAATAATAATAATAATGATGGCTGTGTTTCTATTTTTAGGGTTTTGGATTGGTTTTGTCCGACGCACTGATCGCCAGCAACAGGTGATGAAAAGCAAATTTAATGTTGAATTTTGCAAACATTTTGAAATGCAATGTGATTTGGGATTTGCATTGAGCTTGCCATTGGTTGAACAAGAAAATGTTTCCATAGCAACCACTTGTCTATAGCAGCTAGTTTCTCCTGTTATACAAAATGGCACTCACTGGCTTGCAGTGGTGGAAAACATTTTTCAGTGCCCGCGACAACACAATTTTACCTTGTTCCTGTAAAATATGTTACAGGAAGTTTTCTTTGTCATGTAATTTAGACTGTCCTTATTTCTACATAAAGTAATTAGTTTCATCCTAATGTGAGTGCGAGGTGATTAGCTCAGTTGGCAGAGTAACCGAACTTCAGATCGTATCGTATCTCATCGACTGTGGTTCAAATCCCCTTCAGGTCAACTCAGCCTTGACTTTATCTGAAACATCAAATGAGTACCATCTAAGGATGGCGGATGGAATGGTTCAGAAGGAATTGCATTGTGAGTAGCTGTGGCGCATCGTTGCGCATTGATAATCAAGGCCTATCTGCCATGAAATCTGTTGAAATTGATCTGCAGTGTCGCGGCTGAGATCTAAGGAGCGTTTAACATCATTGCTCTTAGCGAAAAGAGCCACTCTTCTAGAAATAGAGGAGTGGTACGGGTGCCTTTGGTAGGGATACACCGTCCACATTACTTACTATCCTAATGTACCTTGCTCTTATAATTTGGTTTCATTAATAAACTTTATGAATGATTCATAGATTTAGGATACTTTTCAATTTTAGCAGGAATTCTATTGTTCAATATTTGTGCCTGCTACTGCCGGTCCCAGTGGTCCCAACATTTTCTGCCCCTGCTGGCTTGATTGATTATGCTATATATGCTATATCATACAGTCAAACCTGTTATAACGGTCACCTCTATACAGCGGCCACCTGACTATAGTGTTCACTCTTGCAATGTCTAAAATTGTATTTTCTATTGAATTAAACCTGTATATAAAGGCCACCTGTCTATAGTGGTCAATTTATCTACCTCCCGTAGCTGGCCGTTATATTCATCATCATCATCATCATCATCATCATTTATTCAGAACCTTTAAGTTATACAAACTTTTTTTCAAAGGACTAATTCAGGTTTCACTGTATACACTCATCGCAAGGCAGAATATTGCAATTACGGAATTCAATACCAGTATAATAATTTGAACTTCCAGAATTTTCTGCATGTTGAAAACATTTTTTTAAGGCAATTTGTTAATAGAAATATTTTAATTGCAATATTTGTTCCATTTTTTGAAATTAGTTGTCGCTAGAATGTAGGAAATGAAGTCTCTACGGATTTTCTGTCCTCTCTGCATCAAACTCTTACTTATTACAAACCCTTGCAACATAAAACTATATCCTCAACTGATGATTGTCTGTTTATTATTTGCTTAAACAGAAAATACGCATCAAAAAAATCTGTTGAACAGGCACCTTCTGGTATCATGTCAAGCCTCACTTCCATGGTATGTTTTACGAATAATTTAATTGTCCAATCTTATTTGTGTGTTGTTCAAATCTCTTTTTTATCACGATGCTATTTATTTTAAGGTTGGTAATATCCTTATTGGAGCAGATGAACAAACCTATGCTCTGGGGTCAGTTTAATATCTGCTTTTATATTCAATTAGACTGTAATAATTCATCTTCTGTTTTATGGTTGATGTCTGTCATGATCAACATGCTCTTTTAGATCATGGAACGATGACGTCCTTCTTGCACTTTATGAAGCAATTCATCTCAACCGCAATTTCTTCACAGTCCTCAGTCATGTCACTGTAAGTATTAAAATAAACAACAACAAATGTCTCTACGTTTTCATTATCTATATAGACCCTACATTTGTGAAATTCACCACTCTGTAAAACTTGATATTGAAACGAAGCCACAAAACTAAACATTCATTTTGATGTACAAACCGGCAGGTCTTAAACGCGGAACACGGAAGACGCGGAAGGATTTACGGAAGAGTTAAAATAGATGTTTCTATTGTGTTTTCGAGTATTGGAATGAGACTACAGGTTGGTGATCTGCCGCCTTTCCTGTCATTTATATGCCGCTAGCAGCGGAAAAACACAAGTGTAGTGAATGAACTGGGAACATAAACATGAAAGCAAATCCGATCAAGAGGCGACAATATTCATTGCTTCGAATTTCAGTCAATTTGAGTTCATGTTATTATTTCTGTTTGATGATAAAATACATTTATAATGGAGTGTATAATATACATTATAATGGAGACATTTATAATGGAGTGTTATGATCAGAATGTCTAAAAAGCAATGCATCCATCTTACCAATCATCTTACTCTCTAATCAATCAAGATTCAAGTTATAAATTTACTAAATAAAAAATCGAATCAAGAAAGAGACCTACGAATTCTCGCTACTCCAGTTTCACAAATCAAACCATTGGCGATCATCAGGCAGGACTGACTCATTTTCAGTGATGTGAGAATTACTTTTGAAAAATAATAAATTACATTACAAATTACTTTTCCTCGAAAGTAACAAATTACATTACTATTTTTATGTATTGTGAAGCTCTGATTTTGAATATCGAGCACTACCAATGCAACTATTTATACAAACATGTACCAATGTTATACTTTATGGTTCTTCTAACAGTACGAAACATTTTGAGATAAATTACATGAAATAAAGTATCCGATTACTATCTAACTACTTATTTTTATTCCTTTGAGTAGTACCATTGATCGCCCGGGTGTCAACCACGTCTGCTGTACATAATCGGCTTATTAAATTTTGATTTTTATGTTCTGTTCATTCACTACACTTGTGTTTTTCCACTGCTAGCGGCAGATAAATGACAGGAAAGGCGGCATATCACCAGCCGGTTGTCTCATTCTGATACTCGAAAAGGCAATAGGAACCTCTATTTCAACTCTTCCGTAAATCTTTCCGCGTGTTCCGTGTTCCGCGTTTAAGACCTGCCGTGCACAAACAAAAAATCAAATTGTAACTTGAATCAACCGCAACGACACCAATGAAATGTAAACTGTATGAAGGAGGACTAATTAGCAGACTGTGAATGACTGGGCAACACACACATAGTTTGCATTGATAAGTTTTATTTGAATATTTTATATTTTTAGCCTGTTGATAAATCTACTGTTGAAGGAGTCCATGAAGATCTAGCTGTTGAGAGAATTTCTGCAGGTCAGTGAGTGAATTTGAGCAGCCCTTGAAATCTTGTGAATTCCATTTGAACAATTGCATTTATATTCCTTCCCTTTTCAGTTGAACAAAGTGGCGTTGGTAGTGATAAAACAACAACAACTTTTGATGTTGCAGAGGCAAACAATCTTCTTGTGACATTCTTCACATTTTGTTCGATTGCTTTACAAGATGTTAAATGTATGGATGATGATGGATCATAATAATCTGAGTTAATTTTAACGTATAATTTATTTTTGGTAAATAATAACTTTAATGATTTTTATTATATTCAGCTGAGACAGGGGCAACAACAGCAAAGTTATCGCTTGTGGTATTACGATGTATCGTAGAGGTATGTAGCTCATACGAGGAAGACCTAGCTAGAACACGCTCCAAATGTCTGCTTGCTATGGATTTATTCATCTTTTGTGAAAAGGACACCAGGCTTACATGCATTTGACTATCTGTTTGTAACTTTGATCGTCAGAAAACAGTTCACAGTAGTTTTAAGCTTTGTGGCTCATGTGATTGTGTTTATAATTTATAAAAAAGAGAATTACACATACAAATCACCAATAGATGTTTGATGTTGATCGTTCTGTGCTACTTCTGTGTACGTATCAGGGCTATACATAATGTTGTGCTACAGTCTAGGTTTGTACAGTGAGTGAGACAATCTTACAATACTGCTGTAGTTGAATAGTTAAGTAGTCCCTGATTCTAATTCCTCTACCATAGGTTAACATGTTGGTTGATAATCCTACAACATGGATGTGGGGTGTGATGGGGCTAATAAACACTCTCTAATGACCCCATATATGTAGTAAACAACATGCTGTGTTTTAAAAGGTTAACATGTTGGTTGATAATCCTACAACATGGATGTGGGGTGTGATGGGGCTAATAACCACTCTCTATGACCCCATATATGTAGTAAACAACATGCTGTGTTTTAAAAGGTTAACATGTTGGTTGATAATCCTACAACATGGATGTGGGGTGTGATGGGGCTAATAAACACTCTCTAAT
This sequence comes from Haliclystus octoradiatus, assembly GCA_916610825.1. NCBI lineage: Eukaryota > Metazoa > Cnidaria > Staurozoa > Stauromedusae > Haliclystidae > Haliclystus > Haliclystus octoradiatus. The sequence goes on along the minus strand of OU744452.1, from coordinate 20,844,163 downwards.
GACCCCATATATAGTAAACAACATGCTGTGTTTTAAAAGGTTAACATGTTGGTTGATAATCCTACAACATGGATGTGGGGTGTGATGGGGCTAATAACCACTCTCTATGACCCCATATATAGTAAACAACATGCTGTGTTTTAAAAGGTTAACATGTTGGTTGATAATCCTACAACATGGATGTGGGGTGTGATGGGGCTAATAAACACTCTGTAATGACCCCATATATAGTAAACAACATGCTGTGTTTTAAAAGGTTAACATGTTGGTTGATAATCCTACAACATGGATGTGGGGTGTGATGGGGCTAATAAACACTCTCTAATGACCCCATATATAGTAAACAACATGCTGTGTTTTAAAAGGTTAACATGTTGGTTATAATCCTACAACATGGATGTGGGGTGTGATGGGGCTAATAACCACTCTCTATGACCCCATACATAGTAAACAACATGCTGTGTTTTAAAATGATGATTATGTTGGTTGATAATCCTACAACATGGATGTGGGGTGTGATGGGGCTAATAACCACTCTCTATGACCCCATAGTATCTCTATGACAACATGCTGTGTTTTAAAATGATGATTATGTTGATTCAGGATCAGTTTGCCAGCGCATTTTTACATGATGTCAATATGGCATTCGCAGTACCACTTCATAAAATGGTTAGCAGTTTATTTTTTTTATATGTTTTTACTATTACTTGTTTGCTCTATACAATGTAAACACGCTACAACCGGGCTTGGTAGGCGATATCTCTAAACTTATTTTCTGGACAAATCCTTGTTTATCAATTTTGAACAAACACTTTGAAAAAAATCTGTCTCAATAATTTCTACTTGAACTCAAGGTGGTTACTCTTTCTACTTTCACAAATTAATATGATGATTATTTGATTGACAGCATCTGTACCATAGAAAGATAGAACAAGAATCTACATCATCAAAGCCTCTGGCTTCAGTGTTGCTAGGTAACGCAAACATAAAACAAACAATAAATATATTATTGCGATAAATCATGTCTAGTTTAAATTGTTTTTAATTTCCTGACTTTAGATTTGATGGTTGAATTTATCGTTACGCATATGATGAAATCGTTTCCACTTGGCCTCTACAGGTGAGCCCATGGCATGAGTCACATTATAGTAATGTGCCGTCCCTCTTACGTCTTACATATTTGCTACACAAAGAACACCACAAATCACGGTCAGACATATATAGCTGACAAAGAAACTTGTAAATAACACAATTCACGATACAAACATTATGAAAAGATGCTACTTGCCTATATAGCCCCATCGAAACATATCTTCTTCGGTTGCCATTAAAGGATGTCATTCAGCGGTTGAGGGGCATACATCTTTGATCTTTCGATGTGACGTAAAAAAGACATCTGACGTTGGTGAGCAATAGCAGAGGCAGAAGGGGAAAGTTTCAAAAACCAAAGGCTCAAAAGGCTTATATTTTATTAGAAATGGTGTGTGAATGTTTATGAGTTAATGTCAAGAAAGCCCTAGCAGACGTAGAAGGGGAAAGCTTCAAAAGCCAAATGCTCAAAAGGCTTATATTTTATTAGAAATGGTGTGTGAATGTTTATTAGTTGATGTCAAGAAAGCCCTAAATATTCTGTATGAAGGCATAACAGCAAATACTCTAACTGCAGTATTAATTCAAGCTTTAAAATTAAATTTAAACTAGCTGCAGAGTTAAAGCTAACTTTGGAGACTTGCTTTCTTCACCCTAACATTATGAGAATATTTACATGAGTTTACTTCATTAGAATTGATGAAACGATTGATCATTTTTTGCATTGTGGTTTTTTGTTTCTTGCAAACTCACTTAAAAAAGAACTTAAGAAATGAAAGTAGCCGTACATATATCTTGATTATAGCAAAACAATTGCAATGTTTGTCATTACCAGCAACAAACCCATAAAAATACCATGAAAATGGAAACCATAAATGTTTTAAGCCATATTCATCCCATTTGAAACCATGAAATCATTCATATTCACGATATTAAAATGTGGAAATGAAAATGCAGGACATTTCGCACTGTTTCATGGTTTTTGTGTCAGTAGTGTGCGTTGATATGACAATTGTATTGTTTTATGTTTCCAGGCGGTGTGTTGATATCATCCACAGAATTCTTTGTTATGAAAAGCGTTGTCGTGTCCGTCTCCATTACCCATGGAAATCACTATGGACTGCATTAATGAATCTTCTCAAATTTATTCTGTCTAACGAGAATCATCTTGTTGCTCGTTACAATGTGTTTGAATTGGCCATGAAGGTACAGTGTCACATAGTAAAGAAATCTAAGGCACATTCAAAATCATTTTGCATCAAGCTTCAGGGTGTTAATAATTAACCTGTTTATTTGTTTTAGATTGTTAATATTTTTAATCTGTTTGTTACATTTGGTGATACATTTCTGCCTAGCCCAGCCTCTTACGATGAACTCTACTACGAGACAATCCGCGTCAGACAGATCTTTGACAACCTCTATGCCATGGGTGAGATATTAAAGCTGAATGATACCTGTCTACAGTGGTCAATTTATCTGGATCCAATAGGTGGCTGTTAGATGCAGGGTTTGGCGTTTCTGTGAAATCAAAACCTGGAAGCTGCCAGCATAAATATATAATAATAAACTAAAAATTTAAACAACACTGTCTGTCTATGGTATATTAATCCTATATTTCAAATTCGCATGAATCGATATTCCATAATAGGACATTAAGAACAGTTTAATACGAAGTGAACACAGAAAATAGTTAATGTACCTTTATGCCTACATTGAGCCACTTTGCAGAGCTCAGGTGTTCTTTCAAGGCAACAAATTCGCAATTTCAAAGTACAACCAATGACTCCGTTGATCTGCAATATGTGATATGTGGTACTGCAGCGCCAGAGTAACAGTTTTCATAGCAATAAATAATTTATTAAGATGATTAATCAAATTAATGTAGATACAATCAGACTGCGAATCGTTTTATATTCAAATGGCTCTTAATCCTCCGCCTAGAAAATGTTCTATTTCTATTGCCTCGTGGTAAACTCAGATTATAAACTACGGACTATCCAAAATGTTTTTCTGTTTTCTAGAATACATGTGACTTTATTTAAATGGAGAGATTTGTGTTATAAAATTATTTAATTGTTTGTATTTTAGCTCTGCGTTACTCTTCTAGTGATAATGAATGGAGGCAGACAGCCAGCCGATTAACGGTCTCTCTTGTCAATGTCAAGTAAGTCTGATGAGATTTATTTAAAACCCTTCATATGTATTTACACGGTAAGGTCATATTGTGATTACATGTTTCTCTGTTTAGAGCCATTATTAACCATTTCTCACCAAAGATTGATTCTTGGACAACTCTAAATCATGGCACTCTTACTGAAGATAAGGTAAGTTATCATACATTAGCATAAATTATGAATCAATCATCTTGATTAGGTACGGTCTGATTGTCATACGGTATTTTACTCATAATTAAAGTCAAATCAATTACTTATGTTATTTTGTATCGCATATCAATTGTGTAAAACCAATTAATTATATAATAGCTGAGTAGCGAGAACCGTAATTCTAGTTTTTGACCCCTTTATTTATTTATCAAAGCTCTGATATTTATTATTGAGTACTACACCTATGCAATTATGGTCAACTTCACATCATTATTAATCTAATAGCCATTTATATAGAAGACCTAGATAAATTGACCACTATACACAAATTGTATGTTGTATTTAGTAATCATTCTCTTTCACTCGCTTGTCGTATTAATGTTTTATGATTCAAGTCATATTCAATTCAGTCAATCAATCACATCTTATAGATGTACATCACAGGTATATGTTGATGTACGTACATAGGTTGTATGAGCCTGCATTTGCGTTGTCTCTGGTGCAGATCTCGGTGGCAGATCCTCATTATAATTATGTTTGTATTCATATTTTATAAACAGTTTACCCCAGTAAGTTTAGTAATCTTATTAGCAATGGCTCTTGTTAACAATAAATAATGTAACATAAACTCTATTCTTTTACTGATTTCAATTTGATTGTGTTTTGAAATAGGTCTTGGATATAATCCGTGCTAATTATGATACGTTGACTTTGAAACTGATGGAAAGCCTTGATACTTATGAGAAGTACACAATTCGATCAGACGAAGAAATGTTTTTTATGCACCTGGTAAGTGTCACTGCCTTTCAAATTTATGATCTTCTTTTGATGATTTTCATTGGATAGAAAAAGTCAAGAAAATGACGAATGCAAACGACAAACGTGTCGGTTGCATCATGCAGCCATCTTTAAGTTACAAGATATTGACTTTTAATACTAAAAATAGAGCAATGCATTTAAGAACATTGGAAGCAATGTATGTAAACTCTATGAAAACAAGAACAGTTTTTATTTACTTATTATATAATTGTTATTCGTAAGGTGGGACCTACCTAAACACTTGGGGGCATAGCTCTGCTTGGGGGGGGTCAATAAGTATTTTCTTCAGTGTTCAATGTAAGTATTATTTTTGAAATATACACCATCTCTTTTATTAGGCAATCAAATTTATTTGAACCTCAACAAAAAAATATTATGACAATCACCATAGTTGTGTTGTGTGTGATTTAAAAATGAGTATATCTGTTTTAGAATTCAAAATAAAAATGCGGAGTACGACAGAAGAGAAATGATACTCTGCGTTGCTATAGAAACACAATTTTATTGTCATTGTTATTATCTGTTTTGTTTACTCTTATTTCAGGTAAGATCTATGACATCGCGCATTAGACATCGAATCAAAGTGACAGATCTGGAACAGTTGAGTGTATTAAAAGAATTTTCATCAATTACATAATTACAAAACAAATATATTTATGAAATAATAGGAAAATGTAAATATATCATTTTTATGTTTAATTGGTAATGTTATGATAAAATGAAGCATTCCTGTATGGCTGTATACCAATTGTGAATTACCAAAAGAACAAACCTGCTAGCTTATTACTTTTTATCCATAAAATTGTTCATAATAAGTTGTATCATTGGACTGGAGACATTGGATTTTTACATTTTATAGCAAAATAAATTATAAAATATGTTTCAATACTCATCTTTGTGGTTTAAATGAAATGGTTGGATTAATCTTTGTCAGCAGTCACAGTGGACAGGGAAACCTGTATTGAGAGCCACTACAGCTAGTGATTTTCTGAAGCCTTTCAAATGCCTCACAGCAATGCGAGTGTTTATATAACCAACATTGCACAAGAAAGTGTTTGATACTTGATTTATAAATGGAAAATCACGCGTATAGTTCAATATTTTTAGAAAAGCTTGAATCGTCAAACTATGATTCAATGCCGTGTTCTAGTTTACTCCGGTTACCGTTCAGGGAAGAAGTATCTTAAGAAAAAAAATAATGCTTTGTATCGTGAATTGTTTTATTTACAAGTTTCTTTGTCAGCTATGTCTGACCGTGATTTGTGACGTTCTTTGTGTAGCAAATATGTAAGGCGTAAGAGGGACAGCCCATTCTTATTATATGACTGTTTATACTACTACCATCGTTCGTCATAGCCAAATCATGACATCCAAATTTATTTCAATTCATAAATTGAAGAATGTATGTGTGGCGTTTTATTGACAGTATTTCGATATTAGGGTTTTAATAAAAGTTTCACTCGTTCTATTTTATAAACAGGGTTATTTCAATAGAATGCTGTCATTATTTTATCAGATACATAGTGGCTGCTGTATAAAGGTGGTCAGTATAACAGGTTTTTAAGTGAAACATAGAAAACGGTTTAAAAGCAAACTTTAAGAGATGAAACCACAGAGAAATAAATTGCACCAGGCATTATGTGAATTGTTTAATTTATCTGATCAAATCAGTCAAAAGACTAAACAAACACAAATATAAGAATTACAAATAATATATTCTATCTCTTTCCTGGTGTTGTAATTAATTACCAGTTTGTAACATGATCATTATATTATTATTATTTCTATAATGAGACAACATCTCACTTGTTATCATTCCATCTAGGTCATCTGAAATTAAACAAAAAAACAATTAATCATTAGCTCAGCGTGTTAAAGAATTGTAGATAAAAGGGACATTTCACGCTTGATATCCGGTCCGGAAGAGATAATGTTTGCTTCAAGCCAATTAAGCTTTTTCTAAGTTACAGTAAAATATTTGAGAATTAGAAAACAAAAATCAGCCTTGTTGGAAATAAATTGATTCTTATAAATTCGTTTTTAAAGGAAATTAGGGAATCGCAATAGATATCCCAGACATTGAAATCCCTTGCGAAAAATAGTTCATGAGTTCATGAAAGTCAAATTGCCCAAAAGTTCATGAACTGTTCATGAACTTTTGGACAATTTCACGTTCATGAACCAGTTCATGAAATGTTCATGAACTCTTTGTGACTGTTCATGAATTGTTCATGAACTCATGGATTTTTTCGCAAGGGTATCCACGCCGAAGTCCATCCAGTTCAGTGGTTAATTAGTGTAAACTGTCCGTAAAGAGTTGCTTACATTTTGGCGGCTAGTCATTGGCTATTATTTGTGACGACATCATGAAAAGCACCGGCAACACGATCCATATTTGATTCAGTAAGTCCACACATGTTAATACGACCACTCTTCAACATGTAAAAATGATATTTATGTTCTAAGATTTCAACTTGCTGAGCTAAAAAGTAAACAAATAAATAATAAAAACCATGTTGGGTGGATTTTCAAGTTATATCAGGCTATTATCATTGACTTACGATTTAAGCCAGTGAATGTGAACATTCCTTTCTGATTGAGGATATGTGACCAATCACCAGGCGTACCGAGGGTTTTTAATTTATTAAATAATAATTCTCTCATCTTCTGGATGCGATTTGACATGGATTTCAGTTGATCTAACCATTCACCGTATAAGGCAGGGTTGTTCAGAATGGTGGCTACAATCCTTGCTCCATGATTTGGTGGGTTTGAATACATAGGCCGTATGATACGCTTCAATTGACTCTCAATTGTAAGTGGCATGGCGTCAGATGAACACACAAAATGAAGATTTCCAGCTCTCTCATCTGAAAAATAATTAGGAAAAATATAGTTACGCTTTACAAAAGATAATTGTCTAGCTATAATATAGAGGTTAGGATGGGTTTAAGGTGATTGAGCTGAGCTTACTATATAATCCAAATATTTTGGCAAATGATTGAGCAACAAATAATTCAAATCCGCGACTAACAAAATAGCGAAGTGCCCAGGCATCAAGGTTGGGATCACCGGAGGCAAACCCTTGATATGCCAAATCGAATAGAGGCAGCAGCTTTCTCTCCTGAAATAAAAAAAGAAAGATATCTAAATATAGTACTGACAGATTGAATTCATTTTGCGTTGTGACAAGTTGTGACAGTACAACAGACGCGATAGAAAAGAAGTTTACTTTCTAGTAAAAACATCAGTGTTGCTTTTAAATGTAACTTTTTAAAACACAAATTTTCAAATTTAAAATTAGCTTTGAATTTGATTCCATTTTCAACATTGAAGAACCATCTAACAATAATGTCAATAAAGATATATAAAACATTATTTATCATGAATGTACATTTTTCAGGGTTTCTAAGCTTCTGTTTTGATCGGAAACTTCAACCCTCTCCGGTGGTCAAACTTTTCTGCCATTTCAAAGTTAAATTTTCAACCCTGAAACATTCTGAATTTGAATATCAGAGTTCAACAAATAAATTCACTGATGGGTTCTGTTACATTCACTTTAAAAATATCATAATTTTACAGACTTGAAAATAACAAATTTATCGAATACAGTACGGATTTTCTCAGTGGCAGAAAACCCTGTATAGCCTACCACAGATAATTATATAATAAATTACTTTACTCGACAATGTAATAAATGCAGTTAAAATGATTTCTTTCAGGTGCAGCCTGATTTTGGCCTGATAGTGTGGTTGCATCAATTATTGACATTTTCTGATTGTACAATCATTGAGGCTCACTTACTTTACAGACGTCAGCTATCTGTTTCCAATCGTCTTGAGATGGGTCAACCCCAGTTGGATTGTGTGCACAGGAGTGTAACAAAACAATGGCTGACTCAGGAGCATTCTACATGAAACAACATAAATGCTTGTCAATCGAATGGCACAACAAGCAACACACAATTGACAAGAAAAGGAAGTAGCTTACCCGCAAATCTTCTAGCATTCCATTGAGATCAAGGCTGCGTGTTTCAGCTAAGTAGTAACGGTATTCTCGGATGTCTTTGATGCCACTTGTACGGAAAACATTACCATGGTTACCTGTCGACAATGTGGAGGATCAAATTATACCATGCCATCACATTAAAAAATCTCAACATAATTAATAATCTTATCATAGTCTATTAGCAATCTAACGCTATCTTACCCCAAGTTGGCTTTGAAATGAGTATGACTGGCGCCTCTACAAAGCGAGTGATGAAGTCGCCAGCAAGACGCAACGCACCAGTACCAGATATGGCTTGAACAGAAGCAACCTAAATACAAGTTGATCAAAATTAAACAATTATTTGTGAGATGTTGAATCATGGGGGATTTATCAGTCACGTACGCGGTTTTGAAGGATGGCCTCGCTTTCACTGCCAAGTGCTAGTTTGGCTGACAACACACTGAATTGCTGCAGACCGTGGATTGGCAAGTATTCATGATTCAACGTCTTATCAGTGGCCATTGCTGATTCAACTTTTGCAACAATTGGTAGAACATAAGGGTTGCCATCTTCAGTCCTATAAGCTAAAAAGATGTAAAACATTATTTCAGGAGTACCATTTGATTATGAACAATTATAAAATAGAACAAATGAAACTTCATTAAAACACTAATATTGAAGCACTGTCAATACAATGTCACACAATTAACACTCTTCAATTTGTGATTCGAAATGAACTCAAATGTCAAGATTCTGCTATGACGAATGGTAACCATGGTAAACAAAAACACATTGCTTCGAATCCTAGTTCGGCGATTTGAGCTTTTCTAATATTGAACAATATGCGTGATAATTTACCGCATATTGAACACTTGATCATACATGAACAGGGAAAGATTTGTTGAACACATACAAGAAACGTGTTACTTTTTGATGGATTAGATATTTAATAGTTTCTTGTGCAGCATGGGTTAAATATAAACACTCAAGTTTCTATGAGGCACTCAAAAGGATGGCCTCATAGCAACCACGGCGGCTCGTGATTTTCTTATGCCTTCCTCATTCCTAATGACGCAGCGCTCATGTTTATCTAATAACATCATCAGATACTGATTTATAGACTTTCCAATGAAGTTTCACTTGTTTGATTCCCTTTTTCGGTTGGTAATTCCAGCAAAAATTGTGACGAGTTTACTATTTTCATTATTCGTTTTTCTAACCCTAAAAAGTAGCCTATGTATTCACATTCCAGAGCAGACGTTCTGTTGGAATCAATCACATCACATCATGTTGAGTAACGCATCTAGGTGTCCGTTCATTATAGGCCTACATTGAGCGAAATTACCATAGGGAATGCATTCTGGCTAACTAATATTTTGAAGGTTAGGTAGTCATAGCTAGCCTGCTACCTGGTAATTGGTATCTGGTTGAATCGCCCAGTCGGGACATCACTCATATTTTTGCTTACAGTAACGGAGCATTTAATCAGATGACTATTAAGTGCTCAAGGTGGACTTAGCTATTGAGAAAAATTCGCATTTTTGTACTATTTTGCTTGCAAGGTGATGAATTAATAAATGGAATATTTTATCGATACAAAAAAGAATATAGGTTCAGTAGCAAATATCATGCAAAGACCGAAAGTTTTCAAGTTTTGATGTATTTGTGAAATTTGAAATTTCTCATACTTTGATGGAACTATGTATGTATGTATGTATGTATGTATGTATGTATGTATTTTGTAGCACAATGGCTAACAGGCAAATAAACAAAGGAGGATATTTTTAAATGTATCCTCACTTACATGTGACCTTTAAAAAAAAAAGTATATATATATAAAGAAAACTATGTTATCAGAAATAATTAACAGGCAAAGGAAAAGTTACAGAACTGTGATAAATTAACGTGATTAAGTTTAAATTTGAATGTTTGTAAAGAACTAGACGATATAACTTCTTCAGGAAGAGAGTTCCATGGCTTGATTATTCTATTTGCAAAGTAATGTTTGCAACAGTCATAGTTAAATGATTTAGTTGGGTACAGTGTCAGTGAATGTCCACGCAAGGAATATTTGGAATGTTTAATAGTGAAAAATTCATCTGGAGCCAAATCAATCAAGTTTTTCAAAATTCTAAAGACCATGTGAAGATCAAACTTAAGGCGGCGTAATTCTAGAGACTCAAGGTTGAGGTAGGCAAGACGATCTACATAGGGTTTGTAAGAATTATTTTTCAAACAAACATATCTTGTGAAAGAGCGCTGAACATTTTCTAAAATATTTATGTCCTTGATGAGATAGGGATTCCAGACTGGCGTAGATGACTCAAGCATTGGTCTGACGTATGTTGGGAACGCTTTCACTAACAGCTCCGGGTTATTTGACGAAAAGCATTTCTTGATTAGGAAAGAACGGTTTTTTGCTTTAGCGGCTAGCATGGAACAGTGTTCTGTGAACTTTAGATCTGCAGTTAGTAGGATTCCAATATCTTTCACAGAAGATGAACGTGATAATGCCTTTCCATCTAACTGATACGCAGTATCCGAAATAGATGATTTCCCAAATGAAAGTACAGAGCATTTCTCTTGGGCAATTTTGAGTTGCCAGCGTTCTGCCCAGGAGGAGAGGTTTTCAAGTGTAGAATGTAGAGGAGTACTGTCAGTGGTAAATCTTTTAAACGAAATCTTAGCATCATCAGCAAAGAGTTTTATACCACAGTTGAGTTCCAAGCAGCTTACAATGTCATTTAGAATTGAATTGAAAATCTTCTAAATAGTTTCTGGATTTGTTTATATTAAAACAAAGTATACTATGTTATTGTTTAGAAAAAAATTATCTTACATATTACATTAGTTAGTTAAATTCATATTAGGCCTAGGCTACAGCTCAACTCAACTGCGTGGCATAACCCAGGCCAAAACAAAACAAATGTATTGCAACGAAAGCAAACGCAAGCGATGCATACGTAATATAATATTACCAGTGACAGCAGGCTAAGGTTGCAAAAATAAATCATAAAAACATTTACCTCCTACTCCAGCGTTGACTTTCAGTGGATGTTCATCACTAACGTATTTAGCCTGCAGATTAAAAATTGGATCTGGTGGTGCTAATTCAACATGCGAGAAGTAAGATTGTTTGCCAATTTCTCCCATCGTAATACTGTTCAAATGGGCTCAGTAATATTCCCAAAATGCGTTCGTGATTTTTGAACTCAAATGGACAACGCAACCAAACAGACGAGTCTCGTTTCTATGGTTAAAACGCTCTCATTAATTAATCATTAGCATGGTAACAACTCCGCAGCTAAAAATGTATGATTTCCCAGCAAATCTCATCTGATCTAACTGGATTGTTGATTTTGATATATTAATACTATGTAAATTTGAAATAACGCATTCACTTGCACTGAAAGGCTATGAAAGGCAAACACAGGAGAGTTTTTTAAAATTAAATCGCGTTATACGTGCAGCATGGCAAAAAAACTTACAAAATTGTAAAAATTAAAACAAGAGAAATTAAAACAAGTTATCTAGCTGGTTGAGTTTAATAGTTAAATTTAAAAAATTGTAATAAACTAAAATTATCTAGGCGATTTTTTGAAAATGGGCAAAAATGGGGATGATACGACATCTTCTGGAAGCGAGTTCCCAGCATTTATTGAATGCAAAAAAGGAATTCAAAATTGTTGCACTTTTCGGTATATTTACTGTGTCTGTGCATAAACTTTTTTTGAATGTCTACGCGTTATTTGATCTCGTGGTTTTACATCGAAAGTATTCGATGATCTCAGACAAATATCAATACTTTCAGCAAATAAAATCGTGGGCCATCTGTCATAGTAGATTAAATCAAAGTTAAATAGATTAAATAGTAATGATATTGATATATACCTATAATTCATTCCCTCCAAATGTTCAAAACTCTGAATTATATACCTCTTTGGGGTATGCAGTATTAATTCTCTAGGATTTACAATTAATAAGGTACAAATGAGTCGGAACAATCATCTAAAACTGAATATATTAATCCCTGGAAAGCTTTAACGTCACCATTTGAGTTTTGTAGCGTATTCTGTTTTTCGTTGCACTTTTGAAATGGCTTCTCTAAAATTTAATTTCTTGTTTAGAATCCAGGCGTACTATTAAAAATGTGATATATTTATAGAAAACTCGATCCACTTACGACCACAAGTCTGAGTTAAAGGTTCAGCAACATCAATCATATCGGGTATATAAACAATGGAGTACTCCCTGTACGAATTATTAATCAACTAACATTGCATTTAATTACATCCATCATTATCCTAAATTAATGTATCCTTTGATAAAATATTGTTGATAAACTTCTAAACTATTAATAATATAATTTGACTCTGTTACTGCAACGTTCTCCGTCAGTTTGAATCGTGTTTTTCAATCCAGTTTAAAAAACGACTCACACTCGTGAATACTGTAAATCCATTCAATGCATTACATTGAGGAGATCCCCAACTGACAACCCCCTGAACAATCCATTTACCAGACACTGGGTCTTTACAGCTGAGGGGGCCACCACTATCCCCGTGACATGCGGCTTCGAATCTTGCGCTGCCGTAAACAAACGGATCGTAGCCACCACATAGCATTGTCTTGGTGACTTTCTTATTGTCAAGACCTTTGTTACGTTTTTGGCAATAGCTCCATTCAGCTATGGGGATCTGAATTTGTTGGAGTACGTTCGAATGATCAGCACCAGCGTAAGGAGAGCCCCAACCTAGCAACGACAAAAGAAAATGAATTTGTTCCGTTTCTACATATTCCGAGTTCGAACGGTTCGCCTTGTGGAAGTCAACTCTCCCGTGAGTTTGATCTTTATTAATCTATGCCGAGGCTTATCAATTAAACTATGAAACTAGGTATATCAATATTAAAACCAAAACTATAGTCATTAGTCGATTGGTAATTTTATTGCAATCGAACCTGCTAAAGTGGCCACCTGTCAATAATGGCCACCTGTCAATAGTAACCACTTCATATAGGCCGGCTACTCAACAGACCATCCGTATTAAAAGGCGAATGTGAAAATGTCCGTTGTCGAAAGTTGACCAAATTGTAATCAACAACAGTGAATAATTGGAATACAAGGCATATTATTATTTCAACATCCTCACTTTCCATTTCAGGCTTCAGAGCTGCGGGATTCACTGCGGACTGATAACGAGGCAGGCGGATAAGAATGCTCGCTTCTTGATCGATAGATGAAATAATAAAATAATAAGAAAGAAAATGAAATACCTGTGACAGTGCAGTGCGTGCCAGTTGGTATGTGAGTGTAAGGAACAGGCAGACAAGCAGGTATCGTGAAGTCATTCAAAGTGGCCTCCTGTTGCAGTTTCACAATAGCAATATCATAATCAAATGAGCTCTTGGCACTAGTCGCCAGATCTCTATAGCGATGATGAATGATGATCTTTTCAGCCAAAAATGTTTGCTTGGAAGATTCCCTTCTGTCTAGATGATGGGCACCCGTGATAAAGGTAAACCGATTGACATCTAACCCGTTGAGGCAGTGGGCGGCCGTGATGATAACATTCGACCGTACCAGAGTCCCACTGCAATGGAATGATCCATCTAACAAAATAGCCACGTGCCATGGCCATGATGACTTTGCTGCCGTTGTAGAAGCAACAAGAGAGCCAACCAACGAAGGTTTGGCTTTGCCGCGAACGCCACACACCTCTGCCAATATAGAAATTAATAAACTATTTGAATTAGGTATTCGTTGGACAAATAATTAGAAAAATAGTGCGCATGCGGATTAGTTACCTACGGGGCTGCAAAAGTGACATGTCTTCCGACAATTTTTCATGGCGAAGGATTTGTAAAACGGGTTGCTGCAAACACCCATTTTATCAACATAAACGCAATAGTTGGCACCAAGCTCATCTGTGCACTCTGGTTGTTCGAAGCCTGCACGTAAAAATCAAAACCATTTTAATATTAATTGTAATCATTGATTGTATTTGCACATGACAATTTGGTTATTATACCTTGACACAGTCCACACGATCTACGACACAAGTGCTTCATGATGCCCCAATAAGGGGATTCCCGTTGGCAGTAATTGTAATAGTGAGCATCAGAGCATAACGCATTAGAATCTTCGCATTTCGATAGTGCTGACGGTGACGTATTGAATGCTGTAACAACAACAACTATTAACATCATGGAAATAAATCACGTGACGTAATTTAATATGAGCCACTCACGACAGCTGTTGCATGTTCTCTGACAGAATTTCTTCGTGCTTTGTAAATGGCAAAGATGAGAGTAGCTAGCACAGGCCGTCGTCCAATCCTTGCACTCTAAGAGGCGTAACGGAAATCATAAATACTGATTTAAAACCAATTAGACCATTCAGAAACAGAGTGGAGGTTAATGTTAACTCACCGTTGCCTCGTTCTACCATATTTTCAATTTGGTAATACTTCAAAGCAGATGCAACTTCACCGGACGTTAAAACCGGTTTGCCTATAGTTTTAAAATGAATAATGAAAGCACATCTGAGAAAAATGTTGGTAACAGCACTCTGATAGTAATCTCATCGTCATCATCATCATCATTTATTCAGAACCTCATTCTCATTTGAACTTTTTCACATGATGCCTCGTTCTGATTCAGCCCAAGTAAGGATCGTTCTGAAATGAGGTTACTGATCTCAAGGCATACATCCTACTAAGAACCCTGCATTGACCTACCTTTCACGCTGAATGCATTAGACATTGAGAGCGAAATAGACAATACCACAACGAGACCGACCAATATATCCATCTTTAGTGATTTTAATGACCTGAAAGGAGGCAAACATCAGTGTGAGGTCATATATACCAATCAGCGGGTTAAATAACTATCTGTTCATATTTATTTTATTTACAAACCTTTTTCCAGACAGAACAGAGATGATTAATCTTCTACTCATCAAGGGCTACTATGAAATGTCTGAATTACAATCTGTTTTGATGTACGGCATTAGAATAGATGCATGCATGGAATTTAAATTAATCATAATCAAATCAAAATTATTGTTTAGTAAAAAGAGCAATTAATGTATTGAATGACGTCAGGAAATTAAGATTTGTAATCAAATCGTACCGAAACAGAAAGACTCTAAAAATTAAACAATAAACAAGAGATTGTAAGACAGACAGGCACGTAGACGGATATATAATTGTTGTCACTGTGGAATCGTTTTAATAAATTTAATAACTAATAATTGAAATATATTAATAAATAATACTACTTAAAATGAACAGTCGTTATTTCATGGTTGTTAAATAATTGTTCTTTCGTTTATCATTTTTGTAATTATCGGCCATGTATCGTTCTTGCTGTAGGTGGATCGCCATGTCAGCAACGCGTTGTCTGTGATGATCTCTCTGCTTCGAAAGGCGTGTCCTCAAGTCTTTTACCTCCATATCACGTGATAATAATTCATCTTCTTGCAAAGTATGGACCTTTTCCAATTCTATAAAATATTTCATAAAATATTGAAATTGTATTTAACCGATAATACAGCCACTTATAATTTAACTTCCGTTCTTGGACCATTCTTGGGGTGGAACTGGTGCATTTTGATCTTAGAACAGCGATATGAGCTGTAAATCTGCATGTTTAAATGATTTATAATAATTTATAATAATTATATAGTTTTTATCCATTCGAATGTACATGATTATACGTTACTATGACTACAGGGGATCTAGCATCCAGACCTGTAGTTAGCTAGTTGCCCTATTGAACTTTTAAAAAATTGACTTTGAGACAACTGTAGGTTCTCGTTCTCCTTCTATAATCTAGAATGTTCTAGAATGTTATTGACTTTTCAGAAAGGTTCATACACAACTTCATGTAGAGGATAAATTATGATTTTAATGAAAAAGACTATCTTCTCTCCTGCGCAGGCAGTGTTTTCTACAATATCTCCAATTTTTTAACACCCGAAACGATAAACTAAATACCAAATAGCAGACCACAAAACGTCGTATACCATGTTCAATTGCATGTGATGCTACTTCCATATATATATATATATATCATATTCTAATTCTAATTAATTTGCTTCATTTCAATGATTGAATTATATTTACGGGTATATTTCTATCTATCTATATCATACCTAGACATTTGTCAGCCAATTCCGATCTCTGCTGTCCCTCAGTAGTGGCTTTGTATCTCAGTTTTTCAAGACTGCAATCACAAACAATTAATTTAATCATTTTACATTACAAGAAGAAGATTATCTTACCAGTAGCGAGTTAACAGGATAGAGGGCATTTTCGTGAGACATGAAGGAGATGCGCAACACACATACAGTCTGTTACTTGCGAGATGTTAAAGTAAACATTTTGACATTATTTACGACGTATATTTACATGTGAAATGTGAATTTAGCAAATTTAGCCTTTCTGGAAAAAATTCGCAATTAGCCACATGAGCCAGAAAGATTTAATACGACAAGCAAACAAGCTTCTGATTACGAGGCTGGGAAATTTGACATTACAAGAATCACAATCATATTAATGACTTTAACAGCCCATGAAAACGAGATTCAGCCAACTTTTAAATAGGTAGACATGACTTTGATCAACCTCCAAATCCTTAGCGTACTTACCACCAGACTCAATCACCAAGAGCTTTAAAAGGCTATGATCAAGAATTTAGTATCTATACGTAAAGCCATATATGGTAAACAGATCATGCTTATCTTGATTGATGTCTGTCAGATATCATGTGAAACCTGGATACAACGATCAACCAGCTATATGAGATGTATAGTAATTGGAAAGTGGATACTCAAAACAGGTGGTCTGGTCTTTATAGACAGGGATTATCTATGGACACAATAGTAGATTACCATATTGATCGTTGCTGAAGTCGCCACAATAGACAGGCATAGGATAGTCCCACAACAAATGCTACCCGCTGCAAACCTCGATTTCAAATGTTTGAGTATTTAAATGATATAAAAACGTAAAATTGACATTTATTTTTCACATTTTTGTAATGATCTTGACGCTATATCCAATATTTTTCATTTTGAAAGTTTTACCAGTGTTCTACAAACGAGGTTTGAAGTAGCCACTATAGCCTTATAGGCAAATCTATAATCTGTGTAGGCCTAGTATAGTCCCATAGAAAAAATCAATTTTTAAATATTTTAAAATGTGCAATGGAACTAGTACCAGGCTCTTTTTATTTGTGTCTGAGTTTTAACAATAAGAGGCTGGAACTAGCTCTGGTGCACATTTTAAAATCTTTTTTGACTTTAATTTGTTCAGAATATCATGTTGATTAATTCTAGACTATTTCCAATAATTATCTTCTAGTCAAAGTGTCCATGTGATTGATTGATTGATTTTTTCTATGGGACTATACTAGGCCTACACATATTATAGATTACTTTAAACTGTCACAGATGAGTGGATAGATTCCTTACAGTACTGAGTAACAGATGAGTGGATAGATTCCTTACAGTACTGAGTAACAGATGAGTGGATAGATTCCTTACAGTACTGAGTAAGCTTTCTTCTCTCTTTGCAGTTGCTTTTTGACAATATCAAGTTCAGAAAGAGCAAATCTCAACTTCTCATTCTCTCCATCTGCTCTTGCTTTTGTCTTTAAATGTTGCAATTTTTCATCCTTGAAATAAATTTAATGTATTTTGCGTAAAAGCATATTGAAGAGTGATGTATTTCTATGATAAAAACTAAACCAACCTTTAACTCTGACATTAAATTATCATATTCATCTTTCGTAACACATTGTTCTTGACGTTGAACCTTAAAACAAAATATTCAGCCTTTGTAATCATAATCAATGTTTAGGGGACAACAGCAGGGGGCATTGTATGCCCCAAATAATATCCCAGATACAAAAAGTGTATTTGATGCAACAAAAAATATAACATAAGACCTAATGAAATTCAGATATAAAAATGTTTTTCAAGGGCAATAATTTGGTTGGCCAGCCATGAAGTTGTATCACGTCACTGACCATCAAATAATTAATCAAAGAGACGATTAACCCACATTACTTAAAACACAACAAATTTATTTGTGGAATTGTTTTTACATTATGTGCAATGAACGTGATGAAGTTGACTTTAAGGTATTGATCTGAACTAATGAGATGTTGTTGTTCTTCTCCTTTAATACTAAGTAGCCATTGTAGGATAATGGTTAGACAATGTGTTAATAACGGCTCATCTTTGAGGCCAGAAATGTAATGGAATGCTGACCAACAACCACTCCATATCTCAAAATTTTCACCACGATCTGTAAGCAATGTCTAGATCCGGTGCTCTAATAGGTGACGGTAGACAAAGACGATAGATATTAGCTGTTGGATTTTGTGAATTGTAACCGGATGGTGTAGAATCAGACAAGCCAGTAGAATCAGCAATACTCAACGGTGGAGTATTCATAATAAAAATTTCAAAATAATAATTAGAATGTTTGTAATAAATGAATAAAGTTTATACTTGCAGCGCCATTGTAGGATAATCGATATTACGATGACTCAAGATAATCACGTAGTGGAGTTATCAACAGAATGAATATATTAGTGTCATTACACTTATATACATGATATAGAAATGAGGATACATAGGTTAACAAAGAGGCTAGACTATATATTGATTATCATACAGCCATGATTTGATTATCCGCCTGCTAAGTCTATAGTTTATCATATATGGAAACATGTCATGCACCCAAAGTTTATAAATTTAAATTATACTTATCAAATGAAGATCTAACTAAAATTTTAATTATGTAAAACTATTTAATTTATGTTAAGTTATTCTGTATGTAGTTCACATTTATATGCTGTTATGCAAAATAAACAAATCATTAATTCAGAAGGAACCATTTCATCAACCGCTTACATAATATACTAGCAATACAATAATGACCCTCAGCTGCTGCGCTGGGTATATTTGGGTTGTACAGTTTTGGAAATGAGTGATTGAGTGATTAGATCATATATGGGAAACAGTGAATGAGTTCCCAATCTAATAATAATAAATCTATAATTAATACGCATAAATTATGGAACAGAAATAGAATTTGAAACACCTAGCAGCAGTAGCAGCGTAGCACTACAGCAAAAAATCAGTAATCTTGGATTCTTGGGTTGAGTTGAGTCTCACTGTCTCTGACTCTCTGACAATTGACGAGCTCTGTTATCTTATCTACTTGGATTTGGAGATAGAAATCTTACCATACATTTCAGCCTGTTTGCTATTATCGACTGGCTTCTAATGACGTCTCTCATTTGAGCACCGGCAATGATATAACTTGGCAAGTAAGATGATTGATTTGTCTTTTCCTGCGCTATTTTGGTCGCCATGTTGCCTTCAAATTCAAATATTATCAATCGAAAGCAAAAGTGAGGCTGTATCGAAAGGAGATAATCTAGATTTAAGAACAGGGATCTAGAATTAATCCAAATCCGGTTCTTCTATGTACAGTTACATTAAGAGAATCTTGTCAATCTTTGTAAATAGAACTACAGTGGAATATTCACTAATTATAAGAAGATCCTCTACGTCTGTCTGTAACAAGTATAAAATATATGAAAAGAAGATGATAATAAAGCGCTAAACTAACGAAGATTAGAATATTAATTAAAATCGTTTTATAGTCACAAATATTAGGTGTTATTTGAGCAGTCAATTACATATTATGAGTATGTTTATCCGTAGTAAGAACGGCATTTCAAATCCTTTGAATCTCATTACTTTGGGACATGCTGCAGAGAGAGCCAAACGAATATCTCAGAGATACTAGATCCAATTAATAAAACCATTTTAATCAATTATAAAAATATTTAATTTAATTATCAAAAGTAATTATGAAATAATGAAAAATTCAATACCTATAAAATTTATGTTCAACATTTCAAAAATTGTAGAAAATGAAATATAAACCTATTAATTCAGAATATAAATTATAAACGTGTGTCAGGTGTGATAGAAGCAGTGCTCAATCACGTTTAGCAGTGGTATTGACTTTGCTCAATAGAAACAATGGGATGACAAACAAACCAGCACCAATTAAGTAACACATCTGCGATCCAATACTCCAATAAACTAAAAAAGGAAATATTATTATTATTATTATTATTATTATTATTATTATTATTATTATTATTATTATTATTATTATTATTATTATTATTATTATTATTATTATTATTATTATTATTATTATTATTATTATTATTATTATTATTATTATTATTATTATTATTATTATTATTATTATTATTATTATTATTATTATTATTATTATTATTATTATTATTATTATTATTATTATTATTATTATTATTATTATTATTATTATTATTATTATTATTATTATTATTATTATTATTATTATTATTATTATTATTATTATTATTATTATTGATTATTAGTAGTAGTAGTAGTAGTAGCAGTAGTAGTATGAATTCACAACATACCGGCGCACGTCAACAATGGACCAATCGCTCTTGCCAAGGCACCACTTGACCTGAAAAGACCCAGAAGCTCACCAGTACAGGATCCAGGACCTAGACATTAAAAGAAACATGATCACACTTTCTCACATGACCAGATATTCAAATTATTGTTTCAGCATCCGCAATGAGATTTATCTGACCAATCAGATGATGATGAATTACCTACCTTCATTCGTGAACATTGTCGTCAGTAACGAAACGACGGTTGCGGCCCCTACAACAACACACATCATCTATAATCAGTTTACCAGTTACAGTTCAAGAAATAAATTTCACATGAATTACTAGCTAAGATATGCATGAACATTATTAAGGATACAATTAAAGTCTGACATTGTCACTTTTCTGCTGTTTTTGACCTTGGGTTCATTCCTGTCAATTTTAAATCTGTTGTATATATGCTTCTCATGTAACAAAATGCAAAGCAATAGACGACTGCACAAATAAATGGATTCAAAATAAATTTGGTTGTTTTAAACATTTACGTTTGTTTCTGATTAGATGGTTTACTGTTTACATTTCAAACTTCAAAATTTATATCCCAACACGTTGTGTGATGTCACTTGCTTTGTTGGAAATCAACAGCATGTGGATTCCTTTATCGATTTATTACAGGTAACAATCATTAATGTATGCAGTCGTAATTAAACAGGTTCAAACAACATACAGACTGATTCAAAATCTACAAAACTAGTGGCTACTATTAAGTTAGAGAGAACGTTAATTTTTTACACAAAATTATTCAAGATTTATTTTTGTGTAAAACAATTTTCTCTCTCAGCTCATAATTAGCGCTATCTTACCAAATGAAAATAGCAACAACCCAGCGTACAATAAAACATTATTCTGTGCTAATCCAACGACAGCCATGCCAGGAATCAGAGCAATCATGCCCTGAAATAAGAACACACAAAAAATGGAGATGTTTATATATTTACTACAGTCAAACCTGTTATAACGGTCACCTCTATACAGCGGCCACCTGTCTATAGTGGTCACTCTTTCAATGTCTAAAATAGTATTTTCTATTGAATCAAACCTGTATATAAATGCCACCTGTCTATAGTGGTCAATTTATCTACCTCTCTTGGCTGGCCGTTTTATACAGGTTTCACTGTAGCAATAAATAACTTAGTGTTAATTTGGATAGGGTAGAAAAATAATTTTATGTTTCAAGTTGATGTGTTCTTGAAATGTGACACCCTTTGAAAATTAACACCGAAAGTCAAAGCCATAAAATTAATACAATTGATACTTTATACTGTATTCGCACAGTCATAGACTTTTGTTGCTTGTTTAAACCACCTTCTACGATATGAATCTGAATTTCAAAAACAAAATAATTTAAGCTTAATGACAAAATTTTACAGGGCATTGTTAAAATTCAGAGCACAGGAAGTTGGACGTAGCGAGATGCAGTAGTGGCAAATCTGATATCAATATTATGTAAAGGATAAAATAATTAAGCTTTTGTTTGTATCATAGCTCAAGAGTTGTCGAGTACAAGACCAAATAATTATCAATTCAAATGTTCCCATATAAAAATCTTTTCAAATTGAAATATTTTTTCAAGAAGATTTTCTGAATTTATTCAAATTGATCACTATTTTTGCGTCAAAAAACAATAAACAAGAATTGATCCATAAGAAGAGAGGCTTTGAGGATTGAAGATATTAATTTCTACTAACGCAACTGATAATGGACTTCTCTTGGCCAGGTTTAGCTCTGCGTACATAGCCACCTTCCAAGAAGAAAGAGAAATAAGAATAATTAGTAACTAATAGATCATTGATGTATAATAATTCAACATAAATAACTGAAAACGGAATATTATAACATGCACCTTGTGTTAAGATCATGATAAGTCCAATAAAGAGAAACAGCTTCCCTTGCTGTGAACTACAACAACAACAACAATTAAAATATAATTTAACTATTAATGAACAACCCACATGCCGTACAATACAGAATATAGCAACAGAAGCAACACAAACCTTTCAAATGCAAATCTTTCATGAGTTAAAAATGTTAGAGTGAATTCCAAACCAGAGAACAAAAGAAGATAAACAAAATGAATGAAACACAACTGGCGAACAGTATGGCCACTTCCTGAGAGAAAAATCAAAAACATTTTGAAAGGCAATTTAACAGCAGAATAGGCCGGTTATCAACCACCAATAAAATGCAAAATCAAAGTAAAATGATTAAATTTAAAATTAATAGCAACACATATATGAGAAATACAGGATACACAAATATAGATTACAGGAAATGAATAAAGATAGCAAATTCTACAATGACGTAAATACAATATAAAACCATTACATAACTCCCCCTGGCAAGACAGAGTCACAATATCAGAAATTACAGATTTGTAAAATTGTAATTTATACGTTGCTTGTCGTTACGATGTTTGAAACGATCATTCTGAAAGCAGATTTTCATTTGGTTTTGCTGGGGCTTTTTAAGACAGAAACTTGAAATGTTTAGTGTTATTTCCAGTATGAACCCTCTTGTGGGAATTTAACATTATTGGGGGGTTCCTTGTGGGTGTGAACCCTCTTGTGGGGATTTAACATTCTTGGGGGGTTCCTTGGGGGGGGGAAAGTGGGATACAAAATCATCACTTGGGAAGAGGAAACGATCAAGCAAAGCAAAAAACACAAAAACAACATGTACAGGTAGAATATTTTGCTCTATCCAAAGCAGCTATCTCCCGATTGCAGTATCCAGGATATACACTATAATTTGTTAGCCGAATTTCAGATGCGATGCCTGGCGAGCTAGAACATTAGAAAGGTCTCTGATGAGTCCATTGGCAGGAACGAAACACGTGTCAGACCAGCCGCTTCATCAATTGATTAATTAACAATGTTGTTATTCAACTGGCACTGCGGATGCAATATGCACCGAGGTTGTCACCATCTATACTATTTGTTCGTTAGCGGGACTTCAGACGCGATGCCTCAGGAGCTACGACATCAGAAAGGTTTCTGGTGAGTCCATTGGCAGGGATGAAGCACATGTCCACAGACAATTATTATTGGGATGAAGACATGTCTATATCATGCCGCTTTATCAATTAATCAAAATGTACATTATAAGTAATGTTTAATAACAATTAGCCAATCTCTTATAGTTGCTGTATATTCTGTTAATTCAATTGATCCACCCATTCTGCAATCTAACGCTCAAAAACGCTCTAATTGGTCTGAAGAAATAGAAAATTATAAAACATCAGTTTGATGAGATAAACTATTTCGTCAAAAATACCTTTACTAGTTGTCAATGACGACGAAAAGAAATTGAGCGGATTCAAAAGGGCTAATGAACTTTTAAGACAGGTTGCCAACGGTTTCTAAATAAAAAATCAGACATTATTATGGAACACAAACATGATCATTAGATGACTTGAATTTCAACACATTGAAATGTCTATTGAGAAGCTGCTATACTAAGGTTGATGTTCTTTTTAATGTGAAAGACTTTCTGAGGCATTTTTGCACTATCTATATCAATAACTACCGAATGCAATACTGTGGGCAGCTCTAGTGGGGTTTGTAGTGTGGGCTGGGAAAATTGACCACTGTTCATAGAATACCTTTTTAAAGACGTTGATTCGATTGAAATTAATAATGATCTGACAGGCTTTGTAAATAAATCATTGGCTGTTGTTAAGGAATTCGGTAGAGTCTGCACCTTTGGTTGATTTTGAAAAGCCAGACATTCTCAATCAAATGTTTGAATAGGTGAGTGCATGTCTTCCATATGCTCAGGGAAATAGAAATACTGATCTAAGAATTTTATAATCATTTAATCTACCAGAGCTACATAACCTTGCTATTTTGCTGTCAGGTTTTGTATATAACAAATACATGTTGGCTATATAATTGGACGATTGATGAATCTCACCCTTTTGTCGGCAGCCAATGATTCATTGAAGCAGAAAAAGACAATTAAAACATCAATGATTTGCATGATTAAACATAACTTGGCTGGCATTATGAATGGATTTACGTCAACATATGCCGTTGCCATTGCTTTACCAGCAAAATAAGCCCCAAGGAGGGGACCAACGATGAACCCAAATGAGAATGCTACGCCCACAAGTGCCTATCAAAATATCAAATTAAATCAGCAGAAAAATCAACCAACATCAACAACAACAACAACAACAACAACAAGCATTTTGCATACCATGCCTTTTCCTCTTGTCTTTGATGTTGACAGATCTGTTACAACGGCTGTGCTAACGGTGACAGATGCTTTGCTTATGCCAGATAGAACTCGGGATAATAAGAACATTGAAAAGGTCTCTGATGAGAGCCAAACGTAATAAGACACAGCAGTACCTATCTACAGACACAACACACACACACAAAAGTCATCAATAAGAACGTTGAATAGGTCTCTCATGACAGCCAAACGTATTTTGCCGTCGGATTAATACGGATTTTGAGAATATTCTTTCATTGCTTTTAGCAGCACATATCACTTCATGTCACAATCAATCACGCAAATGAAAAACCATCATAACAAAAACACTAGAAGTACTAACAATCAAACTTTATATGTCCATCTTACAAGATTATTTTTATCTGATAATATGATTTCTGTAAAAGGTGCAAAATTATGGAACTCGCTACCATTACATTTACAAAATTGCAATTCGTTGAATAGTTCTAAGCAATAGTTTTCGTAAAACTTTATGCAGAATTTAATTAGTATTTAATTTATTTTAATAATTTGAGGGTCATGTGTGAGAGAATGACTCAACAGGTTTAACCATCACAACATAAAGATGATCAATCAATCAATGGCATGGCCGTTCTGATGATTTTCAAATTGTAATGGCAGTATGAGAAATAATCACACTCGATAACTTTCGGATATTTTTTAATCTCGAAATTCAGATCAGATTCGTATTCCAGATAGCCTGTGCCCGTGGTTGATTTTCAGAAGATCCGATTTGACGCACACCTCTAATATACTACCGTACATTATAAGGCCCCATTAGTGTTTAAATTTAAATTACTACACACCATTGATATTAGAAGAATTGGTTTCCTTCCAAAAACATCCGATAAACCACCAGAAATTGGATTGATCAGAAATTGCAGCATCGAGTACAAAGATCCAAGAAAGCCTAAAATATTTGGGAATCAATTTAAATAGCATTAAATCGAGTAAAACGTTTGATTTTGATTTTGAAACAATAGTTGGATTATAGAGTGAAGCAGCTCTTCCTAGACAAAATTGCTTTTATTACTATCAAATTTTTACATAATCACAATTTTAAATTTTGCTCAAAAATATGAAATTTATTTTGTTCATGTAGCTTTATGAGCAGTATCAATTGGTAGGCCTATATTTCGAAGATCTTCTTTTCAAATCTTTTATCTATCTATCGTATGTCTTTCTATTGTTAACTTTTGATAACTTAAATGGCTACCACTCAAACGTAAACAAACCATCGTATTACAGTACTATTATTTACTCCAACAGTGTGGACATTAAAGAGTATATACTGTAGTGTAAGCTACTATATCAAATAAAAATGTAGATTTAAACCTGCATAGGTATATTAAGGCAATTGTCAATTATCAATAGCTCATAGGAAACTGTGCGCCAATTGCTTTGTATTATAACTAGCACAGCTTTTACAAGCATCCACATGACTTTCTTGCTCATAAAATGTTTTTGAAACTCCTGATCAAATTGGAAATTCTCTTTTGTGAAATCAAGTTCGAATTATAAGATTAATTGTGTTTTTCAACCTAGTTTTGTTATGGTGATTTGAAGTCAAACAAACTCTAAACCAATCAGATTTATCAAATCATTTCCGTTATAATACAATATTAAAAAATTGTCTAATTGATAGAGAAGAGATGGATGTAGAAATACATGCACAGACTTATGGGATAGGCAGCACTTTTTATACTTTCTTTAATGAAATTTATTTCAAACAAAGAACTTTCTAGGTACTTTCACACCCACCTCCAATCAGGACATTGTTATATCTCCTGGTATCAGGAATATTAAAAATTTGTTTTGTTCTTGATATTAAATCATGGAGAGTTGAAAGCGGAAAGTCCTTCAATAGAAAAGATACAATACATTTGAGTAAAGAGATAGTTTCATAAAAGTCTAGGCTTCTTAGGGCTTGCAGGCTAATGATGTGTTGGCGGTGCTTCACTTTCTTTGAAAAGGGGATTTCAATCTTCAGACAGACTGCAGAATGAGTATTTGAATGAAAAATAATAGATTAAAAAATTAGTAAATTACACTTGTTTTCACAATTAGCAGGATATAATCTCTAAAAATGCCATTAACATTAAATGAATCGGAAAAAGTAGCTATCAATTGAGATAATACCTCCAAACCTTCCAAAATAGTTTTTAAATTCATGAACATGAAATTGCCCAAATGTTCATTAAAGGGTTCATGAACAGTTCATGAAAGTTCAGCACAATATTGTGCCATGCAAAAAACTGCATTATTATAATAAAAAGTAGCCTATACAGTCACAAACACCTAGGCTACAGAGAAACCTTTAATTCAGGCCCACCCAAGCCTATTTTGATCAGTTGATCAATAGTTGTGTTTAGGCTACATTTGTATATTGGCGTAATCAAAAATCAGATAGGTTTTCTCCAAAATCCAGATACTTCTAAAAATGTGTAAATTTAAAATTAAGGCCACCCCAATGCACTTAGAGATGCAAGTGTTGCATGAGCACAATATGTTCTATAAACAGTGGTGCTTTGACGGGGGAATACGTCCCCGCTACTTTTTCAGGAGGAATGCCGTCCCTTTACTATTTTCATTAAAAGCGAGATTAAATATGTTTCTGCTACACTATTATAGTTTGTGTTGATATCCTTTAATTTAAACAGGGGTAGCAGGCACACTTATTTAACAATACAATTTCTGCAGGTGCATTTTTCTAAAATTTAAAACTATTCTGAAACTATATAAATAATTCATAAAGTTTATTGATGAAACCGAATAAGAGAGAAGTGCATAAGGATGAAACTCATTACATCATGTAGGCATATAAATAAGTTCAGTTTAATTTGCTTGACGGTAAAATAGTACGTATTAGGTAATATATGTTGTTTTGAATGTTGTATAAGTGTTGATATTTGATGTTGTGTATGTTATGGCATGACTAAACGAGTGTGGTTTCTGTAACATATTGTCATCGGTAATATTATTGTAAGTAGCTGTTAATGTTAAACCATAGTAAAAGAGATGTTGTAAATTAGAGTTGGGAGAGTCACACAAAGACAGTGATTGAAGTAAGAACAAGTTAAATTTGGAAAGAAGAAGTGTTCTCATTTTCTGTCTCTCTCACACCGACCCTACAGTCTTACAAACTAACGGGCCAATTGCTGATTATGGGAACGTGTGAGAGAGATCAGAGTTATTTCAAGGTGGCTACTATTGAATGGTATTTTTAATAGGCAAGAAAACAGACGGACATTTATTACGTGGACCTAATTTGTCGAGAGAATACTTTGAGAACTGAAAGATATATGTTGAAAAGAGGATGCAGAGAAGATTCATTTTGGGAGAATCGAAGATCATTGCCATGTGTCATGTTTACAGAACTTTGGCAATGGACATTTAAGTCTATTTGATGTAGATGTAACTAATTCTGTCCTGAAAGGATCCCACGCTAAGGATGTAAATCGTTAACCGGGTCAGAAGACCGCACAATTAGGAACTCAATCAGAGCATAGGGGTGAATTTTCCAAATAAAGGAGAAAAATGCTAAATTGTGACGCAGTGGTGGTATAAAGCAGGAAGAACGGAGATTGAATAATTTGTTGAAATATTTGAGAGTAATTTTTATTACTACAAATTAGAGTTGATGTTAATCGTAAATTTTGATGTGTTCAAGTGTACATTCTTGTATTAGAATTTTGGAGAAATTTTTTACTGGGTGGTGATGGATAGAAGTATATCTATGCGTTATGATGTAGAGTGATTGTGTATTTGACTGTGTGAGATTTATAAATGTATAAATCTGTATAATCTGTATCGGCATGTATAAATCTGGATAGAGTGTACGCATTAATACATGTTGTTTTGATGTTGCATAAAGTGTTGACATTTGATGTTGTGTATGTTATGGCATGACTGAACGAGTGTGGTTTCTGTAACATATTGTCATCGGTAATATTATTGTAAGTAGCTGTTAATGTTAAACCATAGTAAAAGGGAGGGAGGATTAGCTCAGATGGTAGAGCAACCGAACTTCAGATCAGACAATATCTGATCGACTGTGGTTCAAATCCCCCGAAGATCAACTCAGCCTTGACTTTATCTGAAACATCAAATGAGTACCATCTTCTGATGGCGGATGGAATGGTCCAGAGGGAATTGCATTGTGAGTAGCTGCGGCGCATCGTTGCACATTGACAATCGACACATATCTGCCGTGAAATCTGTTGAAATTGATCTGCAGTGTCGCGGCTGAGATCAACAAAGAGCATTTAAAATCATTGCTCTCAGCAAAAAAAGCCACTCATCTAGAAATAGAGGAGTGGTATGGGTGCCTTCGGTAGGGCGACACCGTCTACATTACTACTTATTACTTTATAGTAAAAGAGATGTTGTAAATTAGAGTTGGGAGAGTCACACGAAGACAGTGATTGAGGTAAGAACAAGTTAAATTTGCAAAGAAGAAGCGTTCTCGTTTTCTGTCTCCATACCGACCCTACAACCTTAGCAGTCTTACAAAAATATTTGCAGGCACTTTCAAAGCAACATTATTTGGTTGAAGGCCAGTCTGAAGATTATGGCAATGGTGCACCCAAGATTCAACGATATTTAGATATTTTACGGTCAAACGTCAACAAAGCATTTGCTGTTTCGCACCCCAGATCTGGACGAAAACTGCCCTTATCTGCAGACTGGGTTGATCCTCGCATATAAATAATGTTGCTTACGTAACCAGTAACATTGATTGTAACTGTCCAGAATGAACTTGTTTCTAATTTTCAATTAGTCATAAATTGTAAAATTAATAAAAAAACAAACTCAATGAAATGAATACAAAAAATACAAATAAAGAAACTCCTGGTAGGCTACATCATTACGTTGGAGATTTCCCAGACTGACTATGCTCTTCCAAGACCGAAATCTCCTCATTATGGGACTATAGCCCAGCCAGATACAAAGACTGACAGCTGCACCCAAGATCAACATTTTTCTCGTGATTGCCACCCCTGAAGCTGAAATTTTCATTGTAAAATTTAATATTTAGAAATTGATTTTTGTCGCCTTTTTCATGATTTTGAAATGATGGACTTTCGCTACCCCTGTCCCCTATAGCCGGCGTCCTCCCACTAATAAAATCCAGAAAACACATCACTGTGACTATAAAGCCATGGTGGGTGGTTAGCTCAGTTGGCAGAGTAACCGAACTTCAGATTGTATCATATCTGATCGACTATGGTTCAAATCCCCCGAAGGTCAACTCAGCCTTGACTTTATCTGAAACATCAAATGAGTACCATCTAAGGATGGCGGATGGAATGGTTCAGAAGAAATTGCATTGTGAGTAGCTGCGGCGCATCGTTGCGCATTGACAATCAAGGCCTATCTGCCATGAAATCTGTTGAAATTGATCTGCAGTGTTGCGGCTGAGATCTAAGGAGCGTTTAACATCATTGCTCTTAGCAAAAAGAGCCGCTCTTCTAGAAATAGAGGAGTGGTACGTGTAGTAGTATTGTAATTGTGTTGTACTCGTTGTCATAACTTCCTGTAACGTCATATTACTAATTATCGTCCATTCATTGTAACTCGTGTAAATACCGTCCCTCGACACTTGTAAACTCATTCCTTGCTTGGTGCTCTCACGAATAACATCTCGACTCAATTTCTTGTGTCATATATCTCAATCCTGCTTACACACAGTATTCTCATACTATTACATGGCGCAGTTGATAGGATTTAAACAAGTATATGCAGGATTTACAAATAAGATGTCCTCATCTTTATTGTCAACAACGTCGACATGGTGTTGTTGTTATTTGTGCTTGACCAGCGAAGAGCGCCACGAAGACGTTCTCAAAACTATTCTGGTAGCCCTGGTTAGAGTAAAAGACACCATCCAAAAGCTTGGAATCACAAGGACAAACACTATCGCCTCAAAAGGTATGTCGTCAAACTTCACAAAGTACACGCCAAAAGTTCATCAGCAACAAACCAACGAAACTCTGAGTTTCATTCATTCGGCCTTTACGACGCCCAAGCCAGCTACATTACTCAATCGACATGCGGTTTCTACACCCTATCTTGATAATATACAGCGCTACCGACCAACTCTCAACGATCCAGCTATCATCGAATTTGGTTCACTATGGGATGAAAATCGCTTTG
The DNA here is from genome assembly GCA_916610825.1 of Haliclystus octoradiatus. Taxonomy (NCBI): domain Eukaryota; kingdom Metazoa; phylum Cnidaria; class Staurozoa; order Stauromedusae; family Haliclystidae; genus Haliclystus; species Haliclystus octoradiatus. The sequence continues at coordinate 20,813,006 of OU744452.1, read as the reverse complement.
AATGTTCAACGGTAAACACTCACATCATATTCGTCAGCAAGCCCGTCGGTGTGATCCTTCACGCTATCTTCTACGATCTTGATTATTTACTGTTAATGGTTGGCTATTTTGAAAGAATTCAAGTAATTCAACATGAAGTTAACATCACAATTCTCTTCGAACACAAACACCTTCCACGTCCACGCCGACATCGACATAATCAAAACAATCACAACGGATATTGTCATGGTGATAATCATCACGTATGTCGTTACGACCATCATTCAACTATCACGTAGTTCAAGCTATCGTCAACGCTCAAGACTATCGTATCGTCAACACCAGAAGAACTTTCTATCAGTTACTGTATTTGATTTACAATATTTCATATCAAAGTTACTCAACAATGTTATCATGGACTTTCATTTTAGGATAGATTACATCAGTTATTTATTTATACAACAATCACATATGCATTCAGCACTCTCGTGCTCACCGCTCCCAGCGGGGGCATGTAGTAGTATTGTAATTGTGTTGTACTCATTGTCATAACTTCCTGTAACGTCATATTACTAATTATCGTCCATTCATTGTAACTCATGTAAATACCGTCCCTCGACACTTGTAAACTCATTCCTTGCTTGGTGCTCTCACGAATAACATCTCGACTCAATCTCTTGTGTCATATATCTCAATCCTGCTTACACACTGTATTCTCATACTATTACATGGCGCAGTTGATAGGATTTAAACAAGTATATGCAGGATTTACAAATAAGATGTCCTCATCTTTATTGTCAACAACGTCGACATGGTGTTGTTGTTATTTGTGCTTGACCAGCGAAGAGCGCCACGAAGACGTTCTCAAAACTATTCTGGTAGCCCTGGTTAGAGTAAAAGACACCATCCAAAAGCTTGGAATCACAAGGACAAACACTATCGCCTCAAAAGGTATGTCGTCAAACTTCACAAAGTACACGCCAAAAGTTCATCAGCAACAAACCAACGAAACTCTGAGTTTCATTCATTCGGCCTTTACGACGCCCAAGCCAGCTACATTACTCAATCGACATGCGGTTTCTACACCCTATCTTGATAATATACAGCGCTACCGACCAACTCTCAACGATCCAGCTATCATCGAATTTGGTTCACTATGGGATGAAAATCGCTTTGAATGTTCAACGGTAAACACTCACATCATATTCGTCAGCAAGCCCGTCGGTGTGATCCTTCACGCTATCTTCTACGATCTTGATTATTTACTGTTAATGGTTGGCTATTTTGAAAGAATTCAAGTAATTCAACATGAAGTTAACATCACAATTCTCTTCGAACACAAACACCTTCCACGTCCACGCCGACATCGACATAATCAAAACAATCACAACGGATATTGTCATGGTGATAATCATCACGTATGTCGTTACGACCATCATTCAACTATCACGTAGTTCAAGCTATCGTCAACGCTCAAGACTATCGTATCGTCAACACCAGAAGAACTTTCTATCAGTTACTGTATTTGATTTACAATATTTCATATCAAAGTTACTCAACAATGTTATCATGGACTTTCATTTTAGGATAGATTACATCAGTTATTTATTTATACAACAATCACATATGCATTCAGCACTCTCGTGCTCACCGCTCCCAGCGGGGGCATGTAGTAGTATTGTAATTGTGTTGTACTCATTGTCATAACTTCCTGTAACGTCATATTACTAATTATCGTCCATTCATTGTAACTCATGTAAATACCGTCCCTCGACACTTGTAAACTCATTCCTTGCTTGGTGCTCTCACGAATAACATCTCGACTCAATCTCTTGTGTCATATATCTCAATCCTGCTTACACACTGTATTCTCATACTATTACATGGCGCAGTTGATAGGATTTAAACAAGTATATGCAGGATTTACAAATAAGATGTCCTCATCTTTATTGTCAACAACGTCGACATGGTGTTGTTGTTATTTGTGCTTGACCAGCGAAGAGCGCCACGAAGACGTTCTCAAAACTATTCTGGTAGCCCTGGTTAGAGTAAAAGACACCATCCAAAAGCTTGGAATCACAAGGACAAACACTATCGCCTCAAAAGGTATGTCGTCAAACTTCACAAAGTACACGCCAAAAGTTCATCAGCAACAAACCAACGAAACTCTGAGTTTCATTCATTCGGCCTTTACGACGCCCAAGCCAGCTACATTACTCAATCGACATGCGGTTTCTACACCCTATCTTGATAATATACAGCGCTACCGACCAACTCTCAACGATCCAGCTATCATCGAATTTGGTTCACTATGGGATGAAAATCGCTTTGAATGTTCAACGGTAAACACTCACATCATATTCGTCAGCAAGCCCGTCGGTGTGATCCTTCACGCTATCTTCTACGATCTTGATTATTTACTGTTAATGGTTGGCTATTTTGAAAGAATTCAAGTAATTCAACATGAAGTTAACATCACAATTCTCTTCGAACACAAACACCTTCCACGTCCACGCCGACATCGACATAATCAAAACAATCACAACGGATATTGTCATGGTGATAATCATCACGTATGTCGTTACGACCATCATTCAACTATCACGTAGTTCAAGCTATCGTCAACGCTCAAGACTATCGTATCGTCAACACCAGAAGAACTTTCTATCAGTTACTGTATTTGATTTACAATATTTCATATCAAAGTTACTCAACAATGTTATCATGGACTTTCATTTTAGGATAGATTACATCAGTTATTTATTTATACAACAATCACATATGCATTCAGCACTCTCGTGCTCACCGCTCCCAGCGGGGGCATGTAGTAGTATTGTAATTGTGTTGTACTCATTGTCATAACTTCCTGTAACGTCATATTACTAATTATCGTCCATTCATTGTAACTCATGTAAATACCGTCCCTCGACACTTGTAAACTCATTCCTTGCTTGGTGCTCTCACGAATAACATCTCGACTCAATCTCTTGTGTCATATATCTCAATCCTGCTTACACACTGTATTCTCATACTATTACAGTACGGGTGCCTTCGGTAGGGCGACACCGTCCACATTACTTTTTATAAAGCCATCAAAACCATGTAGGCCTATAATGCATTCAGCATTTCACGCCATCAAACAGAACTTAACAATGGCACTTGAAGATCAAAGGTCATTCGTTGATCTGTTCTGAACTTTTATATAATAATAAAACGTGAATCTGTTTTATTAATATTTAGGAAATTCACGTTCAAACGTTAACTGGGTGGCATTGTAGAGCATTGCAGTGGCAGAAAAGTATTACATTCTCAGTGACCATGTACATTCCTATAGACTAGAAAGCCGGGAAATAATAAAATATGCTGCAAATATTATGATTTTCATCCGGTCCCGACGCACTGTGCCGAATAGTACCGAATAGGCGGGAAATGGGCTACTAACTTGATTATCTCCATTTTCAAGTGCATTTCTTCTATCGTAGAAATCCAAAATTGATGGCAAAAGAGGTAAAATTGCAGCAAATGCAACCAAGTCAATCAGTAAAATTATAAAAACGACAAACAAACGACGAAATAAACCCTTTTCTTTCGTGGTGGGATCTGAATGTATTCCATTTGAACCATTTTCATTATATTTATCCATTTCCTGAGGTCGTCCGCTGGTGGTGCATCAATTGCAGAAAAACATTTACAGCAACATGATATGTGCTGGTATGTGTTTCCCGTTATAAACACATAATATTGGTCAAAATGCCATTCAATAAAACAATGACCATGTTGAAATAGTCTCGCCTCTGCTCCTTTCAATTCCCTAAATGACATCACGACACAATGAGAGGACAGCATCTCTCACTCGCTGCAAGAATAATTAAATAATTACAATGTAATATTGTTGTGTCTTCTAGCGATTGGCTTCAGCTCATTCGAGGTTGCATCATTGTGTCATCCAAATGCTCTTAAACACGATGGAACGTTTGAATTCGAATTATTATGACTTCCTTTACGAAATGGCAGCATTTACAAATTCTACCTACAAATTATGTGTGATGTAGCTAGCTCTCATGCTAAGCATCAGGAAACTCGACTTGATAATGAAAATTTAGGCCTATCCATAACTTCCACCAAACCTACGACAGATATGAAACCTGAAAGACTAACTGAAGTTGTTATATTTGATCACAAAGACATTGTATACCCCGCAACGCAGTGCAAATTTAAGAGGTCGCCATTTGAAAAGAAAATATCCAAACCTAGTGGTAACAAAATGGTCGACGTTTTGAAATGTATCAGCCCTCCGAAAAAAAAGCTAAAATGGCCAGGAAACAATAACATATCATCTCCTATCGAAGTTGACAGTTCCTCAGATGAAGACACGCCAATATTTAATAAAGAAGACATGACTAAAGCACGTGCGAGATATCGCAAAATAATTCATGATATGAAGGAAGTTAAAAGGAAAAGTCAGTGCGGAAACAATCTAAATCTGAGTATGCCTAGTCCTAGCAAGCAGCTGAGTATCAAAGCTATGCTGAGTCCAAAAAAAATATTACAGAGCAAAGAAGTTACTGACATTACATCATCCCCCTCAATGCAACATCATCCAAACACACCAACGAAACTCACTTCTACTGTGCCAAACGATTATAAGTATCTCGTTAACTCGTTTTTAACACCATCTAAACTCAAAGAAAGACAAATGACAATCCAAGAGTCTCTACTAAAATCATCTCCAAAATTAACAAATAGGCTGTATGATATCTCAAATGTTAATTACAAAATAAGAAATGAGATCAAATCAAATGGAGATTCATATTGCGTCCTTGAAATTGAAGATAGTTCCAACGAAAGTGATAACAATTATGATGTTGTCAGTGATTCAAGTAGTGACAGCGACAACAGTCAATATGACATACTCCCTTCGTACTATTCCCTCAACCCCAGCAAAACCCAAACACCAAGCAAAATTAAAACGAAAGAAAATGAGAAACATCTAAATGACTCAAGAAGCAACTCATGTTCCTCCATGGATGTCGAAGTATCATCTTACAAGCACACAGGCGTGAATGAGATTGACAATGACCTTCTTCGGCCCATTCCATTGCCAGCAATCAACGATCAACAGCATATCAATGAGCAGCAAGATAATATTTCCCTGGGACAGCAAGAACAATCATCCTCAATATCGACCAATCAGGTAATCAATGATTAAGAATCATGCAGCATAATTCATTTTATATTATTTATTGAAATATTTAGGTTTTGAAATTGCAATTTATGGCAATCAATTCAAGCTTCTGATCTACAACTTCACTAATGTTATGTCTCAAACAAATATAAATAATAAAACCTTTTACGCACAAAAAGATTATCAACAAATTATGGTAAGAGCAGTTGTTCAGACCGTGCGGTTCACAGTGGTGTTCGCCAAATAAGTCGATTTTTCCCGCAAAATTTGTTGATGATATTTAATCATTAAATACATGCTCATTTCGTGATATTTTTCAAAAATATCTTGGGACATCACTTTTAAGTGTACTTGAACCGTTTTATTAGGAAAAATCCGAAATATTGTTTTGTGAGAATCCCCTATTTCTGTGCTCAATTGCAAGTGATTGACGAACAAATTGAGATGGTTTTGCTTGATGACCCAACCTTTGCCCTCTCTAACAAACTACCCACAAGCCACCAGCAGGATAGAATGATAATATTTATCACAATCAAAGTGATCATGGAAACACAGGTTTGAAGATATCCAGTTTGCAATCCTTAGGAATTCTCAAATCACAGATAACGATGAAATGGATAGATGACGATAATCACGGAAACATGTGTTGTATTATAATATTTAAATTCTCAAAAAAGTCTCACTTTGTTTGCTATTGTTATTCTTTGTAGATGGCTGGTGATGATCACTTATACTTTCAGCAGCAGAGTTCACCGACGTCATCATGTCAAATTAAAGTCAAACTGTCATCAGCTATGAAGTCATACATGGAATTTAACAAATCTAGACTTTCCCTCATACCAGAGCTTATGTATTGTAATGACGCTTGTCAACATTCAAGAAACTCACCTTTGTTTACAAATAAAGAAGACAATGCACTGCGGGGGCTGGCAGAAGAAAAATGGACGAGTGAATACATTAAATATGTTATCAACATGATGAATACGGGGAAAACACCGTCCGCTGGGACCATTGCATATTTATTTGAATCACTTTCTTCTTCTCATCAAAGAAGCATGTGGTACAAAGGAGCTGGTATCTTAAATGAACTCATTATTCGCGGATGCATCAACTGCCAAAATGTACCTCATGACTGGCATCAGATTGTGGTATTTTTAGATAATGTTTTGCACAATACGAGAAAATATCATCACAATTTATTTATCATTGAAGCATTCATAGAACTTTTACAAAAAGATTTGAGATTCAACAGTAAAGCAACACGTCGAAGCATCGTTTGGCATTTTTTTAACTTTTGTACTTATAAATTATCACGATTAAAAGAAGTATGCGCTTTAGTGCAAAAATATGTTCGAACTTTTGGAGAATCTACTTCTGTTCAAATAATTAAAATATTACATAAACTTATAGCTATGGTTGTTATGACAGCCAGTGAAAAGCAATGTTCTCTGGAGAGTTTTTCATCGGAATTGTTTTTATATTGGAAAATATTTTTAAAGCATAACCCAAAATTGCAATTAACTTTTCTACAGGAAACATTATTACCTAAAATGCAATTGTTGCTTGCGATTGATACCTTTGAAGATCTGTTTTCTATAAATACGTGTCGCTGGCGGCGTGGCTCTACCCTAAGCAAAATCAAATCTGTGTACTTTCCAATCAACCCAATTCAAGTGTGTGTTATTAAAAGTTTGCTGGTTGAGAATCATATTATTATTGAGCATTATATATCTCTGCTATCGATTATGCTTAAGGCATACTTTGATACGTTAAAACATCATCACACAATCAAATTATCTTATGTGGCTAGCTGGTCGTCGACATCAAATAGCAGTGTGACGTCAGAAGGACTGATAATGAATACTTTATCTGAAGATGACATCGCCATACTTTTGGATTGGGAGAGACATGTAAAGATTTTAAAAGACGATTTATCAAAACTTAATCAGCTTTCTTTTCGTTCATTATTGCTTTTGTCGTTATTAGAAAATGAAGGATGTTCATTTCTGAAATCTTATTTTCAGTAAATTGAGTTAAAAATTATGATGCTGTTGTTGTTTACAGTTTTTGTTATTTGTACAAATCGAAGACAAGTTATTTAGTTGTGTATATATAAATGTAAATATACCAGATGTTAATTAATGAATGAAAATATTATGAAAGACTTTTAAATTTAAATGTTTATAGAAAACAGATTCAACAGAGACTTTGTTTCAATTTAGTTAGGAGATAAGGCATCCCTCATTGGAATCCTATGGCGTGCTTCTCTCTCCCTCTCACTCTGATGCCGTGAATTATGGAATTGGGATCAGGGGCAGGAGGTGCCCTTTGAGCTTCCCAAATTTATTAATCTCCAAGGGGATAAAAAGGTTCATTTTACTTGAAAACATATGCAGATTTTATCCCCCCCCCCCGTTCCGCAGAAAAAAACTCTGAGGGAGCTTTATTATTATATACCGTTACTTGATTAAAGTTTTTACTTTAATAAAGGTTTATATTAGCCTGCGTCACAGACCGCGATTCATTCACAAAAAATAGGTCTTTTGTAAATGAATCGATGTCTGTAGCGCAGACTAGGTTTATAAGGGCAAGATGTAATTTGAAGCTTCAATCAAATATAATTAGAAAATTCAAGTCTCAATCTTATACATCTACTTAATACCAGGCCACCTGACATAAGATAAAGATGACGAACGTATCTGCGTACATTGACTGTGACATGACCTGCAATGAAAGTTAGTTCCCTTCTTTTGTGGGGCCTGTCATGAATTAGTAGAAATTATTTGATAAGAGATTGATTGATAAAAACAAATATAAACTTTCACTAATTACCTTCAAAGTCACATTAATCTATGTCATATTATTCCCGAGAACGTTATGGTAAGCCAAACCGGGGTGGTTATAGTGACCCAGGGACGTCTTGACCCTGACGGGGACGTTGTCGTAGCGGGGCCGATCTTGCGAACGGACGTTACGCCTGGTAAGCCTAGACCTCACAGATACAATACATGCAACCTGTCATTTGGCTCCGTAGTCTATAGGGAATGTATTCTGAGCAAACCGCACCATTCCTTCCGTATAGAAGAATGGTGTTTGCTGTGTGACGTGAAATGATATAGAGTCCCGAGATACAGTCCATATTATGTGATATTGTAATAGATGATCATCAAAGGATGCAGATGCACTCACTGCTTACTGCTTATAAATATTACTGCAACTAGCCTATTTATTCTAGAAGACGGATCAGAAAAGTACGGTCAGTACGCGGATCACTGGATACTCTAACATCTGTTTTCGTCAGGAGTACTGGCAATTGACAAAATGGTTCTTCGCCTGGAAGTAGATTTTAACAATTTGAGGATATTTTAGGCCTTGCGCACGAAAGAACTGTGGTTGACCATATGAACGCTGTAATCATTACGACAGAATATATCGGTGGCTCTCCGATATCCGTGGGCACGCAGGCGCTCTTGCCTTTCCCACGCTTGCTGTCGGACAAGCTCTGTCAAAACTTCAGAGCAAGATCACATAAAAAGTCATCAACTGCAGATGTTGCATCCATAACTACACTACCAAACTATTTCAATGACAGTAAATATTATCAGAAGTACCAGCCAAACACCCGTTTGCATATTTACATATTCTGTCTGATAGTATAGCGACTTATAATTGTAATGACAGAGCGTGATCGTGTGGAGCCGAGAAGTTTAGTTTATATTTGAAAAACAAAAAGAAACATTGAATGCAAACAGTGACAAATATACAATGCAAATTTACATTTGATTTTTCAAAGTAATGTTTGATATTTCAAAGAAATGTTTGATATTTAAAAACTTTAACAATCTAGTCGCATCTAATAAACGATTTAATTCTACGTCAAATCATAGATTATAGAATACTATAATATATTTTATAATCTATGGTCAAATATATGTCAAATTTAGATGGAAAAATCATGGAAAAATGGGAACAATGAATTGAGATTGGAAACTTGAAAATCTGCTTTACTGCCGAATAACTCAATCTTAATATAAATGAATTAATGTAATATGACGTGTAATTGTGTATCGGAACTTTCATTTGAAAGAGGTTTGTTTTCTCGATTAATCTAGAACAGCTCTGGTTTTACCCATGATCATTCCAGCTTGCGTAGCTCCTTTATTTGAGCCCATTTGCAAACCAATAACGCTTTCGCCTGCTCGTAGTTGTTCTTCTGAAAATTCACGTGGATTATAATTAGATTCTTTTGGTCCTAAAATTGGTCCGTCGTAATCAATATGTTTTCTTGTTGCTCGTCCTAACGCATGGATACCCATAATGACTTGACTCATATTTTGTCCATCATATAAATCTACAGTCTGAAACAGATCATTCGGGTTGGTTCCATAAGCCGTGGCTGCGTCAAGAAATTTACCAATATTTTCCATTTTGAAGAATGGCTGTTTTTGATTGTTAATTTTCTTAATGCATCCTGGTTCTAATTTCAGCATTAAACGACATAAAATCTTTCCATCTTTCAAGATCTCTTTAACAGCTTGAGCTCCTTCTATCCCTTCAAACAAAGCAGGCTCGTTCAAAACATCTTCGATCCACGAGAGGGCATCTTCTTCTAGGCAAGGGTCGTACTTATTTGCAATTTTCAAACTTGTTTCTCTCGTTAGACCGTATCCTTTTGGTCTTGTTGCCATACTCAATAAAATAAAAAGCTATCACAAATAATTATAATTACAAGCAGTAATTATTCGATAGGGTCAGTGTACGCACGCACACTGTATATAATACAACAAAAAACTATGGAGATTTATCAACAAAAATAGAAATTTGAATAACTGAATGACATCGATTAGCTCCTAGACAAATCAGGGGGAGATTCTACCATTATTTCGATTGTTTCCAAACTTCTACTTGACAATTAATACTGCAAATAGTCATATATCAAACTATTGTCAAGGTAGAAAAGCTAAAAAACTGTATTAAACCATAACATAATTCGAATATAAATAAGTAGGCTTCAAATACATATATCCGTTGATCTACTTTCACAATAAATTTGGTCTTGCGCCCCCCCTGCTCCTTCCAAGGTTAATGAAGTGTATATTTTAAATCCGAATTGAGATTGGGATTTGTTGCTTGGTTACATAAAAACTACAGCAAAAGGATCGACAAAGAATCTTTTATTTCTCATCGTGATCGGATCATCTTCATACAATTAATGGCTGTGCGAAACAGATGTGAAACAACAATGCAATTGATAGTTACTACGATTCAGATAAAAATAGATTAATCTATTATAATAATAGAATTCTAAAATTCATCAGCCATGCAGCTGTTTTCAGATTGCTTTACATTGGTGATTGTTAATAGCATTAATTAACTATAATATTATTATGGATGCAGGTTTTACCTGGTCATACATACACGAGTACAATTCATAGTAGGGCCTCGTAGTGACGCCTCCTGGTGTGGTATAGGACATGTAATAATACTATTATAGGCGATACAGAGCTAGCAGGACCTATATAGACTAATTGTCAGTGATCTAAAGTAAAGTTTTTAATTATCCAGTCAGCAAGCTTTCGAGGTTCCACCTTATCTGTCAAAATGTAAAAACATGGTAATAAGTTTGTAAAAAGTCATACCTGGCAAAGTAATTAATATCTAGATCATATTTAGCGTATTTGCAACTACAAAATATTCCATGAATTATACTATTAACTAATCTGTTACACATTAACAATTTCTATATATAGAAATATTTTAAGGCTACATGTCAGTGAGGGCTTTAATACTCTCCTTCGGTTTGCCCATCCGGTCTTTTTGGCGAAATAAATGCATGAATGAAAATCATAGTTATTAGATAGTTAGTTATGAATACTTATCTCCATCTTCATTTTCACTCTAGCTGACTTATACCACTTTTCAATTCACACCAAATATTTAACTGGCCCCGTGTAGCAGTTATACGGAGTAGAAAAAATATACATTAACTGCAAATAATCACATATACGTTCATTTATTTCACGCAGGCATGTAAGATTGACGAATGATGTTTTATGCTCACACAATTGGTCTATATCTTTCGGTACCAGCCTCACCAAACTATTTTGATATTACCAGACGCAGTCAGTTATATTTATATTTATGTAGCACTAATACTTAGTATGGATTGCTATCTATCACTCCTCAGCAGAATCACAGAGGCAGCATGAGATCATATGATGAGATGAAGCGCACGCAGAGGATATTCTATTTGAGACAAGAAAGCCGCGATTGCGTTTGATCACGTCGATCTTTCAATCCAACTTATGAAATAAATACATTCATCTTAAAATAATAAACAAATTATATATTTGATCTATGGTTTATACGTCCCTTTTATAACTTTTATAATATTTCCCATTTCAACAAAAGCACTTCCAGATACAAGAACTATACACATTATAAATATACCAATAAATATAGCTACAAGCCATTTAGGTAGCAACGGACTTAACAGAGCATAGATAAGAACAGGTGCCACCAAACCAATTAATATTTGCACTGTGCCTCCGGCCAGCGAGAGAACAGGACCAAAACGAGGTATCGCTATAGCAACACATAGTAGTATAAGCATACCACAACATCGAACAGCGACCCGTTGCCAGCAAAACTCTGAAACAAAAATGAGATTAGGAATTCAATAAAATGAAGGGGATTTCTTGGTCCCCTCAAGCATAATCAATTTCTCTCCAGATTACCATCATGTACATCGTGTAACTATTTATAGTTATTTATTGTTTCTAGCTACTCGTTTAATTCTATATCTATTATAGCCTATATTTGTTTTATATAATTTTTAATAATATAAAAGTATTTATGCTGTCTTTGCTGAATGCCTCAACCGGATGCCATAAATGCAGAGTTAGTTAATAATAAGTAAACACAGAAATCAGACATTCATATTTGCTGAAAATAGTTTAACGCCTTTGGAGATCATATCAGATGAAGGTGAAGGCGTGAAGCTATTGGTAGCAAATATGAACGTATGATTTTCTGTGTTAATTTGTAATTTTAATACTGTTTTCTACATGTTTACCATTCATTTCAAGATGCTGGTGCGCATAAGTGGAACGATTTACCGTCTGCAATGAAGGAAGTCCAAAGCGGCCTACTTTCAAACGATGATGATGATGATGATGTTGTTTTACGGAAATAAAATCTGTGGCAGTCGGATAACAAGTTGGTTTTAATCTTATTTTGGTACATAATTTTCAAATGTTGCTCAATTTTATATGCAAGGTTTTAAGCATGTCTCCTGCACAGAGAAACTGCCAAAGTCAATTCAGTGTCAAATACTCAGAATTATCATGGGGTCTCGACCTAATCAAAAACCCTTCTGGGTATGGACAGGATAATTATGCAATAGTCAATGGACATAACCATTTACCCGGGAGACACCCAGGAAGTTACAAAATGGCAAGTATTAAAATTGATCCCCCCTGGTATTGGGACAGACTTTCTTTTTAAAAAGCATCCCTAACTTATTTGTGTCTATAGACGATTTTTGGACTGGTTAGAATTGCTACTTCCCAGGGTTAAAACAGTGCTAAAACGACTGGTCTGATACGCTAGTGTTCAGCTATTTCTTGGTGGTCTGGGGGCAGTGCTGTAAATTGCCTGAGTGCATTATTTAATGATTTATGTTTTGAATGGAACCAATTAAAAAGACTCACCCATGGGTATGTTCAAATGAGCTTCCAGTTGCAAATAGACTGGATTGACATTCATAACCAATGCACACAGGACATGAATACAAATACAGAGCTGAGAAACAGTGACGAGTGTTCTGAAAACAGGAGAGGTTTTATGCACAGGTAGTTCCATGAAGGATGATAATATATCCTCTTTAATATTGTTACCAAGGACAACATATGCCAAAACTGGTACTAAGATATAGACAAAGGTTACTATGGCATATCCAAGGAAAACTGATTTATAGAACTCTTTGGGATCCTTGAGGTCATTTTGAATGGTTGGAAATATCGTCGATCCTGAGAATCCAAAGCTCACAATTCCAATGGCAGCAAAAACAGATTTAACAGAGGCAGACGTATGGGTCACGGCTTCTTTGCTTTCATGTCTTGCTATACCAAGATTAATAATGATAGCGATAGTTGCTATGCCACTAGTTGCCATAGCTACAAGAGCAACTGCCCAAAAATCTTTGGGTGAACCGAGGAATGTGAGAGGTAGGAGTAGAACACCACAAATAAGAAACCAAAAACGTAATGTGTTATTAGAAGATACAGAATTGCCAAATATCGGAAAGAGCTTCTGAAGCAATTCACCTGCCACCAGCATAAAAATCAAACATGCTGAAACCAACGTAATTGTCATTAATACTGTGACGATATTCCGTCCAACTTTACCGCCAGCGGTTTCTGCGACACTGGGATAGATGTCCCTCATTGTTGATTTCTTGCTGCTTGCCTGAATGACATCAGAGCAAGATTTTGCAAGGAGTATGCCTGCATACACAAAGCTAACGGAGCAAATCAGGATGAGAGGCAATGCAGCCCATCCTGCAAGTTTCATGCAATAAGGCATCGATATAACACCAGCACCGACGACATTTCCAACAATAAATAAAACGGCAGTCCATGCTTTTAATTTTCCGCTATCATTATCTTCATCATAATCATCGAAATCAATCTGCGCTCTTTCCTCAGCCTCTTCACTTCCCACTGAGTCTTCTTCATTCGCAAGTTTTTCATCTGCTAAGAAAAGAAAATTTAATAATTTAATTAATTATGCAACATGTATTAATTAGCCGACACAGAATAGCATTAATACTATTATCTCCACATGAATTAAGTTATTATTTATTTGGGTAATTCTAAATACGGGTTCTAACCTACATTTGGATATCCTCCAAACGCAAAACTTTCACAATGTCTAATTCTGGGAAAGTGAACTTCAAGGTCTCAAAATAAGCCAAGTGAATAAATATTCTCATATAAGTTATGAAATCAAACCACAACAACCAATTACCTAAGTTCATAATACTGTAGAATAAAATGCCAAAATCAAGGCTATTTACTTACAAACCTTAAAATGTAGGTTCCAGGATTGTCGCCTAATAGTAATTACAAAATGTTTTAAATCCTAGATGCATTCTTTGTGCAATCGCACTTGGAAATATTTATAATCCTGACTCAGATCTACAATCCGTTCTATAATCTGATTGTATATCCAGACCTACTAAACTAGCTAATAATCTGAATATGAATATTCGTTCGTTGAATCAAAAACAAATTTCACAAATTGATAGGATCTGATATTCAATATCAACCAATCATTCAATGACGTCACCGTCTTCCTGATTAGCTCCGTGAGGCAATCATGTCTTCATGTAACCTGAAAGTTCAAATTTTAAAATAATCCTATTCAAGTTACATCTGATCATCTGATTAATGCCGATGACGTTCGTGCATTTTCAACCTGTTAATAAACATCTGTATTGAACTAATTCAGTAACGATTGAAAGCATATTTTGAACGTATGGCAATCTAAGGCGCAGTGGTTGGAATTGTTTGAACAGATTGTGTTATGTGTGTTTATTAAGTTCAAATTTGTTTCACTCGATTCATACTTAGCTAGTTGTAACCCTTTATTACAACATGATTACGAACGAAATATAAACTACGAGATGACGAACTTGCGTACCTGTAGACAGCTTTTCATATCGAGCAGTCATACTATTGACCTCGCTCGTACTTTCTTCAAATTATGCCTTGAAAAGTACAAAAGTGAAAGTCTTCCTCATTCAATAAGCCATACGTCAAAATGATCAATATTGTTCAGAAAGTGAGGAGAACTCAACTGGTAAATTGAAGGTTGATATGTTGAATAAAATTGTAAATATTTATAATAAAATTTCAGATCCAGATGAACAGTCATAAATGTGGATGTTATAAATTGAATACTTTATGATAAATCTCCATAACTTAACCACAATTTCTTTATTTCCACTAATATTAAAACACCTGCAAGAGCTAACTTTCTGTTTTTCGTTTTCTTTGCAAAAGACAATCGAAATGATAAAATCAAAATAACAAGAAAACTAGACCAGCATGCAATGCAAGTAGTGCTAATTGAATTTTGAGCCTTTTGAGCGCAATGCTAATGTCACTAATTGATATTGTATAGTATTAATATTAAACACCGTAACATCAAAATAATCCAACATTATAACAGATATATTATAACAAAAGCGTATTTAAAATATCTTTTCAAATATTTCAGCTTGTTTTCATCTAAATAAATCATTATCCTAAAAAATAAAGTTCGCAGTCAACACTTTAATTTAATTAAAGTACTTCTATTTTTTTTAACTCGTATGCCCTCGTATGGCATATGACCAATATGCAGTGAAAATATGAAGTCGAAATTGAATTCTGAATAATATCGGGTAGCAGGAATACAAGTCAGATAAATATTTTAAAAACATTGACGGATTTATATTAATTAAAAAAGCATAAAATGGGTAAATGAGTGAGTAGAAAAACATATTCATTTTGTGTTGATTTAAAAAGTTTAAATGTTTAAAAATTAATTTATCATTCAATTAACGCGCATATATGATGTTTAGAAATGTATTATATTTAGTACAATTTGTGTTTCCCTGTGTGGGTGAGGTCCATACTACAGGGCACCCCGTATTGATGATTTCGTCTGTTTCGTTTGTTGTGTGCGGCGGCAGTAAAGGAGAAAGCCAAAAAGTGATAAGAGTTGAGAAGAGCATTTCTTACTTTTTATTTAGTTTTGTGCTTTGTTGTTTTATTATTCAGCAACAATAATTATATTCTGAATTAATTAATGCAATGGGTTACATTTTGCATTTAATAAAGTAATAAATTATCATGGATGAACTGTGTCCAAGACATATGTTGCTCTTATTTCTGTTATTAACGAACATCAACATTTTGTAGTTCAACAATTTTCTATCGTGTCTATTCGTTTGCTTTTATTATTATCACCAAAGCCTATGGATGGAGCTCGAAAATATTGTTGCAAATACTGTCTACCTTAAGGCGAGAGAAAGTGAGTTGAATATCATAATTTCCTATTTTATTTTAATTTGGCATATTAATAATAATGTTGTTTTGGTTCCTTCATTGCTCACATTTTTCGTGTTTGGCTAAATAGTTGTTTCCTATTTAAATGTCGCAGACATGTGTCTGATTTAGTTATGATTGACCAATTATAGCTGCTATTATATCCCCTTGTGGGTATTACTGAACTGATTTAATTTGCCTCCAAGTTATAAATTGTGTCATCTTCAAGTTTATGTGTAAGCCTACGTGTTCTGTTCGTCGTTTCCTAATTAAAGTTTTGACTTTCTGAGGCTTTCTTCCGCTGCAAAACATTGTCCATTTGTAACTTGGAAAGACAGATGCATCAGAAATGTATAACTGTCTCTCTGTGTCAAAAGCTCTTACTGTAATCTTGCTCATTTGAGATTCGTCGTGTTTATTTTGACGGGGCTAATAATTGCTGTCTTCTATGACTATCTTGAAACAGCAACCTATTGTTTGTTAGCCGGCGGCATATAGAATAATTATTAATTTCTCATCAACGAATGTTGAATTCTGATTTCTTCAAAGCCACAACTGTTTAGCTTGTAATGACCTAGTATATTATGTTAATCGTTAAACGGTGGTGATGTTTTACTTGTAAACAGTTATAACTCAGCGTCTTATAGTTTTGTCATTAGTGAGGTTTGAGGTCAGGTGGAATTTGCAGTGAGGTGAATGAAATGTTTCAACCATCCATGTTTATATATTTCCATCTGCGTTTGGAGGCAAAGGAACGATGCGATGTCTGCCGAGATAACAACCTAAAATATTGATTGGAAATAGTTCTATTGTTCTATTGTCTCCTCGCTCAGGTAACAAGCCCTAATTGATCCTTAAACAATTTTCTAATATAGACCTAATCACATGAAGCGATACAGCTGTACATTCATACATTACCCCATTTGATTTTTAAGTTAACGTTAATAAGTGAAGTAACTATGAAACACCTGAATGAAATATGATTTTTAAGATCTGTTACACCTGTGAAAATGATTACTGTCCAATGTCTATAAGGAAGTAGACTAGAGATAAACGTTTGATATGTCATCACAAGTTGCAGTCAATGTAACCATTTTATCGTCCATATTTAAGCATGAAACAGGATTCTGACCCCTTCATGGATTACTGTAAACTTCTTCTAAGATGTTCGTACCTTCCCCAATCCCTTTATTTCAGCATTTTTCTATCAGGTAGCCTCGTGGCTTACTGGAATCATCTTGTATCATTATGTATCTTGGATACATCTGCAAGATACATAAATATTATAACAATGAGGGCATTCCTTTGTCTTACAAAATTTTGACTTCTGCATCGCTGTTTTCTGGGGATTATGCAAAAGTCATAAACATTAAAATTCAATAAAAAATGTATGCCTAAAGTTGCTGTTCTAAAGAGCCATTTACACTGCAGCAAATAGACACCGTACTCGTCAATTAACACATCAAAGGTATGAAGGAGTCAAGTGGTTTTGAGCACAGGCCAAGAAAAAACACTATCTAAACGGCTTTTCAGACATTGAAAAGCGACACCGTGCCTACTATTTTGATCAGGCCGAGCTCATTTCTCGAGGTAGTCTCGGCCCGCTCAAAAAGTGGGCACCGTGCCGTTTTGCAGTAATTATGACGTCATTGTATAAGTTGCGTCTCTTTACAGTGGAATTCTGAGGTTTTCTGATAAAATCAGTAAGGCATAGCAATTTAGATAAGCATAATAAGCATATTTTGTTTCGTATTTCTGTAGAAAATAATGAGGCTTCTGTGGTTTAAATATGCAAATTGTAACTACGAGTGCGGAGCGTAAATTTAGATATGTTTTTTTTTACAGAAATACTATTCTAGCGCAGTAGCATGTCCAGGAAGTGAAAGACTAACCCAAATGAATTTGAATTTTGCTTAATTGAGATGAGAATGTTACTACAATATGAATATTATATTTGATGATAAACGTGATTTTCAGTTCAACGGAATCCTAACAAGTTATTTAACTTAATTTAATCTTAATTTAACCATTAAATAATGAGAAACCTATAATTCAGATTGTAAGTATTTAATCTCGGCCCGCGTAAAAATGGGCATGGGCAATCTTGAAAACAGTTTTTAATAAGCTGTGTAAACCCTGAAAAAAACAGCAAGTGCCGCATTCTTGTTAACACCTCAGGTGTTAATTGACGAGTACCGTGCCTGTTTTGCTGCAGTGTAAATGGCCCTTAAGGTACTCGGTTACTTGACTGATCTATAAGTCCCTCTTTGAGATACTGAGTGGTAAGCTGGACTTATATCCTTCGTATAGCGTTGTGCAAGATTCTGCACGATTCTGCACAACGGCATTCTATTTGATCGTATTGTTCTGGCAAATTATTGTGCATTTGGTGTACGGGGAAAGACAGGGTCCAACATTACCTAGATTAATGAAAGGTGCAAGATGCAAGCCAAAATAAAATTAATTAAATCAATATGGAAGCTTATGATTAATCAAGTCGAATAGCTGATGCTTGTAGAAAGTTACAAACTTATTTCAACATCATCATTCATAAAATACCGATGGCGAAATTATCTGTAAATGTTTTTACCCTTTAGGATTGTTATTCTGTCATTGTCATTATTACCATTGAATAATTAGGCAGTTTCACGTGTACAAAAACAAGGGAAAGAATATTTCATAATGTAAATCAATGACTCGCAATAATCAGTGAACTAGTATAATAAAATCAGTTAGCCAGTTTAATCAGCTCCAATACCCTGAAATGTATATAGACACAAAGTGACTCAAGATACTTTTTCTGTCAAATAAATTAGGAGCTTTGAAAATTTCAGGCGCTAATAAATTTTACGATTCGTTAGCTGTTAACTGTTGACACCCTGGAAAACTCAATTAAAACTACGTCACTGACAAGATTTTGTTGGCGGTTTCGTTGATTTCTAAAACAATAGAATTGCCAAAGGACACAAGTCTCACTTACCAACATATCAGAATAGTCATAGTAAAAGTGAGACTTGGGCAAGAAATACTTAGATACATCCATACATACATAAATACCAAACAACAAACAACTGAATCGTATTTGTTGTCTGATGATCGTTTAACAACGTGAAACTTGGACTTACAACCAAATAATGTGTCTTTCTTGACCTTCTCATTATTGTTATTATTACTATTTACGCTCTGCTATTCACTAGCGTGGAGTACTATCCAATTGCCAATATTAAGTTTCAATATTTTCTAATATTATTACTATATATATATTTATAAACTATTATATTATATGTTGTTTAAATCTACTATTGATAACATTCAATTTTGCACATTTGACGTTGTTGATTTTGCTTCAGATGGTGTATACTTCTATGTGATGAAATGTTTAATCGTTAAACCAATTGTAAATTTGAGGGTTGATTTATTGTTGTTTGTTTTTGTAGGTCATTCAAAAGGTAGAAGTAAGAAATGGAGGCAGATGTTGGCTTTCCCTCACATTTCAGCATGTTTATTTCTCAAGAAAGAATTAGGTAATTTGTTCTTCAGCGTTGTCTAATACAGCCTTTAACTGTCTTCTATCTATCTTCATTTTCATCCATTGTCTATTTATTATCTCTTCAAGATCTTTCATATGAAACGGTATGTGAGAAAGAACCAATCGGAGCAAATCTATTCTGTCAATATTGTGCCAAAACAAGCAAACTGAATTGCCTGATAGAATTTTTAAGGGCAGTGGTATGTATGATAAGTGAATAAAATATGATTTAATGTTAAATAATAACAGCTCTTAGAGTTAACAAATGTTTAGGAGAGGAATAGATTCGCATTAGTTATGATGACATCTGTCTGACTAAAAAGGCTCACTGTGTATTGATGGAATGTTTGAAGAAGAGAATAAATAGTTTTGGTTATCTGGAACAACTTGTGCAGAAATAGAGATCTCCCAACTATAACCATGTTTCCAATTCTTTCCAACTCGTTAGCTGGTGTCCCATATTTTAACTGTCCCATTGAGAACATTGAGCTAGGGTCATTTAGATATATGACATATTTATTTGTATTGAAGACCAAGTTGAAAGTATTATTTGAAATCATGAATCTGAATTATGCATCTGTATCAGCTGCGTGGAGTTGAGGCTCATTATGGAATGAGGTTAATATAATAATCTTATTAATGAAATGGTGTTAATATAAAATCATATTTCTTAATCAAACTGACAAAAGGTTTAAGCCTTCCAGAATCCTAGAAAATGTTCAACTTTTAATTCTGAATCTTTTCATTTTTGTTGTTGTTGAGGTTTGGCCTTTA
The DNA here is from genome assembly GCA_916610825.1 of Haliclystus octoradiatus. Lineage (NCBI taxonomy): Eukaryota > Metazoa > Cnidaria > Staurozoa > Stauromedusae > Haliclystidae > Haliclystus > Haliclystus octoradiatus. The sequence goes on along the minus strand of OU744452.1, from coordinate 20,792,443 downwards.
ACTCAGAAAATTAACAATTTTCTTTTGAATTTGCTCTAACCGCCGGGACCTTGGTCCCATGATCCCCATTTTTGTCGGACCCTGGCAGTTGCGATCTAAGCCAGTCAAAACACCGATCACAGTTTGACAAAGCAGCAGGCTCTATTCTTGTATTTCCTTTTTCTCTGACAGGATGCATACCAAGCATGCATAGATGATCATCGGTCAACGAAAGCGAAAACGGTTATTGAAAAGTTCATGTCTATCGAGGTTAGTTAAAACAATCTACAGACAGTGTTTGTAATACAAGGGAGCTGAATCAATCCTATAGAAACTCAAACATATGATGAATTAACATCTCATGAATTTCCATTTTGTTTACATTGTATGGTTTATTGTCACACAGTTAACATATATGAAGTGTGTATATGTAGTTGTCCATTACAGGTTTAATTTCAATATTGTTTTTAATCTGTTATAATAATAATATAAATAAATAAGTCAAAGAACTAAACATTTTGGTACTATTACTTAACATTCTTAATATTAACATTATCATGACACTGAGCTTTATGACATCATGACACATGTTTTACTGCTATTAGATAATATCTAATAATAAGAAAAATATTTATTTGAGTCTTTGGGTTGCAGTGTTCTATCCGCCACATGTAAGCTTATCATATATTGGAAATGTAATGCTTGTAACCATCAGAATTATAATATTGAATAAAAGTTTAAAGGTTTCTCTCTGATTTACAAAATCTTATTCTCTCTATCCTAACAACAAGATACCAAAAGTATGTGTCTGTAATTCATTTTTTCGTAAGGAAACGATTTATTTCTTAACTGGGGGTGACTGTTTTTAATTCAACTAACCATCTAACAACTACGTAAATTGATTTCAAACATTTAATAAATTAATGTAACACATAAACAATGCCATGCATTATAAAGGATATTAAATATGATAAACATTAAAGTTTAGATTAATTGTAGCAACCAAATGATGTTGACTGTATGATGTTTGTTTTATAATAGTTTTCAATCGTAGCAAATTTGGAAGCGAAAGAGATAGTGGGATGCAAACTGAACGTGAGACATTTTTTAAACTCTAACCTAAGGAATGTTAAAATATTAAATTGTTTAAACCAAACTTCAGTATCTCTCAAAGACAATAAAATGAAAACAAGTTAAACATGCCAATACACAATGTGTTATCCTGCGTACCATTCCCCGAGATTTACTTCTGAACCAACAAGTGATTTCTTCGCAGCAAAAATAGCATGTTGATTTACTCGTGATTCACACACTGCCACGAAGCATCGATTAATGAATGATAATACAAAATAATGCATAGATTGTAGCCATAACTCAGTGGAAGGATTGACGGTTGAAAAATCATGTGTTTGTTCACAGACCCTATGAAAATGGTTTCATAGAGAATGTCAGGGCTTTCTGGTATGCAGGATACTGTAATGTCATAATCACCACATCGTTTCATTGATAGCTAGATGGGAGGTATACTCAATCAGCCCCTTATAGATACACACAACACATCTTTTCATTGATAGCTAGATGGGAGCTATACTCAATCAGTCCCTTATAGATACACACATCACATCTTTTCATTGATAGCTAGATGGGAGGTATACTCAATCAGTCCCTTATAGATACACACATCACATCTTTTCATTGATAGCTAGATAGGAGGTATACTCAATCAGCCCCTTATAGATACACACATCACATCTTTTCATTGATAGCTAGATAGGAGGTATACTCAATCAGCCCCTTATAGATACACACAACACATCTTTTCATTGATAGCTAGATGGGAGGTATACTCAATCAGTCCCTTATAGATACACACAACACATCTTTTCATTGATAGCTAGATGGGAGGTATACTCAATCAGCCCCTTATAGATACACACAACACATCTTTTCATTGATAGCTAGATGGGAGGTATACTCAATCAGCCCCTTATAGATACACACAACACATCTTTTCATTGATAGCTAGATGGGAGGTATACTCAATCAGCCCCTTATAGATACACACAACACATCTTTTCATTGATAGCTAGATGGGAGCTATACTCAATCAGTCCCTTATAGATACACACATCACATCTTTTCATTGATAGCTAGATGGGAGCTATACTCAATCAGTCCCTCATAGATACACACATCACATCTTTTCATTGATAGCTAGATGGGAGGTATACTCAATCAGCCCCTTATTGATACACACAACACATCTTTTCATTGATAGCTAGATGGGAGGTATACTCAATCAGCCCCTTATAGATACACACAACACATCTTTTCATTGATAGCTAGATGGGAGGTATACTCAATCAGCCCCTTATAGATACACACATCACATTTTTTCATTGATAGCTAGATAGGAGGTATACTCAATCAGCCCCTTATAGATACACACAGCACATCTTTTCATTGATAGCTAGATGGGAGCTATACTCAATCAGTCCCTTATAGATACACACATCACATCTTTTCATTGATAGCTAGATGGGAGGTATACTCAATCAGCCCCTTATAGATACACACAACACATCTTTTCATTGATAGCTAGATGGGAGGTATACTCAATCAGCCCCTTATAGATACACATAACACATCTTTTCATTGATAGCTAGATGGGAGGTATACTCAATCAGCCCCTTATTGATACACACAACACATCTTTTCATTGATAGCTAGATAGGAGGTATACTCAATCAGCCCCTTATAGATACACACAACACATCTTTTCATTGATAGCTAGATGGGAGGTATACTCAATCAGCCCCTTATAGATACACATAACACATCTTTTCATTGATAGCTAGATGGGAGGTATACTCAATCAGCCCCTTATTGATACACACAACACATCTTTTCATTGATAGCTAGATAGGAGGTATACTCAATCAGCCCCTTATAGATAAACACATCACATCTTTTCATTGATAGCTAGATGGGAGGTATACTCAATCAGCCCCTTATAGATACACACAACACATCTTTTCATTGATAGCTAGATGGGAGGTATACTCAATCAGCCCCTTATAGATACACACAACACATCTTTTCATTGATAGCTAGATGGGAGGTATACTCAATCAGCCCCTTATAGATGCGCACAACACATCTTTCCATTGATAGCTAGATGGGAGGTATACTCAATCAGCCCCTTATAGATACACACAACACACTGCAAACATGATTGTTTCTAACAAATGCATCTTTCAACTCATTGCAATTGCCTAATTGTCATGTAGTTAACCAACTCCATACCACCTTCTGACAAGTGTAACCTGATGGTTTACTTTTTCAAGTGTCTATCTTCATGATTGTTTTGAAACTCTTGAAGATAGGGCATGTGTTTATCCCATATAAGTCATTGACCAACAAGTATCGGCATAATGACCTCGGTGGATATTCACTTCGCCTCTGATCAATACCTTAAAACTATCATTTTTTATATCCTGAGATAACACATTACTTCCATTGTACCATACCAGCCACACAGACAATCCCCTGACCTATATACAAGGCTGATTTAACACTGAGGCAAAGTAGGCCCTATCACAGACCCTTTTTCAGCAGTACAGATGAATTCTTTTATCGCCTCTGTCAATTGGCTAATAATACAGTCCCTGTTGTCTATATATGGGGGTCATCCCCTTTGTACGTATAGATCTATAATTTGGAATAAGATGATCATTGAATTCCATGTCTCACAATGCTGTTTGTTGACGCTTTGATCAATCATTTGATAGGTGCTGTAATTATCCTTTCTTTCTTCTATATTTTAGAATAAAGATGAATTAACAGCTATTGTTAACAACGATACACTTGCTGATGTAAGACGAAAGTCAACCAATAGCCCATCAACAACTCTATTTCAAACATGTGCTAGGTAACTAATTGTTAAACCTAATTTTACATTACAATGTCATAAACCATTGAAGGGTCAACAGTACCAGCATGCATTGCTAGAGTCATTGAAAGTCATCAAAGAACTGAAGGTGACTGTTTTATTTTGTTCCTTCCTCAGAGAAGTAAAACAATTTTTAAAGGGAGCACCTTATGAAGATTTCTGTAACAGTATGTACTTCAATCGATATCTCCAATGGAAATGGCTAGAAAGGTTAGGCATACCGTCACTATTTTATTACTATTTATTTTTGCATTTATTTTGATGACTTCAACTATTTATACATCATGGCCTTTGTGTGATGATTTTAGGCAGCCCGTCACAAAGAAACTTTTTCGTCATTATCGCGTTTTGGGTAAAGGAGGTTTTGGTGAGGTATGTCTTACAATTGACATAATAATGCTTTTAAAGTTTCATCATAGAATGTTCAAAAACGAAATTGATTTCATTTTTATATTTCATAAATGTTATCGTAGGTTTGTGCGTGCCAAAGCAGAGCCAGTGGTCAAATGTATGCAATGAAAAAATTAGAAAAGAAACGAATAAAAAAACGGAAAGGAGAGGCAATGGCATTAAATGAAAAACAATTATTAGAACGAATCGATTGCCGCTTTGTGGTAATATTGAATAATATTATTTAATGCATCCGTTTATTAAAGTAAAACACAGTACAGTAAAAAATTTCCATAGTCAGACTTTGTTGAACCAAAATCTTAGTTCATAGTACAATGAAACATGTTTTGTCACAAGTCAGCTGTCATCTATATTGGTCTATTGAGATTATATTGTACACACCCTGTATAGATGGGTCACCTGTCTACAGTGGTCTATGCAGATTATATTGTACACACCCTGTATAGATGGGTCACCTGTCTACAGTGGTCTATTCAGATTATATTGTACACACCCTGTATAGATGGGTCACCTGTCTACAGTGGTCTATGCAGATTATATTGTACACACCCTGTATAGATGGGTCACCTGTCTACAGTGGTCTATGCAGATTATATTGTACACATCCTGTATAGATGGGTCACCTGTCTACAGTGGTCTATTCAGATTATATTGTACACACCCTGCATAGATGGGTCACCTGTCGACAGTGGTCTATTCAGATTATATTAAAAGAGCGCGACACTTTCATGGCGCTTTCATGTATAGTTTTCACTTCTTACATTTTCATGATGTTTTCACAACACTTACATGGGATTTTCATGGTTTTGGTGTTGGTAGAGATACCACCTCTGAAAGATAGATATCACTCTTAAAGTAAGATAAGTTAGTGATGATGACCTTAACAGCATTGAACATTTGGGTGTGCAATATATCGTTAGATAGATAGATAGATAATGGAGCACGCCAGTGACATCCATTGGGTGGTTTCTTTCCTACAGTGAATAATTGATGTGTGATATTTAATTTAATTTAATGTGTGTTTGATGTTGCTCTACTTTGTAACTTATCAATTACAAATCAAATTGACGGTAAAATAATTCAGACTGAAAACAGAAACAAATTAAAATTAATATTTATTAAGCACAATTTTAATTCTATTCATCTAATGTATATAATTGAACATTGCGTTATCTGTAGGTGAGTTTAGTTTATGCCCACGAGACAAAAGATGCGTTGTGTATGGTGTTATCGTTAATGAACGGTGGAGATCTTAAATTTCATATTCACAACCTTGGAAATCCTGGCTTTGACGAAGAGCGTGTTCGCTTTTACACGGCAGAGATAACAAGTGGCATCTTATACTTGCACTCATCTAGGATAGTTTACAGGTAATAACATAACAACTATGCTGCCATCTGCTATGACGCAGGGAGCAATGGACTGTGACTTAAAGGATCAACTCAATCAATTAGAACCATTAGGACTTTCTGCAATATTGCCTTCGAGGGCATTGGAACAGGGACAGGAAGTGCCACTCAGAAAGAAATATATTAACTGTATATATATCGCTATAGTTATTAATAATTCTCCCTTATTTCTCTAATTATGTCAGACTGAACGGTTATAATTGTGATCTTATGGTCTATTCGGTAATAATATAAATATGATACATACCAATATACAGGTGTCTCGAGCTTAGCTGAGGAACCGTTGTGGAGTAAAATGAGGGCAACAATGACTTAGTTAGGAGAAGCCACCCAAGTCTAGCTCACGATTGTCTGTTTTACACTGCAAGATATGACTTGAAGGCATGATTCACCCCCCAATCAATCGATGAACACCTTTTCTATGTTTTGCCCACTGGCTCTCAATAATTCTGTTTCACTTTTCATTAGAGATATGAAACCAGAAAATATTCTATTGGATGACTTAGGTGAGCATTAAACTGATTTCTGATAATAATTTCTTCAAAATATTTCAATGGAGCAAAAAGTGTGTTTGAAAAGGCGTGTTGACCGCTTATATGTGACATTTATTGGTTGCTTCTAGGTCATGTGCGCATCTCTGATCTTGGCTTAGCTGTTTACATTCCTAAAGACGAAATGGTCAAAGGTCGCGTTGGAACTGTTGGCTATATGGGTATGAAAATGAAATGATACAATTTACAAAATGTCACATTCAAAATCATGATGTTTTATTTGTAAATATTTTGTCTGTTATTGATGTGCAGCACCTGAGGTTGTTCGTAATGAACGTTACACATTCTCACCGGATTGGTGGGGTCTTGGTTGTCTTGTTTTTGAAATGCTTCAGGGAAAGGTAGTTTAGGTTCTGTGAACCAACACATTCATTGTATTGAACTTTGTTTGGATACGTCTTGTAATGTATCCCGTTGTTATGTGTTTGTTTGTTTGTTTAGGCCCCTTTCAGAGCACGGAAGGAGAAAGTGAAACGAGAAGAGGTTGAACGAAGAGTAAAAGAAGATAAAGAGGTCTACACGGACAAATTCAGTGATGGCGCCAAAGAATTTTGTGAGCTTGTAAGTAGAGAAAGTATTAAATGCTCTCCTACAGTTGCTGTATCATAACATTTTATTTTTACTAACACAATAAGTGCAATTATTTTCAGTTGTTAAAGAAAAATGTGAACAAGAGATTAGGAACTTCAGAAGGAGACTCTGAAATAATTAAAAATTCTTCACTCTTCAAAGGTGTCAATTGGGGGAGTTTGGAAGCGGGTCTAACGCGGCCCCCTTTTGAACCAGATGTAAGTACTTTATAAACTGATTGTTCACAATTCAAGGTCTACATGTAAGCTGGAATGCAGGAATGAATAATGGGTTGTTAAAAAGGCTATACCCAGGGGGGCAGTGGACACACCCTGCTGCAATGCAGTCCTCCTTCATTTCAATTTTCAATGTAAATTACATCTGTAATAAGCTGCGTTCTGCTCTTCTAAACAAAGTAATACTGTTAAACCTTACTAGAAAGTGAATGTATGTTATTGATTTTATTTAAAAACGTTTTTTTTTGCAGCCTCGGGCAGTTTATTGTAAAGACGTTTTAGATATAGAACAATTTTCAACCGTTAAAGGAGTCCAATTAGATAACTCAGACCAACAATTTTATAAAAAGTTTGCGTCAGGCGCAGTCGCGATTCCTTGGCAAAAAGAAGTAAGTACAGTACCCAGAAGAGAGGAGCTAACCCGTTGTTTTCTCTTGATTTGATGTCATTTATTTAGATTTTCACTTGTTCTATTATGTAGATGCTAGAAACGGAAGTGTTTAAAGAGTTGAATTTATTTGGTCCCAATGATACACCTACGCCTGATTTAGTGGGAGATGCACCTCCTGAAATGCAGCAATCGACAGGATGTTTGGCTAGCCTCTGCAATCGCAATCAAAGAGTAAGCTGAAAGACATCCTCGCTGGTGTACACGATGACGTAATGTACTTCTAACGGGTTGCTTATTTCGTGTGTTTCAGCGTCCTATGTATGTAACTGACTCGGAGCCATCAACTAGCAGTGGTTGAATTTAAAATTGTTGTTGCCTAGCAACACTTGTATCATCTAATCAAGATTGATGGCGGGTCCAACAAACAATCAAAACGTGATTAATCAATTGACGCACTCAGTACCAGACTTAACCGTTGGCTGTGCACACGGATGCACCGCTGCTGCAGATTGTACAAAACAACCATTTCTCGCTCTGTTCTTTTATTTGATGCATAAACACAAAACATGCAATCATATTGTTTACTTGTTTGTGTGTTTGTTTGTCCCATTTTATAGAATCATTTTCATTCATTGTAATATTCTGTCGTAATTTTGTGTAATAAAAAAAAGAATTTAAATACAATGTGGAATCCTTCCAATGAAGAGGATTAATTTATAATATTATTATATCTTAATGATCTGCTTTGTGTGTGCTTCTCTGTCACCTTGATATTGCAGCACCTGCGAACGCTCTTGCTTGTAGCATACTGCTGGATCTAGAGATCATGTAATCAGGGGTAGCTAACTGCACTGTCTGGACATCACCATGAGTCTCACAGCCATCATAGCCTCCTACGATAACTAATTCCTCTTTGTCCTTCTCTTGGGTTATACAGACGGAGGCACAAAGACCACTGCGCATGCCCATGACACTTTTAATAATAAGCCACATATTTAAATCTGGATTGTATTTTTCAATTGAGTTCAAAGGTCCTAAGCTGTTGCGCCCACCGATTGCATAGATTCTGTCTTCACTTGCTGCTACTGCGTGGTACATGCGTGACTTATTCATTCCTGTGACTTCCATCCATTTTGACGAGACGGGATCGTAACATTCACAATGCTCCACCTCTGAGATTCCACAGTAGCCTCCTGACGAGAGAAAGCAGAACAATCAATACTGTAACCCATAATATGTGATTACTCCTTTGGCTATTTATCCAATTATTGGTTTACCTGAAACGTAGATCTTGTTGCCTAGAACAGCAGATCCAAAGTAGCATCTTGGCAGCCTCATGCTGGATACCTCCACCCATGTGTTAGAGAGGGGATCGTATCTCTCACAGGATTTAATTGCCCCGCCTTGATAAGAGCCACCGATTGCATAAATCCATCCATCCAGAACAACAGCAGACACAGCACCTGAACATCACACATTTAAAAAAACATGGTAATGTAAAGTCAACGAGGCTCAACACACATAAGAGAGAACACTTTCTTCAAGAATCTCTACTGCATAACGAGGCCAGCATCATATCGAGAAACACAAACATCTTAAATGAGGGAAAATCAAATACAGTACCATGTTTCACCATAGATGGTTATCAATGCACAAACGCATGTTTCATGGTTTCTAGCCTCATCCCATAACGGCCCTCAACTCCATGCAGACGCTCCTCATCGGAGCGTATGCGTGGAGTTGAGGGGCCGTTATGGAATGAGGCTACATGGTTTCAATGCCCAATTTGGAAATAGCCTCGTTTATGCTCCAGCTGCTCCACACGCGAGATATCTGTGTGAATGCAGTAGCAATTTTGTGTTCCATTTAACATAATCTGATTTTTCGAAACAAAGGATTTAAGAATTGAATATGTAATCACTTCAAATCTTATAGTCTTATCAAGCGCTTAGCGTCAATCAGAATATGCAAATTAAACGGCCGTATAAATATGATCCATAAATTTATTGTTAGTATCGTATACAATGCGACGGAAAATACCTTGCTATGTAATAAATAGTATAGTTATAAGTACTAACCTTTACAGACAGTGAGAGATGCGATCGAGGTCCACGTGCCTTTAGTATGATCATATTTTTCAGCTGTTACTAAATCTTTGTATTCGTGATTGACACCTCCGATGGCGTATAATATCCCATCAAGCACTGCGGCTGCTACATTCTTTCTTGCCATGATCATCGATGGCATAGATTTCCATTGCTTCGTGGCGAAATCATACGATTCAGTGCTGTGCAATGCTCGTTTCTTTGCTGCAACGCAAACAACATCTTTATCATTAGCAAACCTCTTGATTTATAATTAATTTATGTCATAATTTATGTTATGCAGATTCGTCCTTACCTTCTCCGCCCAGTACGTAAAGCGTTCGATTGGATTGCTGCCGTGGAGAACACAATTTTTTATGATATAATTCTGCCTTCCTTTCCGGCAATAGATGATAATTGAGTGCGTCTATAACGAAACCTCGACTTTCTCCATCTTCCATTATGATTGGTTCCCGCATAATTCGATCTGCGAGGTATTTACGGCTGATATAAGCGAGGCGAACATGTTGCAAAAGACTAGATAATGACGGACAGCGTTCAATAGGTTCTGCTTTAACCCAACTCAAAATAGATTCGTAAACTTCAGTTTCTGACGAAATAGAAAGGTCGTCGCGACGTAGGATTGAATCTAGTTGGTTGCGGGTTAAACAAGCAAAACTTGAGCTTTGAGCTATAGATCTAAAATTAGTCGTAACGTATAACTCCGCAAATTGTTTTAAATCTCTGCAATTAATCGTATCAGCGAGAGCGCAGATTTCGATACAGTTCGTTAAATTAAGATGAGTTTGTAGATAACGAACACAATGAGTCTCAACAGCAGTAAAACACAGCATATTAGATGCCGTTAATAAACTGAAGATATTCTCCATGTCAACATTAATAACAGATGTATAACAGAAGTCTAAAAGCAGCGACAGAGCTCGTGAATCTACTTGTTGTAATTTAACAATAGTCTGCTTGCTTTCTTGCATGTTGGCTAAGAACATTGCTCTAAAGTACTGACTCATTGCAGCTAACACAAGTTTATGTGCCCAGAAAGATCTACCATCCTCACATTGAATAACAACATCGCAGAACAGTCTCTCCTTTCTAAACCCATTGAGCTGTAATAACATTGAATTAAATCCAGATTGATCAACGACATTTGATTCATCTCGCTTGTCCTTCATGTTATTAAATCACGTAAATTCAGCTGAACGGCGTACCGCCACCGCTTTTTAAACCATCTACTGACTTATTACGATGCTAGCATCGGAAAGTAACACAGCTTGATCGGTTCATATATTCTTTACGCGGGCATAGCGGACGGACACGATGTTTTCATTAAATCAATATATCTGATTAGACTGTATAATTGAACGGTCCTTAAAACTAACCCGATTGATTTGAAACCACCAAACAAAAACAAAGTGAAGCTAATGCCAAGTACAGCACCACGTGTATTAACAATGGAAATTGAATCACCGTTCTGCTTCTACATAGTTTGAAAACATTTGAAAGTGGCTAACACGGGCACCTGCGACTGCAATGGAATTCACCTGTTTCAAGGCCAAACAGAACACAACTCTTGAATAATTAATGATATTTAATTGATTACTTTATTTCATCAGATTAATTACTTACAACGGGCTCACATATCTGCTGACAACAACTATAAAGAAATACATCAAAACTATTAGTGGCATCGAAAAATCATAAATAGAAGACGCTTTTCGAAGCCATGGCAACCGTGTGATGCAAACTATAATGTCAGCCGTTGTTGTTACGTTCTGCCATCGTTTTGTAGAGAGAGAGAGAAAGGCCGTGAGAGAAATTGTTACTGTTCAATTAATTGACCGCTTGATCATCTCCACACTGACACCGGAACAATGTCAATAAATCAGCTTATTAATGGTAGACGGTAACCATTCAACCAATCACATTCGCTCCTGAATTTCACGTGATATTTCGAGCACCTGTTATTCCTAATTATATATTATTTACATCGCCTTTTGCTTCGATGGAGTGTTTATCTCTCTTTCATATTCAATTTCTATTTTCGCAGATCCTCGTTTCTTGCTGCCATGACGACTATTCAACTTTGTACTGGTGGATTTGCCACTGCTTTCCTGGAAACGAGAAACCAGAAAATGAATAAGAGGATGGTTCACCATATAACGATCTAATGAACACTAATGATGCTTTGAATGCGTGATTAGCTTAGTTAAGTCAAAGCAAAGGCTACAGACACTCGCATACTGTATAATCCGCATGTAATCATCAATCAAGTTTTCTCTCAACCACGCTATTGACTCGTCTTGATTCAGCTTATGACGTCATCTTTTAGGAATATATTTGCCCAGCGTACTGTCAACTGTTAAACTAAGAAAACTTTCATGAGAAGTTTCGTCAGCGCTATGGACAAGTAGTATCTTTTCATAGTGTTTTGTATCGCGGAATGTCTTAATTATAAGTTTTTTGTCAGCTAATGCTACGCCTGACCGTGATTTGTGGCGTTCTTTGTGTAGAAAATATGCTAGGCGAAAGAGGGACGGCACATTCCTATAATGTGACTGTCTATACTACTATTATTGATTGTGAATAAGAAAGCTATTTAAACTAAGTTGTGTTCCTGGCCCTGCTTCTTCATGACTATTACGTACCTCAATATCACCATCACTGTCGCTTTCATCAAAATCTTCATCTGCGACAAATGCAACGTCATCCTCTGATTCCTGTCAAAATGATGAAATCAATTCACTACGTATGATAAACATACAGTTTCTATGATGAAATAAACCAACAATAGTTTTTACCTCTTCCAACTCTTGTTCCTCCTAAAATTTGAATTTAAAACGAACGCATTATTAATTAAGCCTGTTTGTAGATTAGATCAATGGTCTACCTATAGGCTACCTCCGTTCCATGCTTACCTCAGCCTCTATTTCATCTTCATGTTCAGATTCAATTTCTTCTTCGTCCAAAACTTTATCAAAAGCAGCAGATGGGAAGTTGTAAATATCTCCATAGGTGCCATCTTTCAAACGCTCTAACAGTTCCTTTTCAATTGATTTCTCTAGTCGTGCAGCAGAAAGAGCTTTTGACTGTTAGTAGGTAAAAGTAAACAGATGCAATTAATACTACAACTACATGGCCGTAGAATTCAGAAGTGAATTATTTGTATCCTAACTGCCAAAGAAGAGTTGAGAATTTCAACAGATTCAATTTCTGTATCAACAATACATCAACCATATGACTGACCCTGAGTATAATAAAGGTCATTTGTCTAGACATTATTGTTGGTTGTTTAGCCACATGCAAGTTTCTAATCTCAAATGTTCTCAACTGTTTAACTTTTGTGAGTTCAACTTTTCAGGATTGTATCGATGGCAGTCATTCAAATAACATTGACAAAACATCATAAAATTAATCAATAAGGATGACTCAACGTTATCAAGCATGAACATAACCAGATGGCTATCACAAATGGATGGTCCAAAATTTAGTAATTACAATGATTGTTATTGACAAATTGAAGTCCAGAAGAGGCGTATAACATAGATAAATAGATGTTGAGTTGAAGTTGTCTGTAAATAGGCTTAATGGTAAAATCAGAGCTTTGATAAATAATAAATGATTCAAAAGTATGAATTTTCACGCCATATCGCCATCATCGGGAGAGTATAGATATTGTTATTTAAAAAGAATATTAGATTGGACATGACCACTATAGACAGGCGGTCATATTCTAGAGGTAATTATTATTACCTCTTTTGTTTTTTCTCTTCTTTCAATCTTTTTACTGACGGTCACTAGCTTCTTACTGAAAAGCAACAAGAAATAAATGTTACAATAATAATAATATTAATAATAATAATAATAATAATATGGTATCTAAGAGCAGTTGAGATAGTGCTCGATATCATTTGACAGAGTGTAAATAATAATAATGGAGTCAAAGACTACGCATTCATTTTCTGTAACTTGAAGTTTCTTGCTTTATGCGATCACAGTATCTGTCTGATGATCGCATAAAGCGAGAAACTTCAAGTTACAGAAAATTAATGCTTAGTCTTTGACATAGAGGTATAAGTACTAGAGCGCGAACCACGTGACTTCTCTTTGGAGGCAGATGTCTCCGCAGCGGCCATTTTGTTGGAGGATAAAATCTTCGAATTTAATGCACAAGTCAATGGAGTCTTCCAAATTTTTTTTACTTTTATGCTATCCTAGGCAAGGTAGTTTAATTTTGGAAAAATTGAGACACTGTACCAGTGGCATGTGACATAGATTCATTTTTCATTTTTCTTATACCTCTATGGTCTTTGACTCCATTATTATTAATAATAATAATAATAATAATAATAATAATAATAATAATAATAATAATAATAATAATAATAATAATAATAATAATAATAATAAATATTAAAAATAATAATAATAATAATAATAATAATAATAATAATAATAATAATAATAATAATAATAATAATAATAATAATAATAATAATAATAATAATAATAATAATAATAATAATAATAATAATAATAATAATAATAATAATAATAATAATAATAATAATAATAATAATACGGACAAGCGTCCTCAAAGGTGTACAATTTAAAACAAAAGTCACTACCAACAATGTATTTTTATTACAACAACGTTTCGATTGATTCAAATCAATCATTTTCAAGTTACTATAGGTAAATAATTAAAATAAATACAAACTTCAAGATAAAATGTTTTAATTTATAGGAAATGTACCACTTGATGAAACTTTGGACATTCTGGTTAGTAGAGCATTTGACAATAACTGGTTTAACGAAACTTATGATCTTAATCTAACAAAAGAAGACCTCACTTTACTATTACAAGCAAGTACAAAAAAGCAGCTATTTCAATTTAATAACATTCTTTATGAACAAATAGATGGTGTCGCGATGGGGTCACCTTTAGGACCTTTAATCGCAAATACATTTATGTGCCATATGGAATCTATTTTACAAGAAAAGAATCTTCTTCCTTCTACCTATAGGAGATATGTTGATGACACTTTCGTGATTTTAGAAAATAAGAACGTTGCCGCTGATCTTTTAGAACAATTTAATCTCGTCCACCCTGCTATAAAATTTACAATGGAAATTGAGAAGGATATGACGTTACCTTTTGTTGGAATTTTAATCACAAATAATAGCCCTAAATTATCTACTACTATATATTGTAAGCCTACAGACAAAGGCCTGTTAACACATTTCAATAGTCATGTCGACAACAGATACAAAATCGGACTTTTAAAAACAATGGCTACTAGAGCGTTAAAGATTTGTTCTAACAAGGAAGCTTTTAAATTAGAATTAGTTAGACTTAAATATGTTTTTAGTAATCTTCAATACCCAGTTCCGCCTTTAAACTCAATTTTATCCAAATTTGTTTTTAATCAAAATATTATAACTGTAAATAGTGTAAATAATAAGACTGATTCTGTTAAGATTGTAAATATTTCATTACCTTTTAAAGATCAGCGATCATCTAATACCGTACGCAAAGAGCTAAGTATTCTTAATTGTAAAATAGATGTCACTTTTAGACCAATTTTTAAAAGTAAAAAGTTAATCGACGATCTTCGACATAAAGAGAAAAAACCGGATTTGCTTATGAAGCACTGCATAGTGTACGAATACAAGTGTGGTTTGTGCGATGCAAACTATGTCGGCTACACTTGCCGACACTTACACGAACGCATCTCAGAACATGGACGGGAAATGAGCTCTGCAATTGGGAAGAATCAGGTTACCGCTCATTCAATTAAAGAGTGCAGTATGGCCAATTTTGAAATCCTACGTCAATGTAAAAATAAATTTGACTGCTTAAGTTATGAAATGCTATTCATACAAAAAATGAATCCGTCCCTGAACACTCAAAAAGACTCGATAAAGGCTCTTGTTTTTAAATAAAAGAGTTCTGATTTCCCTTATTGTTTTTTTTTTAACATTAGTTAGTTTCGTAATCAATTTTAGCACCTTGGGAATAAACATATTTTTATCAATCCTATAAATTAAAACATTTTATATTTTAGTTTGTATTTATTTTAATTATTTACCTATGGTAACTTGAAAATGATTGATTTGAATCAATCGAAACGTTGTTGTAATAAAAATACATTGTTGGTATTGACTTTTGTTTAAAAAAAAAAAAAAATAATAATAATAATAATAATAAAATAATAATAATAATAATAATAATAATAATAATAATAATAATAATAATAATAATAATAATAATAATAATAATAATAATAATAATAATAATAATAATAATAATAATAATAATAATAATAATAATAATAATAATAATATAAAATAATTAATATACAACTTGGGTTATGTAAAGACTAACATTTAAAATATTTCAAAGGTTTTAAAAGAAGAATTGTCTAAAAATGATCAAACTGATTATGCGTTAAATGAGGTAGTAATAGATATCTGTTGCATTGCGAATATAAAAACAATCTATTAGCATCATCAAGTTCCAATCGCACACTACTACATACCTTGATCTTAATTGAAGCTTTCTCATTCTGATCAAATACTGAAATGAAATATATTGACGTATCAAAACACGATCAGGTTGTGAACATTACTGCATGCATGCCTCATATGTACACGTACAGTGTCTTGAATCAGTTGCTATAACGCATACAGATGATACAGTACTTTAAGATAACACATTGCTTATTACCTGTGTGATACGAGTGAGCCTCTGTTTGCATTTGTGAATCATGTAATCTGGCCAGTAGAGCAGATTCTTGTCGATCATTTCAAGTGCTTTCTCGTAATTTCTTGGTAATTTGATTTTCTCCCATAGTTTGGCAGGAGTGTGCGCACGTTCAATTGTTTTCATATACAAATAGCAAACACCTAATCAACAATAATTATAATGTTAAATATTGCACTGAACGAATGATGAAATTAATAAATTATAATCCGTTGCTTGGTTTTCGAAGCATGTGTAGGCATTGTAGGGTGGGTGGATTCAAACAGGAAGCTTGCTCTGGGTTGAGTTGGGTAATAGTCGTCAGCCTCCTGGTAAAGGATTTAACCCAGCCAATCATCTGTTAGCATTGATAATTCCATCAAAGAAACACATTTGACAACACACAATAATGTATTATGCGGTTTCACAGAGCAATTGTTGTGTGACACTTCACGTGGACCTGTATGATGAAATAATGAGACTGTCTGACTTACCGCTGTGCTCTCGGATGGTTGCATATCTGCTGTTTGCAAGAGGACATGATGATTTATTGCATATACCAGTGAGGCTATTTTCATTTCTGCAGAACTTTTGAGTTTCAGTCCTAATGTACAAATAACATAACATGTGTTCTTGATACGCCATTGAATTGATCGGATCGACTGTGATTGGTCAGATCAAAGTTTGCAAATGAAAGTGCATTACTTCGTGCCATACAACTTTCTTAGGCCCTCAACGAAAAAGCTGAACAGAAATATGTGCTGTTATGAAAATGAGGCTACATACGCATTTGATTAACACTTGGATAAACAACAACAACAACATCTGGTCAACAAATAATAACTGTTCATCAGGATCTGACAAAGTGTGGAACTTGGAAATCTGTTAAACTTGTTTTGCAGAAGGCTAGACAAATTCAGAAGGAACAGGCAAAATGTTGGATATAATAATAATAATAGTAATGATAATAATTATTAATTAAATTCCTTAACTATATAAAATAAATATTCTAGGGACTGTACAGTAAGGTAATCATAATAATTACAAATTATAAGCTTCTTTAAAGTAGTATGTCTTCAAAGAAGATTTAGAATGTTCTGTTGATAGTTTCCTAATTAAAAGTGGCAGTTTGTTCCATAGGAACGGAGCATTTAAAATTTAAAAGAATGAGCTCCCAATGTTTTACACTTATACACCGGTACCTTTAATATTTATGGATATGAAGAAAAATCATCAGAAAAATTATAAAAAATAAAATTTAGATTATAGATTTTTATGTCCGTAAAATTACCAAAACGTTTATTTAAAAAGTTGAGGTTTGCGGAAGGTGAAACATTTTGTCGGTTGAACCCTGCTGTTCATATTTGCTATTTTGCAGCTGGGACCAAGAAATGACAACTTACCTGTTTTTAGTGAGCAACGAAAACAACATATACGCATAAAACTAAATATATTAAATTGCAACACTTAATTTGTAGGTATAATATAACACTAACTTATGTATAAATTGATTAAAAATAGCAGATGTACGTATGCCTACTGTATTTTGGAGATCTTACTTTGTTTTGAAAGAGCAAAATCCACGATTGATCAGTTGCCAGATCACCTAAATTTGAAAATAGAAATATGATAGGAAATTGCAGTACTAAATGAGATAATCTGTACAGGAAATAATTTTCATTATCATTCAAAACAATTATGGGACATTAGCATGGGGAATTGTGGGGTGGTTGAACTCAGGCTGACGGGTCTTGGGCTCAATCCCACTATCTGTTGACGGGGGTTGTAGACTTACAGACTACTGACAAGAATATGCAACATAGGGAACAAAGATGGCTGATGAAAAGTACATAATTTAGCGCTCTTCTCATTGACATTTTCAAAGTTATTTGATGTTTTCTATGAACTTTTTTTTCAATCTTAATTCTAAACAACATGTACTCACTGTCATAGAAAGATAGTTCAAATAGGATTCTTACAGCCAGAGAAGCAAGATAGTTTAAAACGAATTTTTACAGCCAGAGAAAAAGATTTATTTGTAGGATCATAATAATCTTCAAATATTTATGAATCATTTCATATGGCTTGTATTTAACGCTGCACTTAAAAATGTAGGAATTTGCACTTGAATTGTCACAGATGGATAATATTGTAATACAACAGCAATACTTTCTAACACTTGAGCTATCATTAGCGCACTAAATATAGTAATTCACACTTGGTTTAGAAAATAATCTGAATGGTTGAAATCTTAAGTTGTTATTGACCAATAAAACTGTGTTGGGTGGGAAATCTTTTTCACATGGTTCCGCGAGTCTGAGCAAAATGAAGTTGTATCACGAAGAAATTAATTATTATGACAATTTGTTACCTGTTTCCATGAAATACATAAATCACAAAAATGTCACTACAATTAATTAGTATTGATAGGCTAAATGACTGAGTGAATGTCCATAAAGTCGTAACTATAACAATAATCTCTATTATATTATGTCATTAAATTTGGTTGAGTCATAGCATTTTATTCCCACAGATTGTTTGGAAATCCCACAGCCTTCAGTATTTACATTTTCCCCAAGCCAAGGAGAAATAAAAGTGTTGAAAAGTGTTTGAATCAGAATTATCAAATTGAGTGCGCTAAATAGCTATTTAGGTCATCCAGTCTACCTTGCCGAAATCTTACTGAATAAGATCAGAAATCATTTAATCTGGTTTAATGCGGTTTATCCACTATTTTGATATGACGAAATTAAGGTTGCGCAAGACCAATTTAAATGTGGAAATAAATTCAACCCATTTCATATCACTATTCACCTTCAAATTGATTAAAAAACGGATGTAATTCATGAATAATGAAAAGTCTTGAGATTGAAATCAACGAATATCTCTTTCGTCAGAGAATATATGTGTTAATGACTGTATACTAAATAGTATACTATAACGAAAAAGAAGGCAACTTATCGCTAAGTTACGGGACCACATAATATACAAAACACCTTGGAAATGCGCAGTTTGTGTCCGACACATGTTAGGTATGCGAATCGACAGCCAAAGCAATAATCAAATATTCACTATTCGATTCAAGTCGAATTCTTTTGTTCTATTGTTATCATTCAAATAGACAATGAACACATAAACAAAACGTTTTTCACGACTGCAAGAAATGTGTTGACCTGACTGCATTTTTTGTCGTGCGTGGGGAATATAATCCCTGCGCATTTTTCTTGAATTGGTACTAAACTTTCTTTAACATACAAAATATCCTCCGCGTATCCGCACAACAATGCAGTCAGGGCTATCTTTAGGCCTACACATAATTTGGATAGATAAATGGGGGATTCCATCAGAAGTGAAACCAAACATTTTACAAGCGTCAAAAATAAAGCAAGGAATTCAGACAAAAATTACATTAACCGATATGACTTCACTTGTTTTGTATTATTAAGTAGTAAAAATAAAGAATAATGAGTGTATTTTACCTTGAAATTATATAAATGTTTCGATCACTTCGGGCCGCTGTCAGTCAGACACGAAAAAGTCCTAAATGTTTTGTTCACTCCACAGTGTGACACTTGATCGCTAAATCCTTCCGTATGCAAAACGAAAATAGCTAATTTGCATATTTGGCGGGAAATATTGTTCTTTTCTTCAACGTCATCCTTTCAATCTGCGTGTCTGACTCACAGAAAATATTTATACGGACAGTTTCGATCTAAGCGCAACAGTCGGCATCTCAAAGCTAATGCCGTAATGATCACATAATCAAAGAAGCCGTGTGACCGCCTACCCGTTGTTTTGGACACTTCACACCACGTGGTAATTTGAGGTCGCTGTCGTCAATGTTTAGTCATGCGTGTTGACTGTTTTATCGCATGCGAAATGGGAATGGCAGTTCATTTGGCCTTGTTGTTTAGAATATTATCTGTACGTGTGCTACATTTTGAACAAAAAGAACAACCAATTTACATTACATGATGATTATAGATTTGGAATGAATATATAAAAGTTTTATTTAAAGTGTATTACTTGTGTTTTATGTCAAGTTCTGTCAGTCAGACACAAACTGCTTCGGAGAGGTTAGTCAGACACGAAATCTTGTCAGTCAGACACAAGAAACATTTGTTTATTGCCTTATATTTTGGAAGTATTTGATAAAATTAATAATATTTGTGAAGTATAATATCTTAAGAACATGATGAGAGTGATTTTATTCTTCTTTATGCCAACACTTCGCAGAAATCTACAAATGTTCATCTCCAATTGGCAAAATGGCGAGCGTCATGGTCAGTCAGACACAGACCTTAAACTTGTTGTAATTTATTTATATTTTGAGTTATTGTGAATATTTTTACTTTGTGGGATTGTTTTTGCCACTCTTTATTTGTAAATAATAATAATTGATCAAACTTTGCGTGGATGTTGTTTCCTTTTCAAAAATCGAAGTGGATAATGTTCCGGCTGCCGGAATCCTGATTACTAGCGATAATGTTCCGCGCGTCTTTTGAGCATGCGTTATTTGTTGTCTGTTTTTCTCTCACATTAGTTCAACATGCAATGGCGACGGACGGTCCTGTTCCTTGACCACGTTAATAACAATTCTGTTTATCAATTTATTTGTAGAATATATAAAAGAATTTAAAATGAAAGCGCTAGACGGTGAAAGCATTATATATGAGAGATTCACGACGCTAAATACCACACCAAACGTGCTCCTAAACTTATAGAAAAAGCGAACAAACTCGGCTTCGATTTTGAGTTTCAGAGTTTTGACTTTTCGTATACGTCAAATCAGAATTAGTAAGCATATAGCATCAGTTACAGGATAAGAAAATAACTAATACGTTATTATCCTGAATTATTACAACCACCAAAGTAAAAATGTTTTTAAATGTCAGAACGCCAAATAAATGTACGACACTCAAATATTAAAAACGCTGGGCCATGTCGCTGAAAAGCTTTGATAAATTAAACACAGAATAAAATTAGGAATGCACAGATATGTTGAATATTGTTTCTGTCTTATATTTATTCCAAACAGTCGATCCAATCTACGATGCTATGAATTCTTTTACAAACTATCTAAGATTTAATTTGGATCGATCGACACGTCCCTGTTTACTATCTATATACGCATGCGCAATGGACGCACGGAACATTATCTTTTGAGAACAACTTTCCAGCAGCCGGAACAATATCCACCGCGTTCAAAAATATCTTCCGATGTGTCAGTCAGACACAATGGAATCGCCCAAATAAACATTATGAGGGCTCAATTCACTTTTTAGACATTAGTAGCTTATTTATAGTTCCACCTAAAATTAAACAAGTGATTACTAATTAAAGGGAGCAAAAAACTACTGTAAATTGAAAATTGCGTCACAAGTCCACAAGACACAATGGAATTGGAATTACTCCTTAGAAGCTATCTTCAGTGAGCATCAACAAATAGCCTATCCAACAAAGTATATAGATTATTAGAAGGATTTATAGACTAACAATTGCAATGTTAACCAAACTTAACAGTCTTATAACTCCTCGCAACTTGAACACTAGTAGCATCATGTCTGTCTTCATCTTCATGTCCTCTTTGTACTGTAACATATCTTTGCTAAGCCCTAAGATTAAGGATTAATTGCAGGGAACCAAACTCACCTCGTCATGTTGCATCTTTGCTTGAGATTATTGTATCATGTTATTACGATAGTCTGATTATGTAAAGGAAATTATAAGGTGGATTGATATGGAATCACTTCGTTTCTGATTGTTAAATGTCAACATGTGTGATTTGCCTACCATTTACAAATAGCCTCGGCATTATAAGGAGGCGAATCAACAAGGGAGCCAAAAATCGATAAACAAAATTTAAGTTTGAGTTAGTCAGATAATTTTATATCCATTGCATGGCTATCAAATTACTAACAAAACTTCTAAATCATCAGCGTACTTTTGAACTTGAATAACTATTTTTTATATTTACAATGGCTACGCCCTTAGGTAAGTTTTAGTAATGAGCAGAGAACTTCGGAAAGGCTTCTACATTTACTGGCGCTGAGCGAGGCCAATACTCGATAGGTGTTCCGTTTCCTGACATAACCGAATTTCATCATCTATGAAGATATCTGGTTCACTGCACATCGCCTTGATGCGTGAATAGAATAGGCTATATTTTATATTTTTAGGTTATATATTTGAACAGTACGCAGCAGTCAGCTTTCAGCTCTGCTCTGACGCGAACTGTACTGCTTAAGTGAAATTAATGGATGCAAAAGAAAATATTATGTTTTGGCTTGGTTTGTTACGTAGGCTATAAATAATTAACTATAACCAATATATAAGGTAACTATAAAAGTATACTAATAATCTTTACTATAGGAGTGTGAAAAAATAGTCAGTAATGATATACAATTTAAATTATTCTATTTTATTTGGATCCTTTTACCGTATTATGCACTGTGCACATGCCAGTTAGATTGTGTTGATTGAGATGTTTTTTTAAATGTTTACAAAGTTTTTGATGTGACGATGGATTCTGGAAGGCTGTTCAACCAGGACATTAACCTAAGTAACCTCATTTCTGTGCCACATGTACAACATTTCACTTTTAATAGGCTAGGCCTACTAATATAAATTCTTAATTATATATTAATCCATAAATTCAACTGAATATAATAAGCAACTATATAATTATTACAGCATATCTGAACATAAATAACAGAAATGTAAAATTTCTTCTGGGGTTTCGTCAACATACTGAATAAACAACTTATGTAATTTAAACCAATGCCATTGATTTAAACTACGGTATGTTATTCAAATCCGTAAGGGTGGAAATAAAGATATCTATTTACAGTAATAGCCAATAGAAACAACAGAAGCATTGAAATTAAAAATTTGTATGTTCATCAATGAATAATTTATCTTTCACTAAAATACGAAATCTGCTCGAGCTGAGACATTTATGTTACCGTATATATGTTCAAGAAAGCAAATTGTCAATCGATTTTTAAGAAACCATAGTTATCTACCAGGTGATGTAGCCTGCCAGACTCTAGTTATTAAATTCCAATGCTTAGCTCTGTTCTATATACTAGAACTCTTTTAATTGTACTTAAAATATCCTAAAGATTAATCAATCATACAGTATGATATTATGTTTATCAGGTGAACATGAGGCTAGCAAAGTTCATTTCTCTGATGGAGTTGGTCTAAACACTGAAATCAATGTCCAAGCTAAGTCCCCCTCTCGTGTGGACGTCCATGTTGGATTTTTGATTGTTAGCTCAACTTACGAGATTAAAATCAGTGTACCTCATTCAGTCTCTGGTGACATCAGTTTGAAAGAGACTGGAAGACATTTTGAATTGATAAGCTCAGAAGCAATGGGTGAGTCACAGAATCCACATTTAAAACTCAACTCAATCTGATGTAATTAGTCATTATGAATCAGTAATTTATCATTGTAAATGTTGTTGTTGTTGTTGTTGATTATTTTCATGGATTGGAGTGAATCTTAGACAGAGGGGCTGCAGCATAGGGTCATACAATGCCCGTTGGAATAGAACATTTCAACTAACCTGTTACCGCACCTGTTTTCCAGTGGTGTGCCCCAAGGCTCAATCAATGGACCTTTACTTTTTCTTGTCTTTCTTGTCATCAATGACATTAGTTCCTGTCTTGTTGGGTTGTTTGACGCAAAGCTCTTTGCAGATGATGCTAAAATTTCAATTCCTCTATATAATGCAGACCAACTTTTAATTCTCTGAACGAAAGTCTCTCGAATTGTCTCATTCTGCTTAGATAAGCATTTATGTTACAAAGACCGACTTAACGTTTTATATATCGATTCATTAGAGTTTCGAAGATTGAAAGCCAACATTATTATGATGTACCAAATTATTAATGGCCTTGTTGATTAGGAGATTGAATACTTTTCGATGTCAAACCACAAGTTGAGATAACGCGTGGACATTCAAAAACATTTTATGCTCAGTATATACCAAAAAGTCCAACAAATTTAAATTCTTTCTTTTTGCATTCATTAAATGCTTAGAACTCACTTCTTGAATATGTCGTATCATCCCCATCTTTACCTATTTTCAAACATCGCCTAAATAATTTTAATTTATTACAATTTTGTAAATTTACCTATTAAGCGCAACCACCTAGACAATTTTATTTTTATTTTTTGCCATGCTGCACGTATATCGCTAGTAAATTTAAAAAAGCTATTCTGTGTTTGCCTTTCAGTGTTTGTAAATATATTTTATTCAAATTTATGTAGTATTGAAAAATATATCAAAATCAAAACTAATCAAATGATGTTGTGGAGGCTGTGATGTGACTTTTCTATCACCTAATTTTGAATTTTGATGCCCTTTGAGGAATTTGCAAGGAAATGCAAGGATTGACTGTCTGTGCCAGTTTGATATTTTTGATTTGTAATGAGCAGACATGAGGCTGATAGCAAAAGAGAGGCTCAGATTAACTCACTTTGAATTTTGACTATTTACTGTCTTTATTTGATTTCGCAAATTTAACTTTTCACTCTTTGTTTGACTTTTTTGTGACAATTAGAAAAATTTAACCAAGGATTTAATTTAATTTCTGAATTAATTACTTGAGATTTTATTAACAGATAGGAAAATTTTCAAAAGAAAAAGTGGAAGCATGTTTTCCAAGTATATTTTGTTTTCGTAGAAAGAGTTTTCAATTTTGATAAACAAAAGAGAACAATAATATGTTTTAATTGTCTATATTTTTATTCCTTTAATTCCAGCGTCTCCTGTGTGCGGACACGGTCTCAAATTAAAAGTTACAACGAAAAACGAAGGGAAGTTAAAAGACAAGCTCACATTTTATGATAGCAACGACATTGAAAAAGTAAGGGGCCTGGAGGTGAACATTGTTGCAAATGTCATTGATAAATTACGAGGAACGCCGATGCTGAAAGACGGTATCCGATGTATTGGAACACACCAGCACAATGACTCTGGCAATGATACAGATTGAGTGTTGCCACACCCACAGCAAAGTTAATTATGCACAGTTAATTATGCACAGTTAATTATGGACTTAATTGACGATGGTCCATCCATGTACCTTCACTTGGGTTTTAACAAACTATAACGTACAAGACTGAATGCTATTGAAATCCACGTGCCGCCTAACCTCGTATAACTAACCAACATTCAAGGTAGATCATTGGTTCATTTATTTTAAATATTTATAGGACGGATTTATGGGACAGACCAATTTTAGGTAATCTTTGTACTTAAACATTGCCATCTAATTTTCATAGATGATGATTAAGATAAAGGCAATTAAAATAGATGAATTTGCGATTGTGCCATCGTCTAATTGCCTACTTTGATTCTCAAACAAAACACATACACAAACAACTGTTATCATACTTTGAAGGACACAAGAAGTAGACGATTGTAAAAGCACCATGAATGTTCCAGAAATCTACTAATTACTATCGATTAGTATTTTAGTAGACAATGAGATTTGGCATTTGAGTAATGTGTTGCATTGCGAAATCAAAGGTTATCTTTTAAACGCCAAAATCACCTGTCTCTATTGACTGTCTCTATGGGTTTGCATTGTGATTTTATATTCTATTTCCAATCTTACCTTTTAAGGAATTGCAAATCAAAACAATAAAGCATAGAGTTTTATATTAATTAATTAATGTACATTATAGAAGTCGGGTTAGAGGTACATCTATTTCTCAAGTTTGTGATTTCTGAAATCGAATTGTATTTTGGTAGTTGTTATAGTTGATGTCATCGAGATCATGTTGGACCCAAGGGGTTGGACCAAAGGGGTTGGGCCATTGACGGGGGGCCATTGACGGGGGGCCATTGACGGGGGTTTCTACTAGTAATTGTGAATGATGCAATTTGGCATCGAAACAATAATCGTTTCTGTATAAATACAAAATTTGTACAACAAGGGACCGTCGGCGTATTTTAAGCGTGAACAGTTGAGGACGCGTGCTTGTTTTCCAGTTCTGTTTTCTTAAGATTGATTAAAACAAGAAAATAACTTCTTACAATTGTTTGCCAGGATCAGTGCACGCTTCTATAACTTGTATCGCCTACACTAACTAATTAATTTGATTTTTTGATTCACGGCAATTGTTGTGGTGCCAAGTCACGATGGTGATTGCGTTGGACAAAAGTGGGCTAGTTGGAGAATGTTGAATAACATCAGTTGGCAGGAACAGTCAATTCTATTTTAATGAAAACAACATTCACGGTATTGTGAACACTCTATTGATTTAGCTTGATGAAAGTACTAGTCAGCATACGGTAGAACAAAGACACACGATGTCCTGTTTCGAAATCTAAATTCTAAAATCATGGCAAATCTATGCCGTCTAGCACGTTAACAATAGAGTATTTGATTAGGTTCAGTGATACATGAGCCCAATCGTTCGATCTGACGTCAGCCTAATTGATTTTGCGTGTAACCATCGAAACGGTCTTGCTATTAACATCCCAAACAGTAAACTCAACGATGTACAATGGAATAATATGAAAATATTCTTAATATGATTTGTTTGTTCTTTTATTATTACTCATAATAAATTATTATTTAAAAACCACTGCTATGTTTTACAATAAATATCTGCCTATATATAATATTATTTTCCTTAAAATAGTTTCCATAATAAAATCTAATCTTACAAAACTTGGAAAATGTTGCGCATTTATATCTCTGCACAATCATAAATAAATGTTTAAATCTTGAAATTAAATAAATTTCAATGTGTTATAAATGTTTGTTGTTGCTGTTAACAGCTATATCTTCCAAATGAACGCGAGCATGACGACGAACATCAACTTTTCTGTAAAATGCTTTGCCACAGCCTTTACAGTGAAACGGGCGCATACCAGAATGCCGCCGACGATGGGTGAGCATGTTAGATGATTGACTAAATGTTTTGCTACAGACATCACACGCGTACGGTTTAACGCCAGTATGGATGACCGTGTGTTTGCCTAAATCTGATTTCCTTAAAAATTTCATGCCACATTTTTCACAGCAGAATGCTTTGACATTTTTATGAATCAAACGATGATTAGAAAGACTTGATGCACGTTGGAATGTCTTTCCGCAATCAAGGCAAGGGTAGACCCTAACGGACGCAATCTCCAAATCAGGTGTCGAGGAACGAGATGATGCAGCAGATGAAGGTTGATGATAAACGGTCATCGGAGGACCAATCAGAATAGGTTTGAAGGTCTTTGCTACTTCTACTTGTGGTCTCATACCACTGTGCGATGAACAGTCGTTATATCTTGGAAATGACGATGGAGTTTGAGTAGGGTAGATGATGGATGTCGTTAATTTTGGAGGCTGCCTTCTTGAGATCCATTCGTCTTGCATTCTTGAATGTGCGTTTAACCAACGAAATAAATGATCGGGTAGAGAAACTAAAATAAAATAAAATAAAATAAAAGATTAATTATTATCAAACAGCAATTAATTATCACCTTGAAAATACGGGACTTATAATATTCAAGCACATCATACCGTTGTTGTTGGGACTGGTATTACATATAGACGTCATGTTAAGTTGCTAATGTACAATTAATTAATGCAATCTCATTGAATGCAAAGACTAGTTCAATGAAAGAGGAACAAGGGCTCTGTACACGCAACCTGCACGTGCAACAAACGACGTCAAATGCAGGAGTTTACTGAGGTGTTAACGAAATCACATCACAATACAATGACGTCATTGTATTGACAATGGCACTAGTGTAACAATCAATGTTTGGCATGATCTTCCGCGATGAGTACATCTCATTAGAGGAGTAATTCAATAGATGAAATATTGCGAAAATCTTTTTACGGGCATTGATTTATGCCAAAGGAATTTCATGTCCATTCTTACTAGTGGCACTTGAACCTGATTAATTGAAACTTTGAAATAAAATGTCATGACATTATTATATAAACTCATGTTAAATATATGTTATATTTTCTACCCTGTAACTATGCCTACTGATTGTCATGTGAACGATATCACACTTTAGCAGACATCAAAGTTTATCATTTATATTATCAAAGTATCACTTACCAGAATGCAAATTAAAGATATCATCGCGATGTGCCATTTTGGCTGGCATCATTTCTTCATTGTCATTCTTTAATATTTCTTCAATTAAATGTTTACGAACCAAAAATGATTTTGGCATGCTGATGATATTGCTATTATAATTACGAAATAAAATAAATTTCGGCCTTTGACCTTTACAGGGCAACCTTCGACTTCAGAAATGATTTGCTCTCTAACTGCCTCCTCTTTTATAGTCCATCTACCGGAAATAACGGATAATAGAAAAGCTGCCGATTGATAACGATGACGACCGAAGACTACACGTTCATTGGCCGAGCTATTGTCCTAGTGACGTCAGATAATCACGAATTCCACAAATAGCCAACGAGAATCAATGACTTAGCAGAAGTGTGAAAAGAATTA
Organism: Haliclystus octoradiatus; assembly: GCA_916610825.1. Taxonomy (NCBI): domain Eukaryota; kingdom Metazoa; phylum Cnidaria; class Staurozoa; order Stauromedusae; family Haliclystidae; genus Haliclystus; species Haliclystus octoradiatus. The sequence continues at coordinate 20,763,607 of OU744452.1, read as the reverse complement.
CAAGTTAGAACCTACCTGTTTAATTAATTATCCCAGGAAAAATGATACACAGGAACGCAGCCCTACAAATGTTGTAGCCAGGCGTAAACTCGAAAATGTGATTCGGGCAAATAATAAAACTAAATCATTACTGCTATCTAATGAATGCTACTAAAGAAAACTGAAATTTAATTTTTTATTGCTTGTACAATCATATCGAAAATCTATAGTGCATTTGAGATTTTTTTTTATAACTGGAAAGAATTCCATCGTTTTTGTTCGATTTGTTCAGAGAAAAGTAATTAAAGTGTCTTCATTGTCTTTGCAAATGTTTTGCTGCAATTTCTCAGCATCTGTTGAGGTCATTAATTGATTGATGTAATGCAAAAATTCCTGTTTTTGTCAGATATGAAATTATATTCAAGGTTTCCCAACGTCATTCAATTTAGTAATTTGAAGAGTAACTGTACTTGAATGTGCAAGGTATTATTTATAATTCATTTGTATTGTTAATAGGTATTAAATAGAGGTGCCAAACAGGACATACTCCAAATGCATTTCATTTCTTTATAACAATTCAAAGACGGCATTCGTTTGTACTTGTGTAATCAAAAGTGAAGTCTTTCCGATGCCGCGATGCAGCAGTTAGATATTCTTGAATTTTAATTTTACATAAAATATCAGCCTGCATATATCACTCGTGCTATTATCAGAAACATTTAGTTATTTTTGCTTACTATGATTCATGTTGTTTTTACTGTTCCTGGCAAACAAAAACAACAATTCATCAACAGCAACAGGTTCCAGCCCCGATATCATGTCAAATATGATGTCATTTGTTTGTTTAAAGTTTTGTGGACGCACGATGACGTCTTTATGAGGAGGCGCCATTTATTGTCAGCCAAAAACGGGACACTCTTTGATTGTTGATTTTAAAATGTGACGTTTGGGTATTAAGGATACAATAACTTATTACGCATCTACAGCTGCGGGAATTAGTTCCGCGTCACGTCGTATCATCCATGCTACTTATTAAATCATTTTGTAATTAAAGGTAAACATTTAGCTATACAGTATATATTTAAGTGTAAGTTTACTCTTCCCTGTATAATCCGGTCAACATAATTTTGACAAATAAACAACAACGACAACATATAGTATAACCAATACCCTCGAAAGAGAAGGTTTGTTTCAGTTGTAATTAATGTTGCAGGATGAAGAACAGGGCACGATGATGTTAAACAATGTCGATTGATTTATTTATTATTATTATTATTGATTTATTTAGCAATTTAGCAATTTAGAGTACGGACGATTGAAATATTGGACAGCTGATCGCAATAACTTATGTAGTTTGATAGCTTAGAAATTTGCCATACAGTATTCGGCAGTGCTTGAAAGCAGGATCGGACGTCATTTAATTAAGCAAGGACCTATCTTCATTTTACAATTTATTGTCCGTACGTACGCAACACTGTCGTTCAATGTCAAAAAGATTTGTTGTATGCTATTTGATATGATCGTGTAAAAAAGAGATTTGGAGTTACAACCAAAGAATGTACGTGTCTTTCTTTGACCTTCTCATTATTAATAATATCCAAAATTACACCTTTTCAATTTTGATCGTATCTATTACGCTATAAATCTTCTATATGGTGTCGTAAATAGTCACTAAACTCGATTCATTATAAAATTAGAAATTTCAATCCGCATTTATTTATTATTTGCCAGCATGATTTCTACACATTCTTGTTAAAAATTTATCATTTCAAATAACTAACTAACTATAGTATATCTGTTAATTCATTCCGATCACATCACTAATTAATTCATTATATATTCTAAGGCGTGAACACTTCATCACACAAAAGGCCGGGACGGAGAAAACTAATATACGCTAACGCAACCATGAGAATTAGCAGATAACCTTTATTTATGGACACAGAAGCTATAATTATCAAACCCAGCTATATTTAACAGCCGATGTAGGGAAGGAATTTGTTCCAATGATATTGGGGCGAGGGCAGAAATACCTTAAATCTATATACATTAATCCTGATGTCTGGTCAAAACAATTTAATTTCATCATCATCATCATCATTTATTCAGAAAACCTTTAAGTTTACATCAAACTTATTTCAAAGGACTGATTAGGCTATATATACATTACAACATACATATATATAAGCAGAAAATAAAACATTAACAAAGATAAGGGGTAAATTTTAGTATTTACAAAATAAAACATAGAGAGTTAAATAAAGTTTTATCATGTCATCATATGGTTCTTGAGGAGACATTTAAAACCGGTCCACCGGTCCTTTTTGAGACTTCCTTCATTGCAGACGGCAGATCATTCTATTTGTGAGCACCAGCGTATTGATATGAATGGCGATGGCTCGACTTGGTGTAGATGTCATTATGGGAATGGGATCGAGTGCTGGTGGTATTTGGACGTTTGAAAAAATTGGAGAGCAGAGGAGGAGCGAGGCTAAATTTAATTTTATGGTTGATCATTAGTTAGTGCGATGTTATTCTGTCTCTGATTGAGAGCCAACCAAGTCGACTTCTCACCTCAGAGACAGGAGTGCGATAGTCACAACGAAGAACTGCTCTCATCCCTCTGTTTTGTAATCTCTGGAGGCGATCGAGATGTTGCTGTTTTCAATTCCCCCATACGACAGCGCAGTAATCAAAATAAGGCAAAACAATTGAATTATAAACTAAGGAGGCTGTGTGGTGTGTTTGGGTATATAGCGTCGAATGTATTTCAATACACCGATGCCTCTATTTATCTTGCTAGTCATGGCATTGATATGGTCCTCAAATGACAGGCACTGATCAATTTTCACACCTAGATTTGTTTTTCAATTTCTGTTATATCTTTATTGGCAACATATAAAAGAGTGTCATCAGCATAACGATTTATTTTACAATTCTTTACAGTATCGCAAATGTCGTTTATATAAATTAAAAAGAGAAGAGGCCCAAGGATTGACCCTTGGGGAACACCATGTTTAATTACACCTATATCTGAATTTATATACTATTTACATTAACTATTTGCTTCCTATATCTACAGTATCAAACGCTTTTTTTAAGTCTATGCTGACTACACCTACAAGTTTGCGATTTAGGATATTATCAAAAACAAAATTCTGAAAAACATAATATACTACTGTCAGGTCAGTAGAATGATTTTGATTTTCAAATTAACATGTATGAAGTTATGCCCCGTCTACCATAAATATATGATTATAATTTTTCACGATGGTTAGCGTAAACTTTAGTTAAATTAATCATGGTAACAATTTGTAAAGTTTTCCTTCTTGTCTTCTCGGAGAAACCATAAAAAAGGTTCTGTTCCGCGGCTATCAAACGATAAGGTGTTACATTGAATACGTCATAGGCCGATCAGAACTCATCCGTATGCACGTGATAAGTGCATCTCTCATGAAAAACGACTCTGAAATCATGGAGATGTTTGCAAACAGTGTTGTCGTTCAGGCCCTTACTTCTACAACTTTTGCCGTGACTGCTTTCTGTGTCATAATTGCATTGGTTTTATGGCGATTTTTCAATGATCCTTTGAAGCACATCCCGAAACCAGAACATTCCTTTTTTCTTGGACATTTGAAGCAACTCAATGAACATCCTGATTTGTATGTCCTCTTGGAAAAATGGTACAACAAATACAAAGACATTGGTTTGTACAGAATGGACACAAAAATAGGTATGATTATAATTATAGCTACGGCCATTGTTTATTTGTAAAGCTATCTATAATTAATCAATAAAGTTCTATATTCAACTCGCCTGGCTGTGTTTTGTCTGACTTTGCATTGACGTATTATCAAGGGGGGCGGGCCTTTGCATGTGATGTTTTATTATTTAATGCATGGTATTTTGCTCGAGGTACAGTAATTAATTAATTGAGAACTGAAGCATATTTCTTAAAATAATAAACAATAGGATTTACACTGTACAATACTATTAAAAAGTGTTTTAAATTTTTTAGGATTTTATTAAAATGTTTTCTTTACAAAAGGTTGATTAATATTGAGAGACCTCATCAAATGACCTTTTGATTAAACAATTATTTTTTAATTTTCAGGACCAGAGAGAGTTGTAATAATCAACCCAGAATTTGCTCGTCAAATATTTGTGACAAATGGGTCCAATTATTACCGAGCTGGCCTCGTCAAAAGGTTTTTCAAAGGTTCAGGTCGGGGTTCAGGTGAAAGTTTATTTATCTCCAACGGGCCGGAGCACACGTTTCAAAGAAAACTTCTTAATCCAATGTTCAGTTACGGAACAGTTTTAGGATTCTTGCCAACCTTTGAAAAATACGCTCTTGATCTTGTCAACGTAAGTCTACCTCAGAATTAATTCCTAATTCTTTCAACTGTATTTTTAATTTTGCCCAACAAATGTGTATGGCATACAAGCAATTACAGGTGTGCATGTACCTCAACATTTGCGAGAGTTTTTCTCAAAACGTCATATCACACCCCCACGATTTACGGCCTTGGCTGGTAGACCTTCTTGTATCTTTCTCAATTTTCATGAAATAATAAAATCATGATTAGTAAACTCGACTGTTCTCGTCTCAAAAAATGACTAATAGCGAACCCCAGCTGAGACTTCATTATATTGAAAATTTTGCATGTTTGCAGTTGGATTGATTGATTGATTGATGGAGCAGTTGAGATCGGATCACGTTTATGCTGATCATGGAAAGGCCGAATGATGTTGCAGACAAAAATATTTCTTTCAGATATTTTCTGGATTTGATTTTGATGAAAGATTTCCAGCTCTGCAAACGAAGAAACGATGGGAAATTAGAAAACGGTTTCAAAATTAAGCACAAAATTATGGATCAATGTATTTCAGACGTAACCTGAAGGTCGACAGAAGATAAAAATTACATTACAGTTAAATGCATTATTGGAGAGGTCTCATGTCGAATTGAGGTTTAACAAACAAGGAAAGGTATACAGGCCAGAGTCATCGCAAAATTAAATTAAATTGAAAGTTCAAATTTTTGAACTGTTTGAAAATTAAAAATTAATTTGATGATATAACACATTTCTTGGATCAGGGGGGTCTTGGTGTAGTGGCTAGGGCATTGGACCACGGCCCGCAGGGTCTCGGGTTCAATTCCTATCCTGAGCAATATATATAGGTTGGCGTCAGGAAGGGCATCCGGCTATTAAACGCACAAAAGCTACAAAATACTAAAAAATTAACCAACCACCCCGGTGAAAAAAAGCTGTAAGCTTACCCGGTCTGGGGATAAATGATAAATCCAAAAAAAAAAAAATTCATTAAAACTTTACTTCATGTTGAGGTTTTGTAGGTAAATTATTAAAAAGTAATTGTGCAGCATCTTCAACTCAAGTCTGGATAAATTTGTACCTCATTGGGCACTGTACCAAGAGAACTGATGTGGAACACCCCCACTGAAGTCCCACTAAGACAACACAGATAGATCTCTTACATGCATTGTAAATGATATAGACATTATTGAAAATTCTGACGTCACATCTATTTTTAGGTTTGGAAAAATAAGATTCTCGAAAGTGAAGATGGTCAGATTGAGGCAGCGATTTACAATAACTTGAACCACGTTGCTCTTGATATTATTGGCAAATCTGCATTTGAATATGAGTTCAATTCAGTGACAGGAAACAAGTCACAAATGCAAGAAGCGCTAGATGCTGTGTTTTCACAAAGAGTTGATATCAAAATGCAAATTTATAACATGGTATTTCCTTTTCTCAAATACCTACCAACCGCTGGAAATAAAAAGTTAAAAGAATCAGCGAATTACATCAAACCCCTGTTGAATAAGGTAATTAAGAAGCCCATATATCCATACTACATGGATGCGATGTGAAACTTGGTAATTAATACGGGCTGTATAACGTTCTATAAACACTCTAGGTGATGTGAGTCACATTAAAGTTATAGTCCATAGAACACTAATACACGTACAGTCCTCTTACACAGTTTTGTTTTGCACACATATAAGCAGGGTCCGACAAAAGTGGGGATCCTGGGGTCCTAGATCCCGGAAGGCTAGACAAAATTCAGAAGAAAATTGATGTTTTTAATGATTTTCTAGTCAAACCTCAACAAGAAAATTCAGAAGAAAAAGTTCAAATGCCCCTAGGATTCCAGAGGGCTGAACCTTTTGTCGGACCCTGCTTATAAGTTGCACAGCGATTTTGAAGGAAGACTGTTTTGTTTTTAAGGGCAACTTGTATGCAATAACGGTAACTATTGTGCTTAGCTGCTCTGTAAACCTAATTCAAACAACGACTGTTGCATGCGACAACAACAACACAGCAATGCGACATATTTTTTTTAATCGCTGAACAGAAAGTACACTGAAACTTTGCAATATGGTAATAATGACAGAAAAGAGCGTTACCACTGCGAAAAATGTTCATGAGTTCATGAACGTGAAATTGCCCAAATGTTCATGAACTCTTTGTGACTGTTCATGAGTTGTTCATGAACTGTTCATGAACCAACAAAAATCTGTTCATGAACTGTTCATGAAGTTCATGAATTGTTCATGAACTGTTCATGAACTCATGGTTTTTTTTCGCAGGGGTAAATGCTGTGATAGATTAACAATGTGTTTATTGCATTTTTTTTTCTTTTTTATTAAATGTAAAAGAAGTGATTGATTCTCCAGCATACAGTATTTGTTGGACTAAATTTTATTCTTTGCAATTGTTTCTTTGTCCAGCTCATATCCAAAAGCAAGCAATCATTGAAGGAAGAAAAGGATGGTGAAAATAGCAACAGAAAGTCAGCTTCTCTATTGAAATTGTTGTTGCACGTTCAAGAACAAGGACATACAGCAATGACTGATTCGAGAATTCGTGCTAACGTCTTTTCGTTTTTATTTGCTGGACATGAAACCACAGCAACGTCTTTGATGTGGACATTACTTCTACTCGCACAGCACAAAGATATCCAACAGAAAGGATTTGAAGATGTTTTCCAAGTGCTAGAAGATGGTGAAGAACTTACAAGAGATAATATTGATAAATTAGAATATATTGATTGTATCATCAAAGAATCAATGCGTTTATATCCTGCGGCACCAATTGTTTTAAGGGAGGCCCACGAAGACGATACAATTGGCCAATATCATATACCCAAGGGTACATTAGTTATGATTGACCTCATTCACATGCAGAGGTCAGATGAATTATGGGAAGATGCTAAAAGTTTCAAACCAGAGAGGTTCTTTCAAAATGGTAAGGTATACCAGGATATACCTGGTCTATTGTAACACTTGATTACCCAACATTCATATTTCTACTTGAAAGCGTAAGAGCAGCTTCGATCAGGCTGAATCTTCACAGTGAGACAAGTGTATAACAGTCAGCAAGGGAAATATATAACTCTATAGAAAAATGGTCTTCATTAGCAGGTGACCTTTAGATGCAGGGATATGTAAAACTCAGTGGAGATATCGGCAATGTGCAATAGTATTATACAATGAAGATACAAATAGGCCTGTTTATAACAGCCAGATATGGGATGTATAGGAATTGACCACTAGATGAAGGTGTCTTTTATCCATCTATCTAGCTATCTATCAATAGAAAATCTAGTCTGCGTTACAGACCGCGATTCATTCACAAAAGAATAGGGTCTGTGTGATTTGCACAGTTCTCTGTCCAGTCGTAGAGCGGAAGTTTCTGATCGATGAATGGTAAATCTATTGTTCTTAGATAATAAATTCATCACCTCTGTTCGATCAATTAATTGTCATAGCTACGAAGCCTAAAATAGAACTTATTACAATCATGTCAACTGAAGCAAACAAAGTAATGTGAGAATCCTGGTAAGAATCACCTTAATCTTGCATAATTATGTGACATCAATCTTATTCTGATACGAGGCCCGGACAGAGAAACCGAGCAATTCACACAGACCCTATTCTTTCGTGAATGTATTGCGGTCTGTAACGCAGGCTATAGAAAATCCTATATAGACATTGCTAGAGTGACCACTATATACAGGTGACCGTTGTAACAGTTAAGAAAAGAAACAAGCAATTTGTATTCATTATGAAATACAGTGAAACCTGTAAATAACAGCCAGCTACGAGAGGTAGATAAACTGACCACTATAGACAGGTGACTTTATATACAGTGTTGATTCAATAGCATTCACTATGTTGGACATTGCAAAGGTGATCACTACAGACAGGTGGTAGCTGTATATAGGTGACTGCTATAACAGGTTTTAAGGTTTGAGTTTACCTTTGATTTTTATTTTCATTTTTAGATTCAGACGAATACAAAAAATCATCTGTATTTCGTTACTTTCCGTTTACCGCTGGCCCAAGGAGTTGCATTGGAAGACGTTTTGCATTGATGGAGATGAAAGTGATTTTGTCTTTGCTTTTGAAACATTTTCAATTTGGAATTGACCCTGATCATCCTTCTATTGGAAGGAGGCATCTCATTACGATGAAAGCATCTCCTGACATCAATTTAAATATTTCGCTAAGATAGATTCTTCATCATCATCATCATCATCATTTAATTAGATTCTTAATTTCATGCCATATTTGTTATTATTTTAGAATTTGATTCTTGAATCCTTTTCAACTAATTTTGTTCTCCTATCATAGCAATGTATAATGATTATGTAAAGGTTGAACTTGCCAAATATATTTTATATTCATTTAGTTACACTGAAACAATATTTTGAAAATCAATTAATGTTGTAATTAATTCTTTCAATCTTGAATTAAATTTTTATGTATTTACTCTACCGAATATTTGATCGATCTCAACGAACAGTAGGAAAGTTCTGCAAGGTTCAGATGTTTACACTAAGCCTTGCCAATGGCCTTGCATTGGATCGGATTATCCAAAAATTGACGACATGTACGAACTATCTGAAATGTGAAATTCGGTCCAAGAAATTCCGAAAAATCAGAAAATTTTTATCGCACGTCAGAAAACTTTTTTGGAAATTTTTTATCGTTTTCCAAGATCAGAAATATTTCTTATTTACAATGTTAAGACCGGATTGGATTCGGATTCACACCTTCAGTTTATTACACTATAAAACTATAGTACTTGTGTGTTCGAAATAAATATACGATGCATATTAAGGTTTTCTATCTCGTAATAAAGATTGATCCGAATATCTCGATCGGATTATTCCGGTCTTCTGTATTCGAATGAGGCATTTAAGACAGGACGGAAAAATTGTGGTAAAATTGTGATAGTGAACTTGACAACAAATCAAGCATTTGTGTTTGTGTTACAAGCAAATTTAATTTAGAGCAGCTTAAACTGTATATTTTATACTTTACAATGTGAAATTAATATACGCAAGAATGTATTGATATTATGTCTCAGTTATCATCGACGTTGACTTTATGTGTTGACTTTCTCGAACACTTAATTGAAAAATGGAAGACAGAGAAAAACTTGCCGCCACTCTCGACTTTCAACTTTGATGAAGGTTTCGAATACGGAAGAGAATTAACATGGCTCAAATCAGAATGGAGCATATTTATTAATAGTCTACCATCGATTAGGAACAAAGATCTTGGTGAAATGGTTTCCACTAGTGCTCTACTTCGCCACTGGATTAAATGCGATTGCATTGATAATTTGCCATCAGACGTGACACAAGTATATGGTCATACGACGGAGATAAGGCTGTCAACAGAATGGTGTCTGTTGCTAGGGATTGCACTTAATATTGAACATTGCTTGTTTGAGGTTAGGATTTTCTAGTTTGCAGAGCACGACATGCCCCTGAGATACTATTTTAGTTTTTTGCCACAACAAACCCTTTACCCCTGTATTCCGGTGTCTGTAAACTGCGTACTTGCGTACGTGCGTACTTTTCACATAAATTTTAACACATCAATTTTAATAAATAATCACATTTTACCGCTATTCCAGAAAGGAGGACTCATCCTGTAGCGCTACGCGTGACGATAGATGGTGTAAATATTGCACGGCTTCAAATTCATTTCTGGGATCGCAGTAATATGTGAAAATTTATGAAAATGTATGTTGAAAGTACGCACGTGCGCAAGTACGCAGTTTACAGACACCAACTATAGGCCTACTGTTAAAATAAGACAATTTAATTCCTATTTATCTAGATAAGATATGTTTTTTGCCCGTACTACAAACATTTAAGGCTATAGCTTAGTTAACATAAAACATGAAAAATATAGTTTGAGTAGCATATTTCAGACCTTAGTGGAACTCTTTTGAGTCTTTTAGGCCTATTAAATATTTCACCTATTTCAAATATTTCAAAATATACCAACATTTAATTGAAACTTGCAAACTATAGAAACATTGATTCCATTATGGCCTTCAGATATAAGCCAGACACCGCAAACTGTCAAATCTAGTTTTTCGTAGTGTTTGTAGGCTAACGATATGACACCAATCAGTGCAATCCACTGTCAATGCCTTAAATATAGTTTTTAGGCAACACAACAATGGCATTGCTCATTCAGGCCTCTATGCGTGGAGAAGAGGGCTGTTTTGGAATGAGCCACACTATGTGGAACTGTAGGCTATTTACTCATACGGTGAAATGCTTATATAACAGCCAACTGGCTGTGAGAAGTAGCCACTACATTGGCCACTATATACAGGTGGCCTATATAAACAGGTAAGGTTGATTCAGTATAAAGTTAAATATTGCAAAAGTGACCACTGTAGGCAGGTGGCCCATATTATAACATTTTTTACTGCACTCACTGGTATATTAATAGCCAGAAGGATGTTTTGAAAGATGGCTGCTGTAGACATGTAATATAGCTGTTAACACACATTTAACGCAAAATGAATTTCTTCTGTCCACAAAAAAGGAACAATTTAAAACTATTTCCTCTTATATTTGATAGGTGCTTCATCAATTTTTGACTGTTTTATCATTGGAAGAATTTGAAATTGCATTTAAAGATATATGGTATTCTGCGCTTGCCTTGGTGAAACACGATTTGATAACACTAGATCATATGCTATGTTTACTTGTTACTACGTCTGGTTGTGATGAAATGTTTTTGGATTGTACCCATAGACCTAATAATCCTAACATACCATGGTCAAACATTCTTTGTATTTTGAAGATAATTAACAAAAACATGCCGGAAATGTTTGAACCCTTTATTGTAAAGTATCTTCAATTTATCGTTAATATGATGGTGTGTGGTTGTCTTGACGATGCCAAACAATTAAGACGTCTACTAAGTGATCTGTGTGAGTTGCCAACCGCTATTAATAATAGGGCTCTTTCATTTATAAATCATTCAAATCGTCTGGCGTGCAGATATGACAGATCTGTTGTATCTCAAAGTTTCGTTAATGTAAAAGAGATGGCGTTGAAGATGCTACAGGCATTGCCATCAACCATGTTAGACATTAAATGCAAACACATGGATTGGGATGCAGACTATTTGATTATCAATGAATTACTTAACGGATTTAAAATAAAGGCAGCTAATATAATCGATGCAAAATCTTATATGGAATCAGATAAAATACTACAATGTTTGAGTTCCCTTCTAAAACTCTGGCCAAGCAACACAGCTTTCTTAGTGCTATTAGCTGAAGTAATAGCTTCTTACCATGGCAACAATAACCAAGTTGAAAAATTGAAAAGCGTGAGTATAATCAATCTGTTAATATACATGTTTTAATCCTGTCTACTATTGATTTTCAACCGTTTGTTCAAATCTACATTCTTAGGCTCTCTGCAGAATTTTACTGCACCAATCTGCTGAAGTCAATCAACAGCTTTTCATAGCCTGCAGTCATCTTTATAAGCGAGACGTCTTGCCTTTAATAACAGAGAATAGACATAAAGTTCTAATGAAACTGACGGAATGCTGTAATAAGATCACACAATCATCAAACACTTCTCAAACATGTAACCTTGGTTCCCTCATTGAATTCTGTTGGTATGACCCTTATTTGGTCATAAAAGAACTGGTAACAAGATCACTTGGTGATACTGCATTCTGTGATGCCATTGGTCAGGTGAGGCAGAGTTAGTTAGTTGTATTATTATATATATTATTGTATTATATATTATTGGCTATCAGTCAGAGACAGAGAGTAACATCTCACCATAATTTTCACTCTCAAAATCAATTTTTGAAATAGCCCCTCCTGTGTTTCTCGGTTTCTCCATAATAAAAAATTCACCCCTCCAGAACACGCTTGTATTCCGACAACGACTAATAACTACATTGAGCCGAGCCATCCACATTTGTTCAAATACGCTGGTGCTCATAAATAGAAAAACCTAGCTCATGGGATGAAAGTTGGTATAGTTAGTAACAACGATATCCAACTGGAAAACCTGGTGAGCTACTAGTTCATGTTAGTTTTAGAAGACCCTCTGAAATCCATTTTATTAAAGAGTTGCTGCACAGTAGCCATGTTTGAATTCTATGATACCAACACAAGGGGTGTTGGGAGACACGAGAAAGCATCAGAAAAACAAGAGCCCTTATGGCGAATGTTTTTCAGCTTTCCAGTGTCCCCCAAAATCCCATCTGCTGTTTTTCAAGCTTTTGTTCCTTTTGTAGCGCTATTGGTTTTGTCCCGAAATATACGCTAAGATTATGACACAAAGAAGAAGAATGCTAAAAATTATAATAATAATAATAATTATAATTATAATAATAAATTATAATATTCTGAAATTTATATCATCAGCAATGCTAACATATTTCAATTTTTATTTGCAATTATTTTGAAATGTTGGATGTTTTTATATCTAACATGATGTCCCAGCTGTTTTAGCCAATCAAATCACAGCATTCACACCATTGGAATCATAAAAGAGGAAGTTAAAACCCCATGTTTATAAAGAACAATATTCTGATTATTTTTAACTCAAAACGCAAAGTATATTTTTAATGGTTTATTTGAGAATTGATATTTTAGTGCTGTAAATTGGTGCATATCATTAAATTTAGTTTTTTTTTACTGTTTTTAGCTTATTCTATTTGTAAAAAATGTAAATTTTAGAGCTTTGTAAAGTGCTATTGAGCAATTCATTTTAAATAGCGCTATGAAAATACTTAACGTTATGTTATTTATTATTCTTATTAGTGACAGTGCCGGGTTTAAATCTCTCCTTGAGAGTCAAATGCATTTAATAAAACATCTGACTAAATTTTTAAAATATTTATGTTTTATATTCTCTCTGTAAATAATTCCTTTTTTTCTATCATAACCTATTATAACCTGCAATTAATATTTTGCTTATTATGTAGAGTGTTGTGGAAAAGCCTTCTAGCATACTGATCGTGTTCTGAATAAATGATGATGATGATGATGATGACAGTTGTATTGATTCATTTTGATTTCATTCCAGATGCTTAGAGGTAACAAAATGTTCTCTTCTTTGAAAGATGGACGAAATCACAAATATTCATCTGTTGTCATGACAGCTGCCAATTCATCCATTAAATCACCGATTAAAAATGTACGGCATTTTGTGACTGTCTTTTTAGAGGTATGATCTTTTTCATTTAGTTAGATAATCAATTACTAATGGCAATAGTTAAAATAATGTAGCGTTTCCCTTCCGCTATATCACCTCCATTCGCAAGTTTGAACTAATATAATTGAGTTTTCCACTTTTTACAAATTTCAACGCTGTCCATTATTATTATCGTTAGATTAGTTCATAAAGTGTTCATTAAAAAATGTGAGCGTGTTCACATTCATGAAATTCATAATAATATAAAATTCAACATTTATGAGCGCCTTCAATGAATTGATTTTTCAATCACAAACATTCCAAAAATAGCAAATAAAAATTTTATATACATTGAAACCTGTATAAAATAACCAGCTAAAAGAGGTTTATAAATTTACTATTATATACAAATGCCTTTAGATATAGGGTTGATTCAATGGAAAATACTACTTCAAACATTGCAAGAATGACCACTATAGACAGGTGACTGTAGTATATAGAAGTGGCCGCTATAAGAGGTTCAACTGTATTAATATTGCATAGCTCTTCACTTACCCGCGATCATTTACCTCTGCTCACAGCCACTGCTACCACGTCATTCAATGCAAAGCCAATGCCTTATAGTCTCTCGTTGAGTTTCAGTCCTTGTTTAGCTTTTTTAATTGTGAATTGTAGTGGTTGATGAACTGACATAGAGAAAATAAAAGTACTCAATCATCAGCTGTCCATGCACTATGGATGTCATGAACTTTATTTCTCACATCATTGACTGACTATCATGAAAAAGTTGTCATTTTGTTGTGGATGAATTTTTAATTAAACTACTTTTACACAAATTTCCTTGCTTCTGCTTCCAGGCTGGCACTTTGAATGCTTCTGATGTATCACACTTGATGATATTACCATATTTGCATTATCACCGTGGCAACATGACCAAGGGATACAAGCAGCAAGCAATGGCTGTAGATATCTGTAGTAATGTTGTTGTTGCGGCACTTGTTGATCAAGATTGGAACATCGCTCTGGCTATTATATGTAACTTATTGTATTTGTTGAATGACGTATCTGATGAACTAAACACTGTTTCGTTTGACGCTGATAGTAGTGCGCCTCTTGATAGTTTAAAGCAATGTTACATCAATGGAATTAACCTTTTAGATTGTGTTACGACATCATTATCTGCTGTCCTGCTTGCAGTCAACAATAACCTATCAACATTTACTGACAGCCACGTCAAACAGGAAAGACTCAAATTATTTGAGGAGACCTTCAAAGAACAACGTAAGCTGTCAATGATAATACTGTATCAGGCTGTCACAAAGTGCGGGATCCTGGGAACCTGGTTCCCGGAAGGCCAGCACAAAATCAGAAGGTTTCCAATCTTATCATGATTATTTTCTTATTCAAAATTTATTATTTTGGATTTCATATTTTTTATGTTTTGAACTCTATGCATCTTGCTTCAAAGTAAGTCAAATTTCTGAAATTTTAAGATCAATTCTTCAAAATTACGAAGCATTATAAATTCAACCCGAGAAGGTTTACAATCGGGCAACACAGTTCCCGGAAGATCAAAACACTGTGTATTAATAATAATCTCTAATGTATTAATAATAATAATTCTCCCCTGCAGAAAACTTTGTTGAGTTCATGAACTGTTCATGAACAGCTAAATGTCCCAATTTTTGTGGGCTTTTAATGAACTGTTCATGGAAATTGGGCCATTTAATGTCGATGAACTATATTTGCAGGGATTTTGCTGTATTGTGAACTGACATAATCGCAGAGCTCTATACCAACTGTTACAGTTTAATTCAATAGAATTTAAGATGTAAAATGGTACGCCATTATTGTTACAAGGGTGTGTCATGAAATCAATGAAGTTAATTTAAAAATTATATTTTAGTTTTTTTCAAATTAGATAATTAAAATTGTTTTCATGACGGCATTTGAAATTAGTATTGGTTAGGATCAGTTTTTATTATTTAATGTTTTTGATAATAATAAAATGCTTTAAATTTGATTTTTATTGAGTTGGACTGATCTAGCTGAAAATCGATCTGGCTATCTGATTTTCAACCATGCGCTGTTCTTATTATGCAGTCGGAATCAATTAAATGTAAATTTAATTCTTATTACTATTGTACCTCGTCGTTAACTGTTGTTATTTTTAATGTTTAGACTGGTCCAGTCAGCTTTACCTGCATTCGTTACTCGTGTCAAATGAAATGGCAGTGGAGATCGTTATACCGCCATTTCTTACGTTGGATTATCATTGCGATTCTACCAGGGACATTGCCGTAGACTCTAATGCAGCGTTTGAAGGTATGTGGCTCTTTCTTTACTTTCTGGACCCCAATTCAATCACCCATTGGTTTATCATTTATTTGTTTGTATTTAGATCCTATATCATTCTTTGTTACTTTATTTCTCATTGGTAAAAGATCACCAGGCATAGTAGCGACCATTCTAGAAGATATCGATCACACATCCATTGTTGATACTGATTCAATTGAGGATTCGATCTATCAGGCCCTAGCTACGGTGAGTGAGTCTTTCAAAACATAATTGTCCCTTTTTTAGTTTATAGCACCCATCCCCCTCTCTCAACTGACACACAATTGGACAACATGTGATAGTTATGTCATGAATGAAAGAGGCTGTAGCTGACTCCCCTTAAGGGACTGACTCCCCTTCACTAGCCACAAACAGTATTGGTGGGATCATGTGTAGGGGTATCTGCATCTCTTGATCACATGTCCAAAAAGCCTCCATTGAGTCTCCATTGTGAATTAAAATTGCCCTAAAAGAGTAAGTATCATTAAGACAAAACTAAGTTCAATGCAATTACTGATTGTGTTCTTAGCATTGAGTAGATCTCGAAACAAGAAGTGGGATACATGGTCTACACTTGCTCCTTGCTAATCCCTTCTACCCATTACTCACATTAAAACAAGCAAAGACAGCGTGGAGACAAGAGAGGGAAAGGAAATAATGTTTGAAAAAGTAAATGTTAAGACACGTCTGGCCGCATGTTGGCTACCGTTCTGGACACTGGTCACCTCCAGGGAAAACAAAACATTCCATCTTCTCCGCTGTAAATATAGAACTACCGGCTCTTACATGCCCAACCTCCTTTTCAGTTATTCATCAGTCAAAGACAGAGACTCACTTTTCATTTTTATTTTATTTTAACTCGATTATATTTTTTCCAAATATACATATTTTTCCTTAGTCATTTATAAGTAATTGTTAATTTATCTGTTTACCAGTGACCAAGAGGTTACAGCTGATTATCTGGGTTGTTTTTTCTGAATAAAATGAAGATAAAAATTTCCATACTACAATATACAATGACTAGATAATTAGCCTATATGCAGACCTTGATTTTTGTGTGCAGGTCTCGATCACGTGTGCCATGTCCGAATGTGGATTTCTATTCGAATCAGCTGATGCCATTGTTACCAAGGTGACTGTTTTTACATGTGATAACTAATACATTTTTCTCTGCCAATGTTTACTTGATACTCATTTAATAATTGTATTTTTTAGTTTTTATTTACCAAACTGAAAAACAGTAAGTACCGTCATTCAATGGCGCCTTATAATAATTATTTTCTTGCTTCATTCCATCATGATTCTATTTCATAAATAAATCAAACATCACATCGTTGTGTTTAGTTTCTAGGCATGGGCTCTTGTCTCGCCTCTATGTTGATGCCTACATGAAAGTGAGATCTACCGTTAAAGATTACATTTTGGTTCAAGTATCAAAGTTATATCTACTGGCGTTTGCAAACATTCATCGGGCTGTTATTGCTATGGAATTTAGTGAACACGATGTGAGTCACACGAGCTCAAATAAACTACCCCATTTAGACCCCTCCCCCCGCTAGTCGTAAAGCTAATAAGCCAATACTAGAGGTTGTTCTCTAGTATTCATCATCATCATCATCATCATCATTTTCTCTAGTATTGGCCACGGAGATGTTGATGCTATCAAAAGACAGTTAGATTTTGATTTTCTAATACGCTTATGTTTGCATCTTTCAATGGTTTTAAGTCTGCAAGCAGGCTGACGGTCGATGGTGTTCTGAGTTATAGAGGTTGTATGCATTTATCATGCGCTAAATTAGGCACACATAAAAAAGACAATAAATTTACGTGGATTATAAATGCATTTCTAATGAATCTGCTTTTCGTTTGTAGAACGCATAGCATTCAATTTCTAATTTAATTTAAATTGTAAAAGGAAGATGTTTGTTTTTCCGAAACGTGTATTGTATTTTAATACCGGGATCTTAAGTGTTCCTTCGTATATCCCCAATACCTATACCGATACAACATAACCGCAGCCTGAATTTTCATATGCTAGATTGCTATATATTATATGTACTGTATATTGCGCTCAACTATATTGATAGACATTTTCTTTCTTGGTTCTAGAAATGGAATATTCTCTGTTCGGTATTTTCTCATCTGAATGCAATATGTATTGATATAGTACCAAATTGCGTCATCGACGAAGCCCGTGCAATAGCTATCCCCATGGCAACGTACCTATTGGAAACAATTCGAGACGATTATGAAATAGAGTCTATAGTTCAATTGAAGGCCTCGCTTCTACGCAGTGATCTATTGTTTGCTGGCCAATAATCAGGTATGACGCCCTTGACATAAATTATCATAACTGATAGAATAAGACTGCGGTGAATCATGAACTGTAAAATCATTAATTTTAATGATTAACAACAAACTCAATGATTATATCTCTTTCTGTGTTTATAAATAATAATAGATCTATCTCAATCATATATCCCGTTTCGTCTTCATATTTTGAACTAAATCTACATCTCTCTTTCTATATTATATTTACAAAGCATATCATTACATAAATAACTAATATTTATAATACCATGGTGGATTATACGACGCATGCGCGTTATGCGCGTTATGTGCGTTATGAGGATAGTTGTAATTCGCTGAGAAATTGTTGTAGTTGGTAGCGTACGGATTATATGTTGATTCGTGGTAAGGCGAATTAAAACTCACATCGTTAGTGTTGGTGGGGTAGCCTGGTGGCGAGGCACAGTAACGAGACAAGCAAGATGGCTGACCATTTCTGATTATTATTGGTACAGGCACCTGACGTGGTCCAGAGAAATTGATCCAGTCAAACCGGTTTCTGTTGTCCATGCTCTGCTTCTTACATTTATATCTTTTGTTTTGAAACCATATCTTTACTTGGGTCGGTGTTAAACCTAATTTCTGTGCCAACTGATCACGCTCACTGGCTGACAAATATTTCTGTAGTTTAAATCTTCTCTCTAGTTCAATCACTTGCGACTGCGAAAATAAAATACGTGGCTTTTTCTTCTGCTTCTGAGATGTTGAACAGAATTCTGCTGTCAGCGGATCATCTGTTTGGTACACAAAGTCATCAGTGTCCGTGGCATCGAGGCTTTTCTCTTCGTGTTTCAGCGAGGCTGGGGTGAGAGCGCAGGATTGTCCGTCGACTGAAATGAAAATAATTAAATAATAATAATAGTAATAATAATAATAATGATGATGAAATATAAATTACGACAGATCAAAACAATGTCGTGTAATATTATGATTATATAAATTAGTTGTTCTGCAAATTGATCTGAAACATTCCACTGGACAATAATAAATATATGACATCAAGTTCAGTTAGATTTTAATACGATACGCAGGATTAGAAAACCAACAGAGGACTCTCTGAAATCACTTTGCACGCTATTTAAAATTACAACGTCTCTACCAACACTGCAGAACCAATTTGGTCAAATTATATCATTATTTTAAAAAGTGTGGAATCTGTCCGTAAAAATATATAAATTCTCTGACGCCTCTGGTATCAAAGTACTGATTCTTAACCAGTCAAATCACATGGAACAAAACAAAGTCTAATAGGGTGACACACTGCCCGTTCATCAGATTTGCGTAAAGCAAACAAGAGGTATCGATGCAACAAAAGGTAGTGGCAGTCTGTACGTGTACCAGAGAACAAGAACAGAAATATATCTAATTTTAATGCAGTACAAAATCACAAATGAACGAATAACTTCTTGAATGAAGTGCAAATGAAACAAACATAGAATTCTCCGTCTGCCAAGTCACGAGGGCAAGTGAAAAGGCAACAGTGTTTGTACAAGAGCTAGAACAGCTGTGCCACCATCAATCGATTCTCTATTAAAAGATTCCTAATCATTTTCAAGTCTGTCACCATAAATGAAAGAGGATGGACATACTAACTAACCAATCAATGGTAATACTGTTGCATCAATCATCTACCTACCCGCACTATGATATATTGCTTGTGCCATTGATAGGACTTTCATTGTTTTCAATCAATACTTTCCTTCCTATCGTTTCGGTTGACAAGTGTAAAATAAACCCAATGAAGTATTTATGACAAATTTGTAAGTGAGATTTGATGGGTGAACAAGTCCAAGTGTTGACAAGTCAAGACCTAGGTGATAATTATATCCAGCCGAGTCGCAAAGAGCTCTAATCCGCAAATCTCCACCATTTTGACGGCTGAGATGGTAAGGCCCGCCCCATTGGCAGTTCTTCTCAAGATAGATGGTAACAAGCTGCCAACATAACATACGATGATACAGCCAATGACCAAGATCCCCCTATCTCTATCTGCCGCAGTGAAATACTACCGAGGCGAATGCAACTGCGGCACATGAGATATATTATTGAATGAAAATTTGATTTCACTCTGCAATGAACTTGAACTCAACATGTGATAAGAGATTCACTTGACACTATCACGTGTCACAAAAACAAAGTCGAAAGACAAATCTACATATACACCCCCACCTGTTTCGTTGCATTATACCGCGCAAAATGCCTCTTCAGCAACAGTTGGCGTCTCAGCCTTCCGGAATAGACACTCGGTCTAAGCGAAACTCACACCCAGGCTTAAATAGTACGATCTACGGGTCACGAAGAGTGCCACATCGAAAAGCGAAAACAGCATGTTCAATTGCCAAATAGGAACTACAGCGTAGATCGAAGCAATGTCTGGTTACAACAATGACCTCTAGTTACGACCGAAAGGAATGAAAGACCCAAGTCTTAAATTTAAAATGTATGAAACTTGATTACGTGTTTCAAAACTGATACAAATTAAATCCAATTAAACAGCTATACATACATACAATCACAGATGTATATTTGTAAACGTTTGATTTGATGAACGTGATTCACAATCAATTAAAGAGGTTTTCTGTCATTTCGATGACAATTGCAGTAGTATTGTATAATTAGAAACAAGCAAAATTAGCACATAGTTGAGAGTTTTCCTTTTCAATTTATAAATGGGGCGTTGAATCATAATAGGAATTCAAATCGGTAGGTTACGATATGAATGGAAGATGAGAATATACATAATCAAGTTAGTTACACAGAACTAAAGATCGTGTATTTGGAATTATTTCAAATAATGAAACTACGTATAGGCTCATGAATGATAGACGAATATTAAAAAGCAAGGCTGTTTGTTTACAGAATGGTTTTGGGTACCTTCAATGTGCCGTATTTCAATGCAAGACAGGTACATGTTTAATCATAGTGACTAATGACCATGCTTTAACTGGACAGCCTATATTCGAAGAAAGTGATTTTAAAATCGGCATATTGTCAATGCTGCAATTTCAACTGTTGTCAGTCAAGGGCCGTAAAGTCAATAAGAGTAGAAATTTCCTTTCGATTTCAACGCAAATGAAAAGAATCCTTCCTTAAAAGTGTAGCTAGTTTACAAAGGAGGAGATAATTATTGACATGAAAGTTATGCGTGTGTGATTTAGATCCATATCGTCATTAAATATTGTTTTCATTGGTCTTCAATCAATGCCTAATCTATGTCTAATTAAGCGAATGACCCAAATGTTGTATCAACTGGTGTGAAGAATCGTTTCTGAATCAACAAAATAGTGAAACTGTGACAACCAACCAACTGTCTGATATTTTGGATGGTTTCCATAAACGGCGGTTTATTAAATCATATATCGTAAATAATAATAACAGAATGAAATAATCACCTTGCAATGAATTCGATATTCCAATATGTTGATGATGTGTCTCCTTGCGTTCAGCTGCCTCAGCAACCATGCAACTGTAGGTTGTAAATTCATTCCTTGATTGCAGTTGGGTGTCTTCCTGGTGTTGCAGGGGATTACCACCTGTCTGTGACACTACTCCTTTTGTGATGTTCATCATTTCTTCAGCTAATAAGTCCACTTCGGTACCAACGATAGCACACGAGTTAGTTGTATTGTCTATGGTTGATGGGCTCTCAGCTAAGACACATTCGTAACTGCTTGAGGTGCTCCGCCTCAAGATATCTTCGACAAAGAATGAAGACGTCACTGGTTCGAGATCAACTAGGCGATGGCGGGACTCCATTCCAGCGGCAGTATTGTGCCGCAAGTAACTAGCTGCTGTCACTCACGCCCCAATTAACTGACACGGAACAATTCCAAAGATTGACTCCTAGATATACTGCCAGCGCAACAATCTAGGAATGACTCCGAATATCATTTACGTTTACACTTCACGTTCAGACACTCGACTTGCCTCACCAAGCCACTTGATTTGTTCAAGCCGATGGAATCGTCCTGTATAAACTTTTATTAGGACGGGGGCTCGTATCGCTCGTTACTAAAGCGTGCTACCCCCTGGATTTGTTACAAAACATGCTTTACGCTATTGTTTGTTGAATGTTGACGCTGCGGCGGGCAATGTTGACGCTGATCCGCTGACGCTACGTTTCCAATATGTGTGTTAACGCCTAGAATGCTTTTCAAACATTTGACAAAATCAACAATAGTCTTGTCAAGATTGACATTATTTTTAAGTAGATGGGAGGTGCGGCTATTCAGCCTATAAAAACAATCTCTTCTTGGTTAAAAGGACACAAATACTGTAAAAGGTAAAAGAAAAATAGTGCGTATTTAGTATTTTATTTGTGACTCAGAGTCCTACTGTCCATGGCTGCTCATTTCGATGCTGTGGGATGCAAAGAGGCTGCGCATGCGTCTGTCTTATTTAATGCTTCCTGCTTTGGTAAAGTGATCGCCTGTGATTCAAGTTGGATTTAATCGTAAGACGAACAAGAGAATTAACCACAACTGCCTGGTGCCAACATCTCTCACTTCTCGCCCTCCTAGAGACCTCCTCCCTCCTAGATCGACTTCCTAGGTGGTTGATGAATTCTAGCACGCATGCGTCATGTGCGAGACTGTAATGGTGTCATCTGTCAACGGGGATTAAAATCAATTTCCTTTTCGCCGTGATTAAAATTATTTGCGTTCTTTTGCATGAAATTCAAATTGGTTGACAATTTGTGTATGTTGGTCGTTGCGTGTTTGCGTCCATCGTTTGCCGTCTTTTCATTGACGCTCCTCCCACTCATTAAGAGTGATGACCGCACGCCCGCCCGCATCCATCTTGGATTCTGCTCAATCTTGTCGTCAGTAGCATTGTTAAAACCTAAGGTCATTTCTATTAGATCAACAGGGTGGGCTACATTCAAGTGTTGAGTTAATAAATAGTTTGATCCAAACAACCATGGCCTAAGTTTCTGCTACGGGACAGTCCTATGTCCGTCTGTTTGCGTCAGTTTTTCAGTCTCTGTGTTTGCCTCGCTACGTCAATATTTTCTGAGTTAATTTCCTGATGAACAAAACACGTTGAGTGCTTTTATGCTGTTCTGTGTTTTCCGCCTGTCAATCCCTCATGCATTGTTGCATTAATAGATATGAAGAATACAGGGACCACCATCTTCCTTTGGTAGATAGACATTAAAGATGATAGATATGTTAGTATGGTGTACATTCATTCATTTAAACAAACAGAAACTATCTCAATCATCGCATTCATTCTTAATTTGCTACATTCTTGATGTCTTCAATTAGCATGTCAAAACCACACTTCAAAACAAGACCAATCATTCATTTTATCATCACATCAACTTATAAATTACACGCCATTTGCTATTTTTGACATTGCTGCCATTGCCAATATAGCAGTACGTCAATGCATGCATCTCTTGTGTCTTAAGTAAGTATCTGCTAGGTATCTACTTCAAAACGATACTCATTTAATCAACGTGGGAAGAAAAGTATTACATGTAGCCACGCCTAATCATCCTGACCCAGCTCCAATACAGTACAGCATTCTCTAGAACCACTGCTAATCATTCCTAGATATATATATATACAAGCACATATTTTATTCCGGTATTTACAAAAAAAGTATGTATTTGCCATGTTATAAATGTGCGATCTACTCGAATTCATTTTTTTCTAAGAGGGTTTTGATGTGGTATTTGAACAATTGTTGCACGTTCAATGTTTTAAATCTCAATTCGTTCTGAAATGGTTCGATGGTCACGCCTCGAAAACGCCCTAATTGGCGATAAATAAATTGTTCTTATTGACAAAAAGAATGATTCAAGTCCTCTATTGCTTACACTAAGAAGAAAATGTTGATTGTAGTGATTGGAAATAATGTTGTCAGATGAAAGGTCTGATTGCCTGTTCAAATCTTTGGGTATTGATTTGAATGTGGCGTTAATTAAGAATATTTGAGACTCTCTTGATGGAAATGGGCAGCTGCATAAATTCATTTTTTTCATTTTTCTCCCTGCGTTTAAACATGCTCATCGCAAACATCTACGTTAGATTGATCAAGTGTTTAACCAGCTTTAGACAATCGAACACGCCAACTGATCGCAAACCAAACTTTCAAATAGTTTTCTTTTCTAAAAAAGACATTCTTCCTAGTTTAAAGCAAATAATATCACCAACATAACGGTTTGGTGTTTACTATTATTATAACAACGATTTGTTACATAGTTAATCCTAAATCCTAAATCCTGATTTATCCTTCACTGACGATCATGATCTACGGTGAAAGGTTGTTTCCTTGGCAACTACGTCATCGCGTTTTCAATTGCTCAGAGACATGGGCACCAGCCAGAAAAACATCTGTCTTCTCATCAAGGGGTAGAGGCATCCTAACCGGAACATTCTTCAACCTAGGAAAGGGCGTGACTTCGCCTCTTAGCATCGTGGAACAGAAGTAATCCCAATCAATACGACCAACGTTACTAAAATCAGGACCAGCAACACCAAGCAATGGCCAGGCATCAGCTGAACAGTAAACGTTACAAGTTGCTCTTCTGTGGCGTGGAGATGTGTTTGCTTGTGAGCCATGTATCAATCGTGCATGATGGATGGTAACTGAGCCCGCCGGAGCCTCCAAATTAACGATTTGCGACGGTTGGAATTCTGTATGCTCAGTCATGTGGCTGACAAATCGACCTGCGATTGAATGGCTGTAGGTCTGCTCACGATGGCTACCAGGCACAACTTGTAAACAACCTAAATAATTAATTATTACATAATTAACATAATATATCCAGTATTGATTTGACGCCACTATCATGACAAGTGTGTTTACCATTTTCAGTTGTTGAATTATCGATGAGTGCGCAGACGGCCAAAACGGAATCGTTAGTGTGTGGATAGAACGCCCAGTCTTGATGCCATTTGATATGTGAGCCAACGTGAGCTAATTTCATGTTGAGTTTGTCTTGTTCCATGTATCGAAATGAATCACCAAGCTATCAGAGAAGAAGAATTAACTTAAGAATATATCATGATATTAATTTGTACTGATTTGTTGGCTGGTGCCGTTTGCTAGTAGGATTGAGTTATCTAGCGGTGCCTTTGATGGATGAACAGGATAAGGTCTAATTCAACAGAGAAATCAAAGGTCATTTGAAATACATTCTTCTTTTTAATCATTTGATTCAAGGTAGGAAATGGCTGCTTACCAGGTCTTGCAATATATCGAGCACAATCGGATGACGTTGCAGTTTCCAAAATGCATTATGCTGTAACGAAGGACAGACAACTCTACCAAGCAACGGCCTCTCTTTGGTGTGACCAGGCTCGAGTTTGTATACTCCATCCGATGTAGTTTTATCTGCTGCGCTAGAAGAGGTTAGACAATAATTATCATATAGTAACTTGGGTGTCAATGGAATTAGTATTTAAATTTGTTACTATTTTACATTTCAACGAATCCATCGATGGCCAAACGCAATTCGTCTATTTCATCTTTATCCAAAACATTTTCAATCACGAGGTAGCCACTTCTTTCGTACTGAAAATCAAGTCAAATATCAGAATCATTCATTTACTCACACTAACTCTACATGACGATGTTAGCGAATATATAAATATTATCCAATAGCAGTAAAACAGTGCTCAATGTCTGTCGACAGAGCTGTAAATATAAATAGAGGAGTCAAGCACTACACATTTTGTTACTGTAACTTAAAGTTTCATGCTTCATTGCGATCATCAGACAGCTAAAACTAAATAATAAACTAATGTATAAACGAATCGTCGGATAGAAGGAACCCGCGCACTCAAATCGTCGGATGGAAGGAACCCGCGCACTCGAATCGTCGGATAGAAGGAACCCGCGCACTTAAATCCCTATTTCTAGAGAGGTACGTTGCTCTTTCGCTCAGGACAAAGTTATTGAATGCCCATTTGATCATTTGGTGATCTCGTATAGATGTGTGACTGTCGATCAAATGTTTATAGGCGGAGACTAAATAGTACTCTGCTGCAATATTTGATCACATCTTTACAGAATGCAACTAAGACGTGGTTGTCAGGGTGCTACTCAAATCCAATAATGAAAATCATTGGATTATTTTGCAGATATGCTTTTTCTGTAGGATTTGTAGATCATGCATTACAAATGTCTAATTCTAGCTCTATTGTCATTGTGACCTAAAGAGTGGTAGTCGGTATAGAATACTACGAATAATTCGTTAGGACACTTTCTTCTTGATTCTGGTGACGGTCGCTGCTCAAATATTATCACTGTTAAACATGTCTTGTTTATTTCTTAAATCATTCTCTGAATCGTTCTCAGCAAATTTCTTAATTTTTTATGAGTTTGTTGTACCCAATCTCTCATCGCCTATGCACCTAAGTTGTATTTAGGAAACATTGAATTACACAATATCAATCTTATACTTGTCCATGGCTTTATAAGGTGTCGCAGTAGTTGCTATAATAATTAGTTGACAGCTGATTGGTCAATCGAGGCAACCACAGACACAAATGTGGAATGAGGGTTTCATTATCGTTAATCGATGGGTTACGACTGATTTGCTTCGATCAACCGATTTA
Source organism: Haliclystus octoradiatus (assembly GCA_916610825.1). NCBI lineage: Eukaryota > Metazoa > Cnidaria > Staurozoa > Stauromedusae > Haliclystidae > Haliclystus > Haliclystus octoradiatus. The sequence goes on along the minus strand of OU744452.1, from coordinate 20,736,857 downwards.
TAAAACAAATTAAAATAACAAACATCCAAACAAACCTGCTCGATCTGAGACTTGTCCAGCCTTTTTAATCCCATTTTTATTTGATTTTGCTGTTTAAACCAAATCAATTTCTTTTATCGGTATATTTTCATAGTCTCGGTAAGGTAGAGTCTGGTAAATTTATTGAACATGAAGGGAATTTGAAACTAGGCCTCCTATAATCTGTTTACCAATGACGTCAGTTTCTATTGTTACAATATGCAAACGTTTTTGTTGCGTATTGAATATGATCTATTGTTTCGCCTAGCCTAGCTATAAACTTACGACTATGCTATTGTGACTGACATTAAGTCACGTCATGGTCACGATATAGTTGTAGAGTAGGTTAGGGAGCTAATCTTATAGAAAGTAGATCAGTGTTATGTTATTTATTTGCAATCGTTTCATTGGCACTTGGTTTGGTGTTCTACTTTACGAAACATTTGACGCCGTTGCTGCTGTTTATGTGGGCACAAACACATTACCAAATCAAAAACGTAATGACTTACCCCTTTTTCTACCTAGTTAAATACTCCACCCACTTTGTAGCCCCTCCCCCTATAGCGTCCTATGTAAGTGAATTGCCTCCTCTATTGTTCAAGATTAGACGCAGCGTGACGCTTCTTCGCTCTGATTTACCGCCTGCCTTCGTGTTTAGTTTTGATCAGAAACCGCAATAAGCAGTCACGGTCATTCCCAATTAGTTCTACATTTACCAGGTTGAACAGAAATTGCTGTCGGTGGTTAGATAGGTTTGTATGTTTATGAACAATCAATTGTTACGTATCTGCTCTTTGATTAGTTTATATTGAACCGAACGAATGTAGATCTAAATATAAATGTCACATGGCCGATCGAGTATTCCTCTGTCCGTGCCTCGATGAAGAATTGGTTGTTTAGTAGCGTCTCCAGTTGTGTTGATTATGGAATGCTGTTGCGTATATAGTTAGGTCTCCTCTGTAGATCACATTAAATTATATCATAAATAATATGACTTTCATTCTAGAATCAGAAGACAGGTGCAGTGAATGTAAATACATATCTGTTGGAAATGAGAGGTACGCAAATACAATATAATTATTTATAAACAGGATTATTGGTACAAATCAATCACACAATTAATCCAGATTGATCAAACCAGATTAATCCAGATTGATCGAAACAGATTAATCCAGGATATTTTCTGTTAAACTCCAGACTCTTTTCCAAAATCAACTATGTTACAATTGTTCATGAACAACTACGTCATAAAGTTAGGCGAAAAACATTTTCAATCGCACGGCAATAATTAATCGCTTGTCTGGGATAAGATGATACGTGTCACGATGTAATACTTTCGATGCAATAAAATTGTTTTTGTTTTGTCTATTTAGTTATCATGGTATTGCCTACCGCCTTTTTCAAGTTTCTCAAAAGCAAAATCACCCGACAGATCATGAAACATTCCATGACTGGTTTATGACACGTTATTTTTATTTAGTGTCAGTTGAATAATTATGTCAATGATTATGTGACTAATATACAAAAAATTGCCAATTTTCGTTAAAGGCCTATACTAATACTGTCACAGTTTACAGAATGTGCTGCCATTTTCGTTTCCCGTTGTGTACCATTTTTGTGTACCATTACCGTGGTTGTTGTGCAGTTGTAATTATCATGTCATTAAAAGACTTGACGGTGTGCTAGAACATCCTGCTTTGCTATTATCAAATCCAATTCCATTTCAGACTAACTGGCTTCGTCATCATAGATAGATTATTTCTTTTCATTCATATCTTATCTGGAATCACATCATCTTCCTTTCCACAATCTCATTTGCAGCATTTGCTTAATATGCACAAAGAACCAGTTTTTATTATGTTTCATTAATTTTTCGTTATACTTTTAATTCAATTCGTTATAATATTAAACCTCTTAATTTTGCATTAATCTTGAACCAGACTTTAATCGTAGAGATGCGGCTTTCATAGGTTTTTACGCATATAGCGCATAAGATTATTTTCCGTCATCGTTACTACGTGCATATTTACATCAAATCACAATTCGCAAGTTTGATGTCCCGCTGAAAGACTTCAAATCATTGGTACAAAACGGTAACTCGTTAGTGTTAACTACAAACGGTCGTGGTTTGTCTGAGAGCCATCTGTCATGGGGCCATCTCAATGGGGACCACCGCTCCGTTCTAAATATTTTCTCTTGTCTTCATGAATGCCGAACTAAGAATTCGCTCCATGGTTTGGAACTGGAAAACGAAAAAAAAACATTTCAAAAATAGTCCAGTTTCTGAACGTCATGTTGAAAGTTTGCTCTTAATCGGCATCTGATTGCATGTCCGTATTATTAGCGCAACGCAGTATTAATTAGATGTATTAACAGACATAGTCCTGCATTAACTGACAAGTACTTATAATATGCCTTATGGTATTACCGTGTGACGGTTGATCTGTGTCTGACTGCTTGTTTGTCAATTTTGACATGTTTATTTTGCGGCATGATGCTTCTCTGGTGACCTCTGTATGTCTGTGTCTGTTGCATGATGGGACTGGGTTGATCTTGAAATCAATGCAACAGATGAATACGTTATCCGCTAATAAATGACACGTGTGTCCTGTCGTGGTATATGATTGGTCAAACATCAAACACTGCATCCTACTGCATTTTGTTGATGTTGAAAGTGTTTATGTTTATATTCATCCCGCTGATCGCCATTTCTCTTTAATGGCTGTGTTTCTATTTGTGACAGCCTCGAATGACATCTCTTCTATGGTCTTCACGAGAGTATCTTCAAATATCCTTTTTAATCTGATCGCAAAATAGAATTTGTAAGCTAAGTGGACAATGCATTGACGCTTCAGCGCTTGATCGGCTTTCGGCCAGACAAAGTTATCTCCATCGTTAGAAGTTACATGTCTCAGTTGTGCTGTTGTTCGATGGGGATTGTTCGTGAGTGTGGTTGCTTCTATCCATGTCATGGGTACCCACACATGTTGACGGTATCTCCTGTATGTCTTCACTAAACATATAGGTAAGTGGAAAATGTTTTACTCTACATTCTTATTAATAAAGATAATTCATTTCTATTAAATTGCAAGTGGACGAAGCTTTAATCAATCCCGTTCGAGTGCCAAACAATTTTCAAATGAGCAATCGCACAAAATATTATCCAGTCTACTTGCAGATTGTGTACTTCAGGATTTCTAGATTGCAGCAGTTCGTTATATAATAATTATTATCAGTTTTGCAAATCAGACCATACGGAAAAAGGCCCCACTGATTACAGCCGGTGATATATGTCCCCGGAGCCCCCTTTACTGTCTTTTGAGGATATTTTAATGCACATCATCCCATCGTACGTATTAATGAGTACCTTCCTTTATAAACATGGTTATGTAGACTGGAATGCATAGATGGACTGATGAAGCAGCTGGATCTAAATTTCAATTGATGTTGTTGTTGTTGTTCTGTTCCGCTTGCGTAACAATCACATTGGATTATTGGCTACTGTAGGTGACTGTTGCAATCTAATCTAAGTGTTACGGAGCGGTTATCTGATGAAAACTGTGGCTCTACTTGTACAGTCAATTAAGCAATCTTTACTTTATCACCTACAACCTGTATCTATCTTTAGGATATATAGGTGTTAGCGAAATGAATTTAATAATAATAATATAAAACTCATTGAATCTCGGTCACCTCAGCAGATATCTTCTTGTCTCCGCTGTGTATTTTGTGTCTTGGTTTTATTAACCTATTTAATGACAGTACGAGCCTGGTTTTTAATTCTTTAAAAGTGATTGAGTGAACATCTATGTTCTCATAACCGTCTGCACAAACCTCCAGCGCGATTACACCTTTAGTTCTTATCTATCCCAAAATACACCGTTTTAGTGAATCCGCTTAAAAGCCATCCAGATCTGTTATATTTATTAGCATTTAAAAATATATGTTTTATTTTCGTTGGTATGTATTTAGTAGCCATATTTCTAATATCTTTGCTTGTCATTAGAAATCGCTAGCTGTTTTGGTTCGGCCTTGCGATACGAATTGCTACCAAACAATTATCAGGGTTTTTGTTCAATGTAGGCCATCATTTTAATTACGATGCGACAATAGATTAAATGAGGGGTTGCATCAAAATGTCGCCATAATTCGTTCGTCATTCGATCATTGTCCGTTAGTATAAGGCCGCTACTAAGACAGTATGCTGCTGCTCAACCTTTTAATCCGTGGCATAATGAACGCACAATTTGGGCGAATATCAATAACGTGTTCATGTCCGTAAAGATTAAAAGTTCATCGCTCCGTATTTTAGCCCTGCTTCCCATGGCTGTGTTCAGAGTCTTATGGATCAGTCGTACATGCTGTTGTGTTATACACCGTCAGACTTAAGACAAACAGATCTATTGAAAGCGTACAGTAATTGAAACGGGCGCAACGATGGCCGAATGAACGATTGACAAAGAACAACATTCAAATCAATATGATAATAGTGATTCCCTCTGCCTCGGTCCATTCGTCACATGATTGCTTTGGTCAAACAGAGCGGTCGGTTTTGAATGGTGACAGTGTAAACGCTTTACAATCTGTATATTAAATATTATAGTTTTGCCTTTTTTCTCCGTTGACTCAATGGTTATTCGTTCAATTTCTCGTGTAGAACAGGTTGGTTATTGCAAGGGTGGCGTTGCCATGGATGCTCTGCAGACCAAAGAACGTTCACTGGAAAAAGAGGTGAGTGGATATATATTTAGAGAGAAAAAGAGCTTTATAATTTTAGAAAAATCTGCACGCTGTTGCCCTCAAACAAACTGTTAGGTTTCTGTTGCCAATTCTTATTCTTATGAAATTGGATTGACTTTTTAATATTTCCTGTCAGCATAAGTTGATATAATTATGGTATTTAATATTTTACGATACGCTTGATGTTAGTGAGTTTATTATTCTATTGAATAGGTTTGTTATTGAAGATCTGACTGTCATTCATAAATTCCACGTTTTTACATCGCACGGGCAAAAGCGTGGGATTTTCCCAACCAGAATCAACTTGAGATTTGAATTGTTTTCAATAGATTCTTTTGCATGCTATTGAACTACAACACACAAAACGCATTAAATAACTTTTCACTGGATCGATTGTGGGTTTGTGGCATGGAAAACTGTGCAGCAGACACGTTGGCATTGTTATCTACTTTTAAAAAGCGGCAGACTAACTACTTGCCTCCAGACCATTAATGCATGTTTAACGAGGCCCTACAGAGAGAGAGAGATCACTGCGTCTCTTGTCCTTCTGAGCTGCTTCTATCGTATGCGGCCACACTAAGGAAATTATTGGTTCATAATTAAATATCGCAGATTGTTTTCTCTAAGCACAGGAAATGAACGATTCTCTCTTCGCTTTTGATGTGGTTGCTAACTATATCTTATTTTGTGAATATCGATTTGAAAGTGTTGCCGTTATTTGCTATGAGATCTTACGAGATTTAAAAATATTGACACGAATATAAATCATTGTACACATCGTGGTAACACATGGTCTTAGATCGAAGGATTTGGCAATTGATTGTAACAATTTCAGAATGATTAATGAAATTCTAAATTGTCACTTGTGAATATCTATAAGGCCATACAATCAATTGAGAGATGAATCTCTAACCCAATCCTCTTCGCATTAATCAAATTAATGAAAGGCGAGTTCTATTCTCAACCGGCCACGCGCTTTTGAAATGGCATCCTGTATGTCGACCGAGCCTTATGTATTGTATAAGTGAATGCAATAGCCTATAGTCGCCACGCTTATAAAGATATTATCCCAACAGCCATCTTGCCATCGACTAATTATGCAGTTAATTATTACATCAATCCATTAATGATGTAGTGACGTAGAAAGCCCGCATGTTATTAGAAGTGTTCTGCGTTGCTGTCCCTCCGGTCATTAAGTTTGTTTTAGGGGCTGTTAAGCGTAGATAAGCCTCTGTTCCCTGCATGCGTGTTATTTAATCTGACAGCATTCATGTCGTGCGCCTTCTATCTTGACATTAAAGTTTAGCAACCCGCTCAGTGATGTAACAGCAGTAAGGCAGCGGGCTTAATTGTAAATAATAAAAGTTTATTGCAATCGAATTATTCATGATTTATTGATATCTTCAGCTAGGAGAGGCTGTCAATTACGCAGAAAGGAGGCGCATTCGAACCGAATTACGTGAAGTACGAGAATCATTAAAGATTGAATCGGTCGATTTAAATGCAAACACGATATCGTACAAGACCGCTACTGAATCCGTAACAACGACTCAAGTTACAGAATCAGCGGTCCGACTGAATGACGTCTCGGGTGAGTTACGGCAAAAGACAGCTGACGAACGGTTGGCTAGAAGAGAGCGAAGGAAGGAGAGGCAGGCAAGATTTGCCAAAGAAACCGAAGACGAAGGCAGCGCAAAAGAATCCAAAATGCGAGAACAAGTTAATATGATAAACACCGATACGAACAACAACAACAACAATCCCGTGAATATTAAGAAAGGGGATTATGATGTCACAAGAACAATTGAATCAAAAATAGAACAAGTGAATGATGATAATAACAAACGAACGTTATCAAATCAATTTAGTTTGAGAACATCAACCAAAGTGTTTCAAACACCAACGAATATTTGCAATGCGGATAATAAAGCCAAAGAGAGACTGGGTCGAGTTCTTAGCGTTGGAATGATGAGAGATCGATTTAACGCAAAGGTAAGACTTTATTAATTATGAGATAAAACTAATAACTTATATCGTATATGTATTATTGTGGCAGGCGGGGCAGGTGTTTTGATCCTGAAAATTATTCAATTTTCATTTTAAATAATTCATGGAACATTTTAATATATATGTACTTGAATGGAGATTCATATGCTAATTAGGTGTCATGCATAATTTAGCTCGTCAGACATCATTGTTTTTTTTTCATTAATCGCTAATTAACATTTAACAGTTGATAATCAATCTACCTTGGAACGCTTCTAAATTTGTTTTGGTCTTTCTTTTGCATATTTTTATATTTCTCAAGAACTATATATTATTTCCTCTTGGCAACATTTCAGTTCCGGAACTACGAAGTAGAGAAGTAAGAAACGAGGTCTATGAATCTATTCTACACCCTACTCTACTATTATATTATAGGTCTGAACTGTATATAATTTATTCTATTGCAATCTACTAATCACATATTGACTGATAGATACCTATTTCATATCACGTGACCTTTCAAACATGTCCCCATTCATTTATCTGTTAGTGATTTACAGTAGTAATCATAGCAAGAATTATCAAGAATTACATCATTTGTCCTAATTGAATCGTTATATTTTAACGTCAAAATTAATTTCTGCACTTTTTTACACTATCACCATCCTTCATTAAATTCTTTCTGATTGCAAACGTAACAATTCAAAATGAATCTGTAGCGTATTAACATTTTAGCCTCTTTTATCGTCAAGCCTCTCTTCCACGTATACCAATATTCAGTCATAGAATTAATATTTCACTGCAATTAACTATATCTCTTAAAACGGTCCGTTTCCACGCGAACTGTCCATATCTTCATCCAGTCAAAACAAGCGTTTCATACTCTTTAGCGATCTAATATGAATTAAGCTTCGCTAAAGTAAGTAATGTGGACGGTGTCGCCCTACCGAAGGCACCCGTGCCACTCCTCTATTTCTAGAGGAGTGGCTCTTTTCGCTAAGAGCAATGATGTTAAACGCTCCTTAGATCTCAGCCGCGACACTGCAGATCAATTTCAACAGATTTTATGGCAGATAGGCCTTGATTGTCAATGCGCAACGATGCGCCGCAGCTACTCACAATGCAATTCCCTCTGAACCATTCCATCCGCCATCCTTAGATGGTACTCATTTGATGTTACAGATAAAATCAAGGCTGAGTTGACCTCAGGGGGATTTGAACCACAGTCGTTCAGATATGACACGATTTGAAGTTCGGTTGCTCTGCCAACTGAGCTAATCACCCCAAAGCTTCGCTGATCGTCAACGAAAACAACAACTACAGTCGCAAACGCACTATCTGTTACTCTGTTTTGTCTTCGTTCTGCGTCTTCTACGTAGATCGACTTTTCAATTAATCTCTAACTCGACATAGCCAGCATAACTCTTTCTACAATTAAATTAATCCAGCTGACGTCATTTAGTTAATTTGTTGCACTTTACTGTCTTTGTATCCTGTCCTTGCGGGCGCTGGTTTGAAAGTTTTAATTTGTCAGCGGTCTTTGATTGCGTTGGCTTAGTATTAATTAATTGGCATGTGTATTGCATACTACATATTACTGTTGTTCTAATATTGGTTGCAATATCGACACTGTCAATCGCTCTCTTGCCGCGGGTTGTTCTGTTTGTCGTAGTATTGGCCTCTTCTTTTGACTGATTGCTCATTTTTATTATCTCAAAACATTGCTTCTAATTTACTCCAATTCCGTTTTTATATTGTCTATAACTGATTCAATCTTTTGTCTCGGCCAATTAGGGTGCTTTGTTTTGCATATCATGAATTCATCATTGTACATTATACGGGTATATGACTGCGCAGGTTGAATGCTTAATATTGCGACCTATGTCAGTTAGAAGGAAGTCACCACTCATCATTTGAAGTGAAAATACGTTAGATGTGCGGCTGAGGTTTCTGTTAACGCGTTAGTCGCTGTAAGAGTGCACCGGCCGACTCTATAGTCACATCGAAGCTAATAGGTGATTATTGTTGGTAAGCGGCATTTCAGCATTTCTCGCGTGATCATCGTTTGCATTGGTTAAACTCAGTCTATAACGAAGAGCGATCAAGTGCAGACATATTACAAACAACGCTCACTCAGCACATCAGTGTATAGACCACCATAAAGCTACATCGTATTACCTATATCCTTATTACATTGCACTGTTGTAGTGCATTATACATTAATCTGCAAGTGAGATACTTTATTTTACGATGGAGATTAAAAGATTCAAGCAGTTACTTGGTAAATTCCAAAACACGGTATGACGATTAATGTAATAGTATTTACAGTAATTACAGTAATAAAAACAAACGTGGATTTTCTTAAATTTCATATGATCGCTATGTGGTTTTATATGATGTTGATGATTCTTTATTCGATACAGTGTTTGTTGCTATTTGCCCTTGTTATTGTTATTGACTGTGTATCGCATCTAATGACGTCATTAGACATGTTCGTGCTTCTACACCGCATGCAATGGATTTTAGATTGTGGGTGACGCAGATTTGATGTTGTTGTTTATTGTATAATTTGTTGTTTTTCTTATCTATTTTAGCAACCTGCGAACCACAAGCCAGTTGAATTTGGGACGTCTTACAACAAACCAAAACCTTCGACGGCCACACAGTTTACACCCTCGACTGGTATTGGCTCCACTGCGTTAACATACGAAAGTAAAGTGAACAAGTCGCGTTTTGATCGTAATCAAAATCAATCAAGTTCTTATGATGCCAAACCCGATTTCAGACAAATCGATAAACAAAACTCACAACACAAGACAAATAACATTGTTGAAAGTTCAATACGACCTGAACGGCCATCATCTTTTAACAGCAACTCAGTAAACAAATCGATCACTCAGTCTCCAATATCAAAACAAGAGCCGGAATGGAAGAGAACATCCTTCAATAATAACAATAATAAACAAAGCGAAATAAAACCAACAATCAATATAACCAATAACAATAACAACAATGTCTCACTTAAGAGAACACCATCTCAGTTGATATCCGCTGCTGTAGAGAGAAAGAGACTAGAGGCAAAACACAGCAGTGATGCAACCAAAACAATCACAGTTGGAAAAGCAACAGATGCCATAAAGGTAATAGGATATATTAAATATAAATATAATTGACAAAATAATAACGGCTTCTAAGATGTGGGCATGCACCCACCCATAGTCTAAATAGCCACGCCCAATATTAGTTAATACCAACGTACATTATCTGACGTGAGCAGATAGGAATCCAATAATAGATAAAGCATGTCTCTCATTTCCAAAGTTATCCGAACTTTGACCTACACAGCCATGTAACTGCTTTATGGTATTCGCTTAATAACTTTGTAGCTAGTTTGCTTAGCCAAAGCATCTCTGTTGACTGGCGGGATGGAAACTGCTTAATTGTAAACATGAATGAATAAATTAATCTATCTTTCATGGTTTATCAGGTCGAGGCAACACAGACAAAGACATGCGGACTAAGGGAAACTTCTAGCAGGTAAGGCCAATCTCTTACGTTTAACAACAATCGCTTCACGATTAATTTTGATTTTATTTGATGTTAATATCTGTTATTTTATTGTCTCAGTTACAAGAAAGAAAACCCAGTACCCAGACCACACCACCCAACCGCACCTGCCGGCACTGGTCTCGTACGAGGGTCTGCCTCGTTCTCTTTTGGAAGCAATGTTAGTACAAGGGCTTCTGAACGATTGAAATATTTTCGCGAAGCAGCCGAGAAAGAAAAGGCAAGAAAAGAAAAATTAAAAGATAATAAATTGAAAGAAGAAGAAGAAAAAACAACTGCAGCACCGACACCAGCCCCAGCCCCCTCGCGTGAACGTCTGTCGTCAGCACCTGCGTCCGTTGGAGAACCAGCGAAAGACAATAGATCAGCGTAAGTGATCACTTTTTGTTATGAATGCTTTTACGTTGCCTTTCTGAAGATAGGTTACCACGAGCCTTATGTACCTCCTAGATACTGCCCTACCCTCGGAGACCATTATGGACACATTTCCTGTTAACACTCGAGATGTTATGATGTTGGTTGTTATATTGGTATTAGTAGACAAGTGTTCTATTGTATGTTTCTAATTATAGACCATGTATGAAAAAGCGCGAACAGAAGCGACCAATCAGGCGAACCATGTCTATCTCATCAATTGTATTGGATTGGTGCAAAGAAATGGTCAGAGATTATGTAAGTAACCAATCAACAACCAATATTATATATAAGCCAATCATATGTTACACAATTATACAGTCACCTCTAACTCCGTTAATGCAGATGGTCGTTGTAGACAGGTGACTATAAAACCCGTTGTAGTACGTCCATCGTCCAACATATTCATATTAAGAGCAACATCAATGTCATTCCTGTGACCTTTAAACAATATGTGTAAGTGAATACATTATCATTATTGCGCATGTGCTAGTAATCTTATTGCTTTCATCAACAGGGCATCCAAGTACGTAACTTTAGCAGCAGTTGGAATGATGGCATGGCGTTCTGTGCATTGATTCATCGCTTTCACCCAGAAGCATTCAACTTTGATGAACTTTCACCCGTCAACAGAGAACACAATTTCAGAACTGCTTTTGAGACAGCATAGTAAGTTATCATAATTCAAGCCATGGTTGCCCCATGGTTGATTCAGGCTTGACATTATTCAAAACATCTATTACTATTAAGTGGGCACATCGTGGTAGCGGGCGGAATGGTCAGGTGGCAATTGCTTTATGTAAAGTGGACTGATGACAGTTTGGATGAATATAATTAAGATACAGTAATCTTCTTTCTCTCATGTGTACTTCCGTTGTGATTTTGTAAGGTTTTGTTTGATATTAATGAGTGACAATTAAAAGATAGGACAGTTTATGACGTGGAAGTATGATGATGCGTTATTTTTATAGTTATAACTTAATTGGTGGCAAGACATCAATAGAGTGCTAGATGCAAATTAGCAAAACAGTATAGAAATAAAGTCAAATACTAGAGTTGTCTCTGTTACCATGAGTTTCGTAGCGCTTATTAGACGTCGGCGCTATCGTGCGAAACTCTGAGTAATGGAGACAGCGTCTAATCATTGACTTTTTTTCTATATTCTATGTTTTATTCCTTGGCAGACATAAAGAGATCAGGTCCATTTAGACAATCAAGGCCTATATGCCATTATATGTGTTAAAGTTAATAGGCAGTGTTGGTTTGACATTTAGAAAAAACCACCTCTCTCCACAGGCCCGAGATCTTACGAAACGTACTTTGTGAGACGAGCGAAAAGCGAAACAAAACACGAACCCAAGGGCCTGTTCTATATTTTATAATTATAAAATTTCCTGAAATAATCGAGCAAACTTCCCAATTATTAATATCTGTTTTTTATTTGATTCTTTGCAGTAACCTGAAAAAGGTTCCGATGCTGCTTGATGTTGAAGACATGGTGAATCTGCCGAACCCTGAGCCTCGTAGTGTGCAGTGTTACATCCAATGGATTTGGAGTGTCTACGGACCTGTTTCAGGCTACGGGCCAAGCCAAGACGACATCAAGAAGGCCCAAGTGGCTTAACTTAATTTTATATAGACAATCAAAAGTACATTTTGAATTTGTGTTTTGTCGTAGGTTAGTTTAAAAAATGAGTTCTAGAAACCATCAATTAGCGTTTTTTTTATGATTTTGCCTTATGTTAATTATATTTTATAAATTAAATAATTAGAATTTATAGTTTCTCTACTTTATTATGATAAATATATAAAAAAGAGTTGTTTATTATCCTTCAGAAAACCAATCGATATTTATGTCTTGGCGTCTTTCTTTGCGGAGTAACATCTAGCAAGGCATACGTTTAGTATCACGCCCGTGATAAATCAGTCATGTCTTCTAAAACAATATCTCTGTATTTATATTGCATTTCTCTCATAAATGAAATATAATTTTGAAATGAAAATCCAACGATTGGTTCTTGACGCAAAAACATCAATAAATCTCTCTTTTGTGCATGCTCAAGAATATCTCTTTTTAAATGTTTTAAAACAGCGAGGCTGCAGTAGATTTGATAATCGAGGCCGCATACAGAGCAAAGAACGATGTAGATCTCAATCTGTTTCCAGTTGAGATAGTTCATAAAACATTGACGTAGCCACAGAGCAGTTATTTGGCTAGGCGACGAAGAAGATAATTTAAAAGCAGATACCATTTCAGGCATATCCGTTTGTAGGATTAATTCAATATTATGGATGATCTTTGAATGAAGCAGAGAGACGCCACACCAACGAAGAGATGCATTTTTAATCAAAGTCTGAAATGAAAAAAATAAATAGCTATAGTTAATTAATTAAAGCAAACTATTAATTTACGACCAAGATTTCATAGAAGAGTCCCCAATCGCATAGATCCGCTGCTGTATGGTGAAACGGGGGGGTGAAACACGGTTGCAGATCTACCAAAGCAATTTCACGCATTTATAGTAGATATATATTAATAATAATAATTAATTAAAAATTAATTGTATTGAGTGTGAACTCTTATACACACATGTATATGAAAGTGCTCAATGTTTATTAGGACAGAGCATAATATAGAGTATAAAACAGAGACGAGGCAAAGCCTTTTCCGTAACTCAGAGTTTCACGCTTTTATTGCGATCTTCAGACGGTGATACTAAAAAATTAAAAACATACGATTACTCCTAAACATACATATATATATATATATATCAAGTGTGTGTCCCCTTTCTTCGGATAGTAAGTATGCAGGCATGATTAATCAAGGAGGTTGTCGTACTTACTGAGTTATGTAAACGAGGCATCCAAAGGTAAGCAGATACCACGTGACCAGAAATGCGCTGAAGATACTGTAATGCTTTATCTGCGTCTCCCATTTCTATGAGATAGACAACGCAAGCGAACCAATCAAAAGCCGAGGTGCTGTTTCTATGGTAACAGATATCTGTGTCTGATGCGTTTATCTGTTGTTTCTCAAGAGAGACTTTGACTGTTGTCAGGAATCTTGATAAGTTGCCTTCTTGGGCTTGTTGCGATGGTTTTAAAAGCCTAAAGAGAGAATAAGTAAGTATCACGTTGTCACACGACATTACAACATTAAATAAACAATCATTTAACGCGTCTATATTCACCCCAATCGAAGACCATAGCTTACAACCATTGAAAGCGCATTCGATACAATTTCATTTTTCATTCCTTTTGATTCCTTGCCAATCTCTGCCGATCGGATAGGCGGTAAACGGAGGGCGATCTCAGGAGAAGAGAATTCACATTTGTTGAGCAGATCCGCCGCCAGAGCCGTGGTTAACTGCAAACGAATTGAAAAATGTTTGTTCGTTAAATAGTTCATATATTCAATCATCATCTAACTGATGTAATCAAATTACCTGGCCCCCTTTCGTCAAATAAGACAGCAACTCTTCACTCATTCCGTTTTCTAAAGATATCGAATGACTTACAAGGGATTCCTTACTGTGTCTTACGCATGCGTAAACAGATGGAATTGGAAATCCAGCGAACAACGGCCAAGGATAGTAGCCACTCTCGTCCTGAAATAAAGATGATAAATATGATTGTGTGCCATTTCAAATATATAGTGATGCAAGTCCAATGGATTTATACTTGAAATCGAAAACAGTGCGAGACAGTTATCTGCAATCTGGTCGATGGTCTGTAATCGAATATAGCTCTCCATTTAGAATATTACGAGCTCGATCATCGACACAAAAACGGTATAAATAATAGTTACCTGCGATAAAGAACTAGGCGGAATAATTCTTTCATCAGGTCCGCCAATAACAGACGATCGAACAAGGAATTCATTTCTTAGCAACGTACATGCATCGATTATAAAAGAACCGCTGTCCAAACGATACATTGACTGTAATTTAACAATGCTCTCTGTAATTTTAAATCTTTCTTGTAGGTATAACATAGTGTCTAAGCAAGATATTAACGCATTAATAATAGTCAACGCGAAGGCATGACGTAATTCAAATTGAGCAGCACCGACTTCAGAGTTCGAGGTATCCATGGTAACACATTGACCAATGAAATCAGAGAGAGAAGAAAACTGTGATGACGCATTTGTTATTATTTTGACCTCGGTTTCAAAATACTCTGCCATTGCATCAAAGCAGCCAAAGTATGATACCATGGCAACCATAAGCCGGCGACTACTTTTGCAGCTGAGATCGTCGGAGACAGTTTCAAAGTTCAAGGCATGTTGATGAATTGCATTGCCATCTAATAACAGCCAAACCTCTTCAAGTATTGATTGAAAAGTGCCTGGAAAAAAATTAGCAGTGCGTTGATCTATTAGCGTCATCTATATCATTCAATCTTGTAATTACTCAAATGATGTCCCTTTCCTACAATAATCACCCGTCTACATTCTACACCCCCAAGATGTGTCCTAAGATAACGGCCCAATGGTTGTAGTCTATGTTCTCTGCTTTTGAGAAACATAAAGCTAATGAACGTTGATGACCTCTCTACACCCTCCTATAAAGACCACCTGTCTACAGTGGTCATAATTCAAAAGCAAAGAGGACAAACAACTTACCTGTTTTATTGAGAGCAACTGCACCTGATGGCGTCACAGCAAGCTGATTAATAACCATTTCATACCCATGCTTTTCTGATCTGCTAATTTGATGATATAGTTTATGCTTTGCTGACATATAGCGTATGCATACATCTGCCATACCAGAGAGTTGGAAAAGAAGAACGCCCTTGGGTGTGGCACTGAAATGAAGTAAACTATCAAGCCATGATAAATATATCTTCAAGTCTTCTTCAAAACTTCCATAGTCTTTTATTACATTATTTAATTTAGAATTGACTGCAGCAATGTTTTCGTTCTCGTTGATGTACGGCAAGATGATCTCATCAACTAGGTCTATTCTTTTTGAGGCACCTTTTAGATGTCCCATAAGCTTTTGACTTAGTTTGTTTAGTGCTTCTGATATGACATTTGGTAATTCATAAAGTAAGATACAATACAATCCTTCGCATGTATTATACAACTGATGACAGACGGATAAGAACGATGTAACAACATTTGCCATTATGCTATTTGTGTCCGCTAATTTCATACTACGACATAGGAATTGTAAAATGATGGAAGCAAAACTGTTTGGATTACGCTGCCATCTGTGCGATGGATCCACGTAGAGTAATTGCAAGCGCCCGGACACAAATTGTGACACCGATGTGAGTATGTTAGCTATCAGCTTTAAAGTGACAGCATTGTCTTCTGTAATTATTTCACTTTGTAATTGCGTTAACAATGTCTGCATTGAGGCTATTACAATGGGTGTACATAAACAATTATAACATGTCGCCTCAGAATCAGTTGCTAATCTAATAACAATCAACACAGCATGCTTGACTGGCAAGGTGTTAATCGATAACAATGCACTGTGTTCAGTTCTCTGTATACTACATGCAATTTGAATGAGCGCAACAACAACGTCATCTAATGTTACTACACCATTTGGTTCCTCTAACTGTAAGGGGAACAAGGCGCGTCCACTCTTGTAAGAAAATAAATGACCAAGGAAATTAAACGAATGTAGAATATTTGCAGTTGTGATTTCATCCTTAGTATGAATCAACAGATCTTCATTGTGGCTTGCATTGGTACGTATTTTAGCGTCTGCATAACAAAAGGTTGTCAAACATTCAAAACATGTTAGAATGGCTGACGTTACTAAATTATGATGTTTCTCTAGAAGGGAGAGCAAAATACTTCTGCTGTAATGACCATGCATCCACTTTTTGAACCAAATCGCTTCAGGGTCAACGAGCGCAAGAAACTGTAATGGTAATAAGACATCTTCCATGGGTGATAGCGGCTGCAGAACCAACCCTAACAGCTTGACTGTGCAGTCCACAATACTTTCAACAACTTTCTCTGCGTACCTAATCCAACAGACAGGTAGTTCTCTTTGAAACTGATTCAACAATACAAACATCCGAACATACTTGGTATTTCTCTTATCACCAAAATCAATGCCATTTTGAAGGACAATCATATGGTTGGTGTTATCAGAAAAGGAATCAATCAGATTTTCAACAAAACTAACATATAGTTCCTTGGCAACAACAGCAGAAGTGGTTGTCACAGCACGCCCATAAAACTGCAATGCAGCTAAAACAACGGCATCATTATTGTCACTGAGTGCCATGTCTAATCCCTGTTTAATGCGCGGCCATGCCTCACTGCTAACTATATCTGCCTGTGGAATTTGATTCAATGCACTTAATGCCTCCATTCTGCCACTAAGATGATCTATTGAACATAATTTAGCTGCGATTACATCATATTTCTCAACCGACATAAACATGAAAGTGGCACCGGCATCAAAGGAAGAAGTGAAAGAATCATCTCCTATTGAACGCGGTCCGTAAATGAACTGATTACCAGTGCGGACACTAGCAAGAGGAGAGAATTGTAATTCACCATTTTCAATGTCTTTTTTTACTGTTTTAGATGATATGGACAATCCGTTGAGGGCATCACTAACAAGAGTTTTGTAAGAGTCTTTCTTTAGTAATTGAGATACAACTGTTGTTATAAGTTTTTCATCGTGCAATAGCCGTCTATCCTTTGCTGCAATCTCATCAATAGAATCACCCATCTCAAATGAAATACGTTCTCTAATTCTCCTAACGAAATCATGACGATGGAAGTTTCCGTCCGTCATTTCAAGATTCAACAACGCTTCTTCTAACCCGTCAAACGACTCGTTATCTTCAAACAACGGTTCAATACTTTTGATAAAATTTGCTAAATATGTAACATTATCATCTTCTTCGTTAACAAATGAACCCATATTGGACTTATTTAGAATTTGCTTTTTACCACAGCGTTAGTGTTCGAAGAGAGCCCTTTTTAGCAAGAATTGTTGGCAAGGAGACGTTGCCTCGTTTATTTAGCAGAGGCCACTCAAAGATGACAGACATTTTGCACAGAAGTTATAATGATTTAGTACCTATCAGAATGTAATGTACTGCTAGCCATTGGCAAGATACGCATTCATATATCCATAGTCATGGTAAACAAAAAGGATGGTTATTTGATTGAAATGCAAGATGAAAATGATCATGGAAATTGAACCAAGTGAAAACGGAAATATAGGAGGTACAGTACAGGTAAGAAAAAACAACTTGAATTTGGATACGTTGTTTTCTGTAAAATACAAATAGCGCACTGCTACCCTGCACATGCCTACTGAAGCCTAGAGCAGTTTAAATTAATATAATACAATGTATATATTCCTTTGATTAAAAGTAGTTAAGTTTGAAAATATGTTGATAATCAGTAAACAAAAGATCAGCTGATTTGATTATTTATTTGGATGCAATCGAAGTATAATCCGTTTTCTGACAGTCGGTGTATATCTTAATTAGTCATTTTATTATTTAGCACTGTTTCCAACTGAACTAAGTGGTTGCCTTTGTCTCGTTAAAATCGTTCTTGTTTTAGATGACATACTATCCGACTTGGATATTGGTCGTGTTGTATTTTCTTTGTCAGTTAAAACCTGAGAACAGAAATACAAATAATGAAAGAGCCTACATTCTTTCTAAACATTCACAATTATGAAACGCAACCAAACCAATCAATCAAATTTTACATTTCTTAGAAGCTGATATCAACACTGAACAGTATCATGAATACGATTGAAGAGATTTGACTGTGGCATTGTGTGGTTATAATTAGCATGGATTAGCATAATTAACCGGAGTGAAATATTCAAGTTTGCGATATAAGCTGGTCGTAGCATTAACCCAGTTACACTGTATTTATTAATAAAGCGTTATTTCTTGATAATAGACTGAACATTTGAAATGACGTATTCATATAATTGCCACCTGTCCAAATTTATAATTTCATCAAGATCTTCTAGTTGCATGCTACATATAGGTTTCACAGGCTCATATAACGACGACAATGGCATTGTTGATTACCTGTTTGTCAGTGTCATTGCCAGTGTTTGACGGTTGTTTGTTTTCAGAAGATTCATCTTCAAGATTAAACACAGGGACATTCTCAACTGTTATCACTTCTTCATTTTCTTCCTAGATTGGATAACAATAAAAGGGTGAATTTAATAACAACATCTTTTCAAATGAATTCTTAATTAAATGATGAAACATACAACTTACCTGTTGGATCGGAGACAGCGGGATTTGGTTTTGATGCCTATATTCTTTAACAAGTTCTTCATGCGGACGTGATTGAGATAATGTATCTGGATAGACGTATGACTGTCGTTGTGGTGTTTGTCCTGTTAATAGAAACATGGTAAGCAATAAATTTATAGTTAGGGTTGTATCCAATGTGTTAATTAAATTGTATTCAAAGGCTGATCAATACTCTTTGAAAGTTCATGAATGTTCATCATATTATTTGTTTCAAACATTCATAACTTGATACATTCAGCAATCAGGATAAAAAAATATTGATAATTGAAAAATGCAAATCCCTGAATTGCAAATTCTAGTATAAAAAGTACGTAGGTATCTGAACTGAGTCCTGCTTATTATCTGTTCAACAAATCTGAGAGTGCAGATTCAAGGTGAAATGACGCTGATTTAATCTTTCAAATGTCGTTCAACAACCAGCAAAATAATAACATCTCTACTGGAGCCAGTTTGACAATATCATTTATTAATTAATAAATTGCTAAACCGAACCTGTTCTAACATCAGTTTGTATTTCTTGTGTAATATAATTTCTTGTCTCTGATTTGATCGTTTGTAATGAAACGTTGCATTCATCTATTGAATGTTGGCTCTGTTCAACATGTTCAGAGATGTGCTCATCAAGATGTGATGCATACTCTTCTATGTAGCCTAACGTGTTGCAAACGTCTTTGCGATGTAAGTCAGACATTTCTGTTTGTTCTGCTAAAGTAACCTACAATTCGACAGAGAGACATAAACACGTAATTACATGTGAAAAAATGAGACATGGTTTTCGGCTCAAACGTGAAAGTATAAATGAGGAAAATAGACTGAAAGTAAGGATAAATTGTGAATGTTGAAATAGACAGCTATGTTTTCTATTGTTAGTGTAGCCTGAGTAATTATCTATCTACTGACATACCTCTCTGAGTGATTTTGACTTTTCATTACTTTCCATACGCCTGTTGATGCTTTCTTCTGAGAATTGATTAATTTGATTTCTTTCGACTCGTAAAACCTATAAATAAGATGTCAAATTTTGGTATTATGAACTCAATGTGCTATGACTGTTTGTACACATGTACACATGGCTGTTTCTAAGTTTTATCATAGTATTTGTTAGTCTGCCTTACAGACCGCGATTCATTTCACAAAAGAATAGGGTCTGTGTGATTTGCGCAGTTCTCTGTCCAGCCACTTTCCAAAAACCTAGAGCGAAAGTTTCTGATCGATGCATGGTAAATCTATTGTTCTTAGTGAATAAATTCATCACCTCTCTTCGATCAATCAATTGTCATAGCTACGAAGCCTAGAATAGAACTTATTGCAATCATGTCAACTGAAGTGAACAAAGCAATGTGAGAATCATCGTAATCTTGCATAATTATGTGACATCAATCTTATTCTGATATGAGACCCGGACAGAGAAACCGAGCAATTCACACAGACCCTATTCTTTCGTGAAGGAATTGCGGTCTGTAATGCAGGCTAAGTATTTGTTAGAAGTTTTGAAAATATTCTTCTCCTAGAAGCTCGCTAAGCTTATTTATTTTGACTTCAACCATCTTCACATATTAACCTGACGCGAAAAAAAAACAAGTTGTAATTTTGTTTTTGATCTAGAAATGATATTACTGGTACTTCAATGTGGTGTTTTGACCCCAATGTTGCTGAGGAAATAAGGGATTGGATCTAGGTTTATGACATCAAAGTAACAAGTTGTGTGGCTTGTTGAACAAACTTAGATCGGACTTATCACTAGACTAGACGTACTGCATAAATAAGATGAAAACTAAAATTAATAACTGTTATATCAATCCTCACCTCGCCAGCAGAAGACTGGAGACAACCAACAGCCTGACCCATACCAGATATAGTTTCTTTTAAATTACCAACAGTGCATGAAAACTGAAGGACAAATATCATAAGTCAATATTCTACAAAGTATTGAAATGTTGTGCCGTTATTAATGGGTGATCTAGTTGTATGTTGAGTTTTCAGTGATGTCAAATGAATGTAGGCTATTTATTGCTTTATTGATGTTTACTTGGTGTGTATTTTGAACATGTGTCATGAAGTATGTTTTTTATGTACAGATAATGGGTAGAGTCAAACCTATTATAGTGGTCACCTCTATACAGAGGACACCTGTCAATAGTGGTCAATTTATCCACCTCTAGTAGCTGGCCATTATATACAGGTTTCACTGTATTTGCTATCTGTTTAGTGTTTAGTATATGCTGTGTAATATAAATAGGCCTATACTAATGTAATATAAATAGGCCTATACTAATGTAATATAAATAGGCCTATACTAATGATTGTTCCACATCAGTCCATGGTACATTGCTTAATGAAAATAATCAGAGCATTTATAGGCCTACAATAAGTGAGAGTCAAAAAGATGAGACATGGTGATATTCTAAAAACCAGTATAAATCTCACTCTAGTAGGCCTATAAATTGTAGAATACTTTTTTGTAATTCCCTCCCTTGCTCGGCACAGAGATTAAACTTAAACTGGTAAGTCAACCCTATTACTGTAGGCTATAACCTTCTTTCATTTTGATAAATTATTTAAAATGTATACCTCTGTTAAGGCACTATCAGATTTGTGTTTCATGTTATCTGTTTCATTTGTGTTACTTTGACCATAGTTGTCTCCGCGATGACACATGGTATTGGTTCTCCTAAACGACAGGCAATAGTGAAATGATGTCAAAGTCAAATGCAAAAGAGGATCATTATGTTATTTATAGGCAAGAAACAATTTTTAATTTACGTTTTAATGTCTTCTGTTGTATCTCTTGATTTTTGAATGTGTGTTTCAATTTCAGTTCTAATCTGAAAACATGACATGATTCATTTTGTATAAATTGTAAAGATTCAGTTACGGCGTTTGGGACCATGGTGATTGTAGAGCGCTTACCTTTGTCTCGTTAATTTGACGTCTTTCTTGTTGTGTTTTGAATGCAGCTGATAGTTTCATCTCAAGTACCTTGGACATTTCTTGCATAATGTCACTGTGTAATTGCTACAAAAAAATTCAAATCCTCTTTAAAAGGATGATCAACAACATTGCTAACAGTAGAATCTTACAATTAGCGTCAACTGTTACCTTGTCTAAAACAGCATGCTCTTCAACGTTATCATGTACTTGTCTTGCAATATTGCTTAAATCTTCAATCTAGACAGAGCCGACATAAATGCAATTAGATGATAAAGAGGATGAGATCAGATGGCAGCATAGCAACCGAACTTAAGATCAGATCATATCTGATGGACTGTTTATGATGTGGTTCAAATCCCCCAAAGGTCAACTCAGCCTTATTTTTATCTAAAACATCAAATGAGTACCATCTAAGGATGGCAGATGGAATGGTTCAGAGGGAATTGCATTGTGAGTAGCTGCAGACTTACCTGTTGGTTGGCGTTGTTGACGAGTGACATTAACTCAGTAATGGATTGTTGTTGTTCTTGCACAAATGTCTTAGCTTCATTATTCTGAGTTTGTATCTGCAGAGAAATTAAATTTATAGTTCGGTCTGTTTTAACCTGTTTTCAGCGCCGGATTAACGCGTAAGCTAAATAAGCTTCAGCTTAGGGCCCTTAAAAAAAATCAAT
Organism: Haliclystus octoradiatus; assembly: GCA_916610825.1. Classification (NCBI taxonomy): domain Eukaryota; kingdom Metazoa; phylum Cnidaria; class Staurozoa; order Stauromedusae; family Haliclystidae; genus Haliclystus; species Haliclystus octoradiatus. The sequence goes on along the minus strand of OU744452.1, from coordinate 20,714,253 downwards.
TTGTAAAATTTACTATTTTGAAAGTTAAAATTAATGTAAAAATTCAAAAAAAAATTATAATGAGAATTGGGGCCCTTTGTGGTTAACTGTCTACTGATATTAATAGTACATTAAATGCTAATCGAATAGCAACAATTCGAAAAATAGTTTTCAAAAGTAAACATTCATCAAAGACCAAATTATGTTTTCATCATATCATTCGATATTGTGTTGAAGAGTGTAAAGTTAATACAAACAGAAAAACAAAATGGGTTTGATAAAACAAATAATATTGTGTCTTTTGTAATCTTTTAAAATTCTTTTAAATACTTGAAAACCATCATTCTACCACTGCAATAACAACATTTTATTTTTCGTGAATCGCTTTTTCTTCAGACAAAAATAAAATGACGACTATGAAAATTCAAACTGAGATTATAACTTGAAAGCGAGGCTAATTCTATGTTTGCCACGCCCATTTTAGGGGCCTTTGGAGAGAGAGTGCTTAGGGGCCCTGAAATGTTAATCCGGCGCTGCCTGTTTTAACGGTCATCTCTATAAATTGGCCATATGTCTATAGTGGTCACTCTTTGTATGTCTAAAATAGTATTTTATATTGAATCAACCCTGTACATAAAGGCCACCTGTCTATAGTGGTCATTCGTGGCATGTCTAAAATAGTATTTTATATTGAATCAACCCTGTAAATGAAGGTTACCTGCATATAGTGGTCAATATATCTACCGCTCACAGCTGACTGTTGTATACATGTTTCATTGTAGATGGAATTAGTTTTAAACTGGCACTTCGTCACATTTCAATCAATAGTCTACTTTTCTACATCAAATGTTATCATTAAATGTTTGCTTTAATGTATATTATAAAAGGTATATGATCTCAATACATAGTCAGTTGTTCTCTATAAAAAGATCATTTAAAACAAACAGACTTACCATGTGCGTCAGGCTGTCACTGAATTGTTTGCGTTCATTTCGGATTGCTTCTAATGATGCTGTTACCATAACCGCAAATTGTGACCATTTTTCATCAACAAATTTGTTCAACGTTTTCTCAAAGGTTTCCTATTTAAATCATATGACAAATGAATTAATAAATGTCCACAATTAAATTTAAAATAAAATGGTTTATCTTATGTTTGCTGACCTTGTTCACTTTGAGATGATCTGTGAATGAAGATGTTCTCTTGGTGTCCCATTCACCCTCAGCCTGTTTCCATGACAACAATATAGATCAATAATTATCCTGATTAAACAGACAGTATAGCATTTGACTGTGAATTAATTAATTGAGTACTTACATGATGAATGTCAAACACATTACGTAGATTAGATGAACAGACTTTAGATGATGCATCTATGTTCTGTTGTAATTTATCAAAGTATACCGCTTGGGACTGAACAAATGTCTCTGCAAATTAAAAAAAACACAAGTCTGAAAGGAAGCAAAATAAAGATTCCCTAGTCCTTTTGAGTCAGGATCAGTAAAAAGAGAAGAAATCTCGTCAAAAACTGCTGAAACAATAACAAAACAACTGTTTTGAGTGAATTTCGCAATTGTTTTAAAACTGATAGATAAGGATGAGGAGAAAGTCCAGCTCTTCCGAGGAGCTCTCCCATGGAGTTCAAGCAAGTATATACTGTAATTTGAGTACCATGAAACATGTTTCAGTGCCTGCGTCCACATAATTTTGCCTCAAAAGTGCCTGCAAATATTTTCCCGGAATTGTTGAGGTCAAGCAATTCAAACTGACCTTATTTATACATAGAGTAATTAGTTTCATCCTTGTGCACCTCTTATTCGGTATTGATAAATTATGTAAAGATTCAGAATACTTTTAAATTTTAGAAAAATGTGCCTGCAGGAAATGTATTGTTAAATAATTGCATAGAACAATATAGCGGTCTGCCATCGGCGAATGGCCAATCAAATATATCTTTCTACAGGCAGTTTTTTTCTTCAAATAATTGTTTTTATTTTTTTATTTATAGGGCCTATAGGCCTACTTGATAATATTTCTTTGCAATAATAATATATCTCTTCAAAAAAATATCATATAACATAATAGCCTTGTACTGCTTCTCTAAATTATAATGTAAGAAAATTTGTATTGAAATCTTTTGCACTCTGTTCGGATTCTCAACATAAAATATCAGCAATAAAATGTAAGATCAAGTTTGAAAAATTATATTGTTCTCAGAATCATTGTGCTGCCTGTGACTCACCAGGCACAATGGTTTAAATGGTCATTTTCTACCCCTGGTTAATATGATAGATACATACATACATACATACCCAATTTGTTTTGCGTCACAGCACAGCTTTTCTCCTCCCATTGACTGAATTGTTTGAGCTTATTGTCCAACATGTTGGTGACGTTGGCCACACGTTTGTGGTATGACTCTGCTGATTGTTTGTTATTGTTTTCAACATTGTTTTTCCTATCTATTTTATCATGTAATCTTTCAACAGCTGAAATACTTTCTGATACAACTTCTTGCAATTTGCTTGCCTCTCCTAGTAACCGTTCTTCTATTACAGTTTGATGGTCAACAATATATTTGGTTTGATCTCTCTCGATTGTTACTTTTTCAAGGTTCGTTTCTGTCAAGGCCAAACATTCTTCTTTTTCAGCAAACAACTCTTTGATTTTACCCAGCTCCTTTTCTAAATTGCTGATGGAATCAAGATAGTCTTGGATGTTTGTTCTTTGATTGTTGAGCTGCGATTGCATTTTTCTGTTGAATGACAAGGTTAGTTGTTGATTAGTATTTCCTTAGCTATGCTCAGATCAGATAGTCTACATGCCGCAGGAAAACTGCAATAACGATTAGTATCAAAGTCTTACTGGTAATTATCTTCAGAGATGAAAAATCCATTCTTTTCTCTTGCAGCATAAAGATCTTTTTTGAGACGTTCAATTTCTTCAGTGTATTCCTTCAACGAAAAACAACAGAAATGTTGAGAGCATGATAGATAAACTGCAGGCATGAATGTGCAAATGTTGAAACTAATTCACATTCTGGATTTTATAAAGACAGAAAAAGACTGAATGATTTCATGTGTGATGTTGAGATCAAATAAGATATGAACAGCAATCAATTGGTAATTTAAAAGTAGATTTGAACCAACCTTCATTAATGCTTTCTTTGTTAGTTTCTGGTTGACTTCTGGTTTGTTCATGATGTTTTTAGCACGGTACGCATAATCAAGGGTACTCAAGGTTTCCTAGACAACAAACAAGACAAGTGATCAACATCTATCAAAGTAATGGTTCTCTGTTCAGAATGTCAACAGTTAATAAATATTGTAATTTAAGTATTGTTTTTGTTGATTGACATTATAAGAGACATCATTGTGGAATGCAACTAAAACATTTCAAAGTTAAAAACTTTTAGAGCAGAACCAACCTCCAAATTAATGGCTGCAGGTGAAATGGTGGCAATGATGGATGTTTTGGTTTTGCCACCAAGAGAATCTTGTAAGAGACGTGTAAGTTTACTTTCTCTGTAAGGGACGTGTGGTGCACGTTCAACCAATGCCGTTATAACACGCCCGAGTGCCAATAAACTCTGGTTAATTGTACCTTCAAATAAAAAAGTTAACATTTGATTGTAAGCGATCAGTGGAAGATCATCCACTTTAAATGTGTGACAATTTTATTTTCTATGAACCTGCTTCTCTTGCTCGTTTATCAACAGCACCTGATCGACCGATGTTCTCACTGCCAGCCAAATCAACCTAGAATTGTTTTAATGAATGCAACATTGTAAATTTACACTTTAAGAGCACAAGTTTAAGTAAAAGTAATGTTTGTCTTGAATTACCAAATTAAGTTTTCCTGTTTTAAGGAGTTCTTCCCCGTTGATGTTGTTTTCCTTCATATGAATGGTGACAGAAAACAATGAATGTGAACGGCTGAGAAATAGAAGTAAAAATACAGTTCAACTGTTTTGCTCTCACAGCAGATTTCTCTTATTCAGAGATGAAAGTACAAAATGTTGAAAATAGACTTAAAGTAAGGATAAGGATAATTTTCTAATTGAATTTCAATAATATAAAGACAAACTTTAGAGCTTGTAGAAAAGACTGAAATCCGCCAAAAGACTGTGAGTCACACATAAAACTTTGTATACCTAGAATGGGCATTGAGTAGTGTTGCGGCAGTCTGCCGTTTAGCTGCACCTCTCTCCAATATTTCATATACTTCCTCACGGTTGTGCACGATCACTTCCTCAAGCCCTTGGGTTACAACAGATCCCTAAATAAAATGAGATCAAAAACATTTTTTTTTTTATCTAAATGTAGTTCTGAATCCTGATTGCATTTGATCATTCAATTTGGTGAGTGATTTGAAAACGTGAAAAAATACCTTTCGTGCTGAATCTTCAAAAATTCTCAAACGTTGACTATCAAGTGACGCGCCAAGAAGGTCAAACAATTCTTCGTTGTATATCTCCAGGAAGGAGACCCTGACAGAGAATTCAGCACAATCCTTGAAAGGGTAAACAAGTACAATAAGTAATGTCTAATAATAAGTGGCAAGTAAATAAAAAGTAAATAAATAAGTGAATGTCTTACTGATTGTTGGGGAAGACGTTCAAATAGCTGGTGCATTGCACGTGGAATTATACCAGCTTTAGGATCCTGAAAGTAGCACAATCATAACGGTTTATAAACAGACAAATTACAACAATTGGTACCTATAGTTATCTGACAATAAACTGTAGGCTACCAATATAGATACATACAAACATGAATAGACCTATATTTATGTTACCAGTGTTATTTCTGATTATTATTATTACATGTAGAACTACATTTATTTATAATTTAGTGCTACCTCTTCCCATGAGAATGTAGATCCTTCACTTCGTTCTCCTTCCATGGTGAATGTCTTTCCTGTACCAGTTTGTCCATAGCTAATAAAAAGGTCAAACAGTTATGAAATTATATTCTATGTAGTCTGTGTTTTGTTATTCACAATTGGTGTAAATAACCGTGTAATCCATATTGATCATCTAGTGTAATCCAAAATTTATTAAGGCTGGAACTAGGCTTCATGTAATTTCAATTTAATGCCCTTATGCAATGAAAGATACCATGTAGGCTATTCCGTCTCATTTAAAATAGATAGGCTACTTGTACCATTTTCGCTGTAAATGAAAATAATGATAGTGCTAGGACTACAATAACACAACTGCAAACTCACGCGAAGATCGTACAGTTGTACCCAAGTAAAACTTCCTCAATTGCAGGACAGACAACGCTCTTGTAAACATCTAACTGTGTTGATTTAGGACCAAAGACCTTGTCAAAGTTAAATGTCTTGGAGTTGCCTTTGTCAAGATAAGATAAATCTTGTTTGACAAGAATTTCTTTCTTTTCAGAACAACATTCAACTACTGAAGGCGAACTAGATTTAATTTCCAACTGATTTCTTGGTCTGAAACAAAATCGAAATCAAAGTCAATTACAAGCCGGTGTTCCGTGATTTTGTGTCCACGTTCAATAATAGCTAACAAAGTTACCTGCATCGAACAGCGACATCGATATTTTGATTTTGCGACTTTGTAGTTTTACCCATGATTAAAATTATAGGTTTACATGTATTATTGTTCTTAATTAGATTGTCCTAACTCAAAATGTAAAACGTTTTTTGACCAAACTTCAATCTACGATCTACAAGATACCGCCAAGATTCAAAATGAACGATTGTCAAAGCAGCCAATCAAAAGCAAGGAGTCACACTGAGGCCTACCGAAAAGAGGTTATCTGCTTCGCGCGCCATTTAAGATACAAACATGTCATATAGCATTCAAGTTTAGAATATAAAACTTATATACTTCTACAAGAATGGTTTCGAAACCTTTTGCAGGTACGCCATTAAGTGTACGGAAAAAAAGAGGATTAGTCAGTCTTGAAAGTCCTTCAAGTTCTGCTCAGCTGTTAACGAATAACGACGATGAGGAAGAACGTCGACAACGGAGAAGATCAAGACAACTGAGTGTGGCGATTGCTAGTCCTCTTTCTGCACAAAGATCAGGAAGTGAATCTCTGCCACAAGATGGAGCTGACAGGTGAAATAATAACTGTTAGTTAATTGAATGTTTTCATAGTTTCAAATTGGAAGTTGATACTTGTAAGATCGTAGATCAGGAGATTAGTTTTCACTCATCAACGCTAATGTCACTAGACTATGAGATTTAAAAGTAGGCTACTGAAATACTACTAGCAAAACTATTGAATTTTCAGTAGAAATTCAGATACTGAAACTGGCATTCTTACTGAAAAAGTGTACTAAAGTGTATAGGCTGTATCGCCTTTTGGGACACAACGGATTTGGTAGAACTTTTTTTTAGTAGGCCTTCGCCTTGTCAGTGTTTATGCGTGTATCAGCGGCTTCCCCAGGGGGGGGGGGGTGTCCCAGGGAGATTGCTTGAGTTTTGTTAAGAAATAGATGCCCTGGGGAAAAGGGGTTTTGTCTTCATTTGCAAATCTTGGTTATACCATTAGACGGGCAATGTAATTTATTGTCAGCGGTTTTTTATAAGAATTACGGCGTCTGGAATTGAAATTAAGGATGATTGCTGTTGTATGAGATATTATGGTAGTATTGATATGTTTGTTTTGTCATATCATCTTGATTTTTACATTTCTTAATTTTTAACATTAAAGATTTTAGATTTACTTTATTATTAGTGATGAGCCGAATAATCGGTAACTAGGGATGAGACGATTGTTCTGAAAACAATCGGATTTGCCGATCATCGGCGCCAATTTTTACTAATCGGAAAACAATCTGCATCGGCAAATCAACCACTTTGTCAATCGCTGAACCGATTGTTTTCCAATTTCCTGTCATTTGTAGCCTACCTGTTTGATGGGATCTGAATCAATTTGCAATATGATTGTTCTGTTAAGATTATATTATATTATGATTAGCAGTTCAGGCATACACAACATCAGCGTGACCATCATTTCTTTAATTGCTCCTATTTTCAATAGCTTACAAAATGCTATTTACCTGCGAAGTTTGTAGGCCTATAGACAATTAATATTCGATAGCAGAAATTTGCCTGTCCACACAACAAAGCGAAACGGGCAACAAAGCGACTTTTTCTGTAAATAGTTTGTATATCTTTCCAGCTTTATCCAAAATAATAAAAATAAAATCGCTTTACAAACAAGTTTAGCTATTTTCAAAACTGTTTCCTACAAATTAAAACCCGACGGCCGCTTTCTCTTTCAAAGTAAAATTTCAACCATGCTTGCGTGTTGACCTTTTTCACTTTATAACAATAGAAGGTGTCAAGTTGCATGACGAATCGTTAGAACGTTTTGAATAGGTTTTGAATTACAAAACGATGTTAACAAACCTGAGCGACTGCACTGAGCGATATCAACTATTAAGATATCAAATCATTTATTAAAGTTTGAGCTTATTTTAGTCAACATTATTTACAGAGGTGACACTTAATGTTCTATTTGATTTATGCAAATATTTTGTTTTGTTTTCATTGTTAATTTAAGAGCCCATTGTCACGTTTTTATTGCTATATAACAAAAGGAAAATAATCAAGCTCTTAATCGATAATCGGAAAAATAATAATCGGCTCGTCCCTATTTATTATGGATATTTTTGAATTGATTATTTATCAAATACATTTCTTTTCTTAAATTTGTCAATGCTAGATCATCCTTTCACAGCAAAGATAAATATGTTGGGCCCCGGGGAAGTTGGAATTGTAAACCAATGTTGCCCCTCACCCAGGGGGATTAAATTGGCTTTGTGAGACCAATTTTGCAAATCCCCGGGGCGCATTAGCAACACAGTGATTAGTGAACGTTTTTCATTAATGCGAATTTATGTAATTGAATAAATTAACTTCATAGTGGCACTTCTATTTTGTTTACACCACCTATTGTTATAACTTGATAAGGTCAACACCTTAGCGATGATGAGTAAAACATATGAGCGAACAGTTAAATGAGTAATTTTATTTACATGAAAAAGGCGACCAAGTTTAAATTTTTGAGAGAATAATTTTCGCGTATAGTAAGCGCCACTCCACTCGCACGGCTTTGAGAACGCCCAGAAAGGTGAAAATCAGAGTCCCTGATGTCTTTCATTACGGCTCATTCTGTGCAATAATATTTTTGTGTGTCATAGCTCACTGTCTTCATTACTTGGTGTTATCTTTATTTCAGGGTGCAATCCCCATTGGTTTTGCGAACTGCTCATATGTCAAATACGCAACTTGCAGACCATTATGCCAACTGCATCAAACTATCATCTGAAAATGTAAGTGCATTATAATTATGCTAATTTATGTAAGATGCAGCTGAAATTAAAATGTTTTAAATTATTTTGCTTTTCTTTTTCGCACAGAAAATCAATGCCAAGAATGCATTCGGTCTGCATTTGATTGACCACATGAAAGACCTTTTACAAAGCGCACAGAAAGATGGAGATGTAACCAACTTTCAGGTTTGTTCATGAATTATTAAAAGTAATTTATTGGGATTTGGAAAAACCTATTAATGTATACCTGTCTATAGTGGCCACTTAAGTAATATTCAGATTATTAACACTCCCTGTATATAAAGGCCAACTGGCTATAGTGGTCAATTTCTCTTCCTACAGGCAGCTGTGTTAATGTGACCCAGGAGGATTGAAAAATGCATTATTATTTGCAAATATAAAAATTCCTCCAATCAGCATATCACCTCCTTTTATATCAAAACAAAAATAAACACTGACCTAAAGATGTTTTTGTAAATGGCTAATTTTTTTCGATGTGGAATTTCCTTGTTGGTGTAAATTACCAGCAAAGGGGTATTTTAGACCATATCTCGCTGAGTAAAAAAGGGATTGGATCGTTTGGGTCCCGGAATTTTCGAAAAAAAATATGTTTTTGTATATATTTTATTTCCTGACGCATTATATTTCATTAAAAAGAAGTTTATAAAAGTCTTTTTTGCGAATATATTATTTCTAAATTTACCCCATTTGTGATAATTGTATTGATTTTTAAAAAGTTTTAAAAATAGATGAAAAGTGCCTGTGAAAAAACGTATGCGACATAAATTGTAAACAACATCGTTCTATTCGATTAACACAAATTCTTTACCAACTTATTGGAGAAATATTATTATTTAAAGCAGCAATCAACGTAATGAAATACTTTCTACATCAATAAAATATAAATCAAATCAAAAATAATGATTTTATTATTTTATAAACATAGAAAGTTAAAATTATTTATGTAAATTTTCGGAAAATGCTTTCCCGGTACTCTACTTTTGGTCCAGTCCCGGTTTCCCGGGACTCATTGCCATGTCCTATAACATTTAGGCCTAACCCATATAATGTAAAATAGCATCCATAACAACTGCCATAGATGTCAATGTGGCAATATAGTTTATAGTTTTATTTCAATCCCAACAGAGAAGCGTCTTTGACGCAATTGACGGTACATGCAAACAACAACTATGCTTTGTATTGATTATTCAGATTGCTAGTTGTGCTTTGGATGCTGGAGTGAAGATCTATGCTGGTAGGGTTGATTCTGTCCACTCGGATGCCTATAAGATGCTGGGTAGCCTTGGCAGAGCTACTGATAACCAAGGTATTAGACAGATCCATCTACTTCTTATCTGTTATAATAAATTTGTTATTTCTTGCTTGTGAACTGATCACGTTTTATTTGCTGACTCAGACCAAGGTGATGGCGGTGTAGTGGGTGAAGACGGTGCCGTTCAAACAGCAAAACAGAAACGGGTATGCTGCTACATGAAAAGCATGTCTCAGAAAATAATGGGTTGTAGTAAGTAAGATGACAATTTTAATATCCATTGACTGTTCTAGGGGCGTAATCCTGGCAAGAGTATTGAAACCAATTTACGTAATATCAACTGCGATGACTTTGACCTTGCATTTGAGGTACTAAAATCAGATATCATCCATCAGATATACCGTCTGCCAGCCTTTTCTTATTGGTTTTTATGTGTGTTTGAAATATATTTTCTATTGTCCTAGGTTGACCCTTTCTTTCGTCAAACTACAACATTACTTGAAGAAGGTGGTACAACCGGTTTGCTGCTCAATAACATAACATGCAGTGATGATGCGTTTGCATTGATGATAGATTCAACAGTTGTACCTGTCATGGCAACAGAAGGGGGAGTATCATCGGCATCAGATACATGCGACAGTCAGCAAATAAGAGGTAACAGCAACTCACACAAACACTAATTTGCACTACCCATTTGATCGCTTTAACAAATGCTACATCTTATGAATTATTAAGGTTTGTTGCCTTCTAATGTGCAAGAGAGTGACATCTGTCCTGTCTTATCCGGTTTCAAGTTTTGTGGATGGGATAGTAATGACGTAAGTTAAGACACGCTTTATACTGAACAGCAATTATTATATGCTAACCGCGTATGTTTCAGAATATTTTTTTTGTCATTCAGCTTAGCACAAGTTTCCATGGAATCGATGCAATGGTTGGTAAAGAAAATAACCAGCACAAATTTGACATGAATGCTTCAGGTATCATCTGCCATGAGACTATAACATTTGCCAACTCTCCATTGAGACATTGTTTTGTGTTTCAATTATAGGTTAAGCCAAGTGAATGATGTAATATTAAATGTCTCTTGAATTTTACAGTATTTCAGGACCCTGCCAAATTTCAGACAAGACAGACATCCCAACCCCATAGAAACCCTTTTAAAAGTAAAACAAATTTCAGAAACATGGTTGATTAACAATTTAAAACTCAATTTCAATCCAATTTCATCTTTCTCCAATAGAAACAACATTTATTGAAATTATATCTTTTATGTCTTATGTCTTGTATGCATTGATCTACTAGCATGTGTCCATAACCCAAATTCATTTATGAAATATTATATTCTGTGTAATACGCTCTGCTGCTCTGTGATTACCGGTATGCAATATTTTCTCACTTTACTTATGAACTGAGAAGGAAGTTTGTCTGAGACACAAAATAATGAAGCGAGACTGCGTTACTTCCTATCGAAAGATCTCTAGATAAGAATTCATGTATAACACAGAGCCTATTATCTCGTAGGCATTTAACTACTAGATTAGTAAAATAATACTTGCTGTATCATATTGGCATTGCTTTATTTTCTTTCTCGTTATTTTATTATATTTTTATGTTTCCAGTGGTAGAGTTTGATGGTGGCGATGATGACTATGGGGTATAATGATTCTTATTTTAATTACTAAACAGAAGATACAATCCATTATTTTGTACTTTTCATTTGAAAAATAATTTTGTTGTAACAATGAAGCTTTTCTGTTTATCTGGAAGCAAAACAGGATTCAGCTTTTCAGAAGATCCGAGAAATGTTGTTTTGCTTCCACAAACAATTTTGTTATCAGAAAACTTCAAACCTGTATATAGTGGTCACCTGTCTATGTGATCAATGTGTCTTGTAGGTAGCTGTTACATATAGTGCAGGGTTATTTATATAAAAATAGTCAATTGTACACACTCATGTATGTGAATGGGCGCAATGTTAATTAAAACAGACATAAATAAATTGGACACAAGAATGAGGCAAACAAAGCCTCTACCGTAACTCAAATTTTCACGCTTAAAGCAATCATTCATTTATTATGAATTTATCATTTATTCATTCATTAAGCAATTATTCATTGGACGGTAACTGAGAAAATCAACAAGGTTAATTCAATTATTGATAAATTAATAATTAGAAATTATGACACAAAGATTACGAGTTCGGTCCGTTACTCTGAGTTTCGCGTAAAGACGCTCTTCAGACGGTTTATTCATACTCGTAATCTTTGAGTCATAATTTCTATATTGCTCTGCTTTTAGCATTGAGCACTCTCATTGATGTTTTGCCTCACACATTTATAATTATAAATTAATAATTATAAATAAATAAATCAAAGACTACACATTTTGGTACTGTAACTTAAAGTTGCACGCCTTATGCAATCATCAGACAGTTAAACTAATCAATAATAAGGTGTACAACTTTCAGTTACAGTACCAAATTACAGCTCTGTCAACTGACATCGAGCACTGTTTTACTGCTATTGGATAATATCTAATAATAAATTAATAATTATTAATAAGTTTATTTTAATTTTAGTTAATTCAGGGTTAATTGTATCAAGTTCCTGAATGAATGATGATGCTGATGATAAAGCGTGATGCATTCATTTTTAATTTTAGTTTTTTTGTTTCTTGCAGGTCGATGACTATGACGATGGTCTAGCAGATGGAGATGGACGCGAGTCACTTGCATTTAATGACGGCCGCAGTGCAATCATGGCTCATTCTGAATCTGGGATGTGCGTAACACACATGCTTGTAATTCTAAATTACAAAATCACAAGCAATTCTCGATTTTATGATTTGCTATTTTTATATAGATTATGTCCAAGTGGAGATCTCTGTTTGCAGCTTTCAATGGCGCCCTCAGATTACTCTTATTTCCAATCTGATATTATTAATTCATGGGCTGGTCCTAAACACTGGAAAGTCAAAGGGCGAATTGGAGGTAATTGTTTCTCTGCGTCACTATTTGATCATATGAATTGTTTATTTATTGTTTTGTTATCTATTAATTATTGTGTTGCTCTTGTAGATTCATTATTTGGTAACAGTACGGCTAATGCCAGCAGAAAGCGACAACCAAAGAAACCAGCGCTTATCATCGATTTCAAATCTGAAATAAATCTGATTGAACCTTTCAAAATTAAACGAGTAAGCAGCTTATGTTTGCAATGTCTCGGGCAAGACTTTTCTTCGTTGTACTAGATGGTATATGTCTTTTGTGTTTCATATAGGCTGCTACAACACTCACAAGCGCAACACTAGAAAAATATGCTGTCCAAGAACAACTGTTGCCTGAAGATTTCCATTACAAAATTGACAATCTGTTTCGTTTGTTTACAAAGCCAAGAGTCAGGGTATGTCATTTATCCAAAGGGTGTGTCAAGGCAAAATTGTAAATAATCATAATTTAAATGTATTGTTATTATTTGCATCAACAGGTCAGTCGGCAGCGCAATGCTATTCAGATGACAGAAACCGGTATGTATCAGATCTGTTTTTTATGATCAATGTCTGTTGTCTTGTAAAAGAATGAAAACAAATGTTAAAAGTTAAAATGTTTCTATAATCACAGATGCACCGTGGTATGATTATGATAACCAAAATGATCGCCACAATTATTGTCCAAATGTCCAGGTTAGTTGAATTATATGTATTATTATTAGTTTTTTAAAACCTTTTTTTGCTTCCTAAATTGGTTAATTGAACACTGACAATTCCTAGTGTCTTCGTATACATGTGATGTAATAATCCGAACAATAGCATAGAGCTTGAGACAATTAGGTTGCATCAATATGTTGGGACAATATCATCTCCAAAATTATAAGACTGACGGAATGCAAAAAATCCAAAGAGGACAACGAAATACGAATAGTTCTTTATCTACAACGTTCAAGTCTCTAAATTACCTATGACAAAATCTTGTTGCAACGAATTCGTAGCCCTAATATTTTCATAATTCATGGAATTAATCAAGATATGGATTACAGTGATCACTGTAATAATAAAACAATTATCAAACTTGATTTCGCATAACACTGAGAATTTATCAGACCTCTGCCTGTGTGAATTCTGAATGTCTCACTCAATCTCTTTCAATAATTGTTATTTGTCATCAAAAATGTCAATGAAGGAGTTTCAATCATCTGAAGATTAATTTTAATGGCCACTGTAGAGAGGACGGATGTGGTGAATTTGTTATGTACAAATATAATTTTTTTATAAATGCAAAAGTCAGCGTGTGTGATCCAACTAGTCCACTGCTTTCTAAGATGTGTGAGGATTAGCTCAGATGGCAGAGCAACCGAACTTCAGATCGATCATATCTGATCGACTGTGGTTCAAATCCCCCCCCCTGAGGTCAACTCAGCCTTGACTTTATCTGAAACGTCAAATGAGTACCATCTGTGGATGGCGGATGGAATGGTCCATAGGGAATTGCATTGTGAGTAGCTACGGCGCATCGTTGCGCATTGACAATCAAGACCTATCTGCCATGAAATCTGTTGAAATTAATCTGCAGTGTCGCGGCTGAGATCAACAAAGAGCGTTTAAAATCATTGCTCTCAGCATAAAAAGCCACTCATCTAGAAATAGAGGAGTGGTACGGATGCCTTTGGTAGGGCGACACCGTCTACCTTACTTTTTCAGTAAGATGTAACTTGAGTTTTATTCAAGTGTGATAAAATGAACCTAAGCCTGAATAATCTTTGACATTTCCATCGCAATCATTGCCAGTCAGTTCTCCCTTCAACGCACACAAAGACCTCTATAAAGCGATTGCCGTTTTTGTCTTGAAGGATCTGTTTTAAATTGTAGGATTCCGACAGTGACCATGGTGACTTTGGTGCCGATGATCCTTATGATGACAACATGGGTCTCGATACAATGTCACAGGAGACAGTCACTGACCCAACAGCTATGATGATGAATAGCTTTGCTGGGGGCAACCTAGTTGAAGCACCAAATAAGGTAAGACCAATGATGATGTATTGCTCTCCCAGTGGAATTAGAAGATTGGTACAAGGTCTTTGGAATCGCCTGACGTTAGTTACGTTGGTTTTACAACAATGGAATTAGCGTAACTTTAGTGGTAAGGGATTTGTTTGTAAGGCTTTGGAACTACTGGCAGTAAAGTGACATACTGACATATACTGACTCATCATCCAATTATATTTCCTATGTAAGATAAACTGTAGAAGCCGTCTTTTGACTGTTGGTGTTGTACAATCAATCAAACTGTAACTGTGCCAAATGTTTATCAATGCAATGGTCATAAGTAACGCCAAGCCGTAAAGTCTAATCATGAATTTAACATTTGAAGGTACAAAGAATACACATGGATTACGCCAAAGCAGCCAAAAAGATCGATATTAAACGCCTCAAACGCAGCATGTGGAATGTTCTTCACGTCTTTGACCGAGAGGAAAACAAGGTTTGTCTAGAGGAAACACTTGATATTAGCCGCTGATGAGGGATCCTTAGATCTTAGATATGCAATGGAATATCATGGAATTTGATAATGTAGAAATTAAATGTTTGACCACCTACACATTTGGAACCTCATGCGGTTGGTGTTTGTGTTATTTCTCTGTGTATGACTGAAACTTTAAATCCAAGATTTTGAAATCTGCTAAGCATGTTTCAAACTTGAGATCATGGGCCAGTGGCATATCAAAATTATCATAGGACAGAGATGGAGGGCTCACTATAAAAATATTTTTTAATTTCCACTGGACCATCTAATTAATCTGTCAATCAAAATTTGGTACTCGTTAGCAGCTTATAAATAATAAGTCAAGGATGACAATAAAGCTTTTTAACAGCTAGAGGTAGCCTACTCAATGATTAACTTAAGAATAATTTAAAGAAAAACGTTATAACCCTGGTGATGTATTGAAAAGGCTGTGACCGTGACATGTCCTGTTATGAAACACCAACAAGCCCGACATGGGGAGGGATGATGTGTGAAAGTCCTCTATTAGGAATTGATATCATGTTTTGTATTCAAATGTAGGAAAATGGTGAGATTGAAAACAGATCAGAGAAAATCAACGACGAGGAAACGATCTTGAAAAATGGCCATACTTTTTCATCAGTATATACTACACTTCCATCCAAGGTTTCAAGTAACATGGCGAAGAACTTATCTGTTCCGATAGCATTTGTCTGCATGCTGTATCTAGCTAATGAAAAGGTATTTATTAGTGAATTAACAGGAGCAAATCTACAATCTGTGTAGTAGTGGTAGTGTCTCATAGCAAAAGCCAACCAAGAATACTGACACTTAAACTATTACGTTGTTATTGGAAATGTCTAGAATTATTCACCATGATATTCTGAACTAATTAGAGTCAAAAACGTGAAGACTTGTGGAATGTGAATAATTCTAGACTATTTCCAATAACAACGTAATAGTTCAAGTGTCAGTATTGGTGGTTGGCTTTATCTATGGGACACTACCACTACTACACAGATTGTAGATTTGCGCATAAAGACATGCAATTTTGTGTGCTCGTTTCATGAAAACTATTTATAGCTCATCTTAACTTTTCATTTCAGAATTTGGAGCTAACGCCTGGTGCTTCACTCAGTGACTTTTTAATTGCTCAAAATGATGCAAATTAATATTAATAGCTACAATTTAATGTATCATAACAACTGTCTTATTAATTAATTATATTATACAAAATGTCACAATGTTTTTTCATTTGTTGGCATCATCTACCAGGACATCACACAACTATGCGTTGTTCATTGTCTAGTTCTGCCATTATGATCAAGTGGCTGTTTCCAAATACAGCTTATCGAAATATAGTTAATAATGTTTCATAATATGCTATGTACAGTTGTAACTTTGTTTCATATAACTCTGTCCAATGCTTCCATCAGGACCACACTGTTACCTCTTATCACCTACACATAATCAAACACAAATATGGTGATTAGTGAGCTCGTTGCAGAAGAAAAAGACACCAAGAGGCCTAAGTGTAATTTGGCACCCTTTCAGTATTCACAGGGGAACTCCACGGCAGCTTGCAAAGGAAAAAACCCTCATCCTCTCAGAATTTAATAACACTTTCAAGGTAATACAATGAATATTAGCTTGGCAAAGTTTGAAGTAATTTTGGCAAAAAATAATGAAAATAGAGAGTGATAAAGATCACGAGAAAATTAGCTGATCGCATTTGCTATAATTGTGTTTGCTATAATTGTGTTTGCTATAAAAATGCAATGTGGGAGAATCTCATATCATTCGATAACTCGGATCTTCTAGTTTCCATTTATGTATGTTTCGAAAATAAAAACAAAACAGTTTTTTTAATTAATATATTAAAGAAAATCTTTGTGGCCAATTGTAGAAAACCTCCCTCAATTGTAAGTTTTTAGAATCCACCAAGGTACGAAGAATAATAAAGAATTAAACTAGTGATTCCCAAAAACTCCATCGAAGTCTAATAAAGCCTTCTGAACTCTACAATTCACGTTCATTTTCAGTCATATATGGGCCATATAATATTCACGTTCATTTTCAGTTATATATGGGCCAGATAATATGGTTCATTTTCAGTTATATATGGGCCATATAATATGGTTCATTTTCAGTTATATATGGGCCATATAATAAAGCCTTCTGAACTCTACAATTCACGTTCATTTTCAGTTATATATATGGGCCATAATCTTAATATATAGTTATATAATCTTTTCTTGCCAACAAGTGAACAAGGTGTCCCTAAGCATATCTGAATAATTTGTTCTGGGAAATGGATTATTTCTTTTTCGCAAAAAAGTACGATTTTTAGTCTACATTATAGTTAGATAAAAATTCAACTTTCTTATACGAATGGTAAGAAAATATGCATGAACTTACAACCATTCCAATATTTTGTTTTTCTGTCGATGATATTTCTTCTACAGCATCATCAACAACTAAATTCATAAATGGATCAAAGCCACGAAGAACACCAGTGACTTGTCGACGGCCATTCAATTTTACTAAGAAAAAAATAATTATTCTAATAAATCAAACAAGTAGAGCCCAACACTGTAGCAAGATGATACTGTTATGAAGTGTGGGCCAAACTATACTATGCATATACCTATGCTAAAGTACTTACAACATAATCGCTTGTCCATGTATCTGCAAAAACAAATTGGAAGTATGGAATAATTACCATAAAACATAAGATATATGTCAAAGTAGATGAATAATAATGTTTCTTACTTTTTAAGCTCTGGAGGATGGGCTTTACTCATCTTGATTTAAATAGATTTGCGACAAACTATAAAATGTATTTTTATTCAAGCCTCCGACGATTCGATTTCGAAATTTAAATTTTACGCCACATTTGTAATCAGCCTTCAATTCATGTTGTCAATTGGCGAGGCTGTACTGATGATGTTGAAAATTACTAGATAAAATCTATTATTGTTCGTATGTCAGGTTGGCCGAGCGGTCTAAGGCGCCAGACTCAAGGTTCATATCCTTCTCACTGTAATGAGATTTCTGGTCTACGTATGTAGGCGTGGGTTCGAATCCCACATCTGACACATACTTTTATAAAATTTTTTATTATTTTTCTATTTTTTTAGTGTAAGCTTTGACGAGCTCTTCTCTTCTTCAATTAGTAATATAAAATACAGTAGTGGAGATTATTATCAATGGTACAACTTATTTAATGTTTATAAATTCATGTCGTTTTTGCATCAGTGACATCTGACTCTTTCCTTTTTTATAAACTCTAAATATTAACTAGATAGATGAGGAACTTTCTGATAAGAAGTATCACATTAAGGATCACAGAAAGACAGCATTAGAAATCAGACATATTTAAATTGTGTCAAACATGGATTTAATTGTTATTTAACCTTCAAATCATTGAAGGAATGAATTAATTCTTCAAGAAAAAATATATAGCTATTAAACTCTATTAGCGTTGTTGCCTCCAGCTGCTATTATCTTCATTGCCATCTTGCGAACGTTTTGGGCGATCACGATTTTTCCAAGAGCGACCTGAAAAAGTATAACATGATTATTAGACAAACAAAGAAATATGATTTAAAATTCAAACTGATTCCTTTGATTAAGCTTACTTTGAGTTTCACCGCTGTCTTCTCCGCCAGCAGGTCCATCGCGCCAGTTACTTGCGCCAAATCCACGTTCGATTTGAGGTGCACGGTCGCGATATCCCCCACTTGAACCACCTCGATCATTAAAGCCACCACGATCACCTCTATCGCCAAAACCACCACGATCTCTGTCACCATAACCACTGCGTTCCCGATCACCTCCACGGTCCCGATCACCAAAGCCACCACGGCCTCTGTCACCACCACCATAGCGATCCCTATCTTGGTCACCAAATCCACCACCACGCTCTCTTCCGCGATCTAACAAGATATTAAACAATAATAAAGAACAAATTCATACTGGACTTCTCACAGCTTATCAATTTGTCAACATATTATCCAATTCGCAGTATTTGCATATAATTGTTAAGTTACAAAGTACAATTACATACCCCGGTTATCCTCTCCAGGGAATCTTCTTTCTCCGTCTGTTTGTCGTCTGCTTGGTGGCATATATTTTCCAGATGAAGGTGCTATAAAGGGGTAGAATGGAATTACAACACATTGTGCAATAATACTTACTAACTGTGCATGGAATGAAGTACTTTATATCTTACACTTTATACTATACTACTATACTACTGAACTACCCATACCCCGATCGCTATCTTGTCCTCTTCCTCCGCGGTCGTCTTGTCCTCTTCCTCCACGGTCCTCTCTTCCTCGCCAATTTGATTGTTCGGACGGGCGCTCTGAGTCTCCCCAATTTTGTCCCCCTCTCAGCTCCTCCATGCGCTGGCGCTGCTTTTCTTCAACCTCCCGCTGTTTCTCCTGTTGTATACGTTCAATCTCTGCTTGTTTAGCGCGGACAATTTCATATTCTTTCTCTCTAGCAGCACGTTCTTCTGCCCGTTTCTTCTCCTCTGCTTCTCGTTCTACAAACAAACAAGTTCACAGATATGTGAACAACAACACAAGAAAGAAACAACCCACAGAATAAATGTGATATAACTATTACCAAGATATTATAATAGAGCCAAGATAGTCTAACTCAGATTTGTGTTTTTGAGAGTTTTAAGCAGGCCATAATATTATCTTACCTTTGTGAAAATCAACCAAATAAATTGTATTTAACATCCTCAAGCATTGAATAATTCAAATTTAAAAACGACGTCTTTGCCTGACATCAATAACATCCTCAAAAGTCTATCTTTGTTGACCCAATATCGATCAATTCCAAACATTTTGATCTGTTTTGCCACGGCAAAATCACTGAGAATTGGCCTCAAAATCTATTTTAAGATCATCTCGTTTCGATGCGAAAAAATTAATGGGGCTCAGATTATCAAACAAGCAAACTTACTTTCTTGTGAAAAGTAAAACATTTTTTCGCGCGGTTTAGATGAAATCATGAAACCCGGTTCTGATGACTTTTTGCCACTCGCGACATTTCAAACATATTGAATATCAGCAATGTTTAATAAATGTTTCACAAGAAAGTAAGTTTGTTTATTTGATAATCTTAGCCCCGGTAATTTTTTCGCATCGAAACGAGATGATCTTAAAATAGATTTTGAGGCCAATTCTCAGTGATTTTGCCGTGGCAAAACAGATCAAAATGTTTGGAATTGATCGATATTGGGTCAACAAAGATAGACTTTTGAGGATGTTATTGATGTCAGGCAAAGACGTCGTTTTTAAATTTGAATTATTCAATGCTTGAGGATGTTAAATACAATTTATTTGGTTGATTTTCACAAAGGTAAGATAATATTATGGCCTGTTTAAAACTCTCAAAAACACAAATCTGAGTTAGACTATCTTGGTTCTATTATAATATCTTGCTATTACCTATGCGAAGGCGTTCTTCTTCCTCCTTTCTCCTCTCTTCTTCTTTGTCTGCAATGTATTTATTTTTTCGCTCTTCAATGCGTTGAATTCGTCTCTCTGCAAGTCGATCTTTTCTTATTCCTTGCAGACGCTGTACAAACGCATCATGACGGTCCTAAACAAATAAAACACAATTGCCAATCACTTGATGATCTCTCTATTAAAATTCACAAATTTATATCACATCTATTTGTCAACAGAAACATATCAAGGTTGGGTTCAATTACAAGCCTTCTAATTTGTCATATGCTTTCAAATGTTGTTTAGTTGAAATACATAATACGTTCAAAGGCTCGATAAAATGGGGATCGTCGCAGGAAAAAACTCACAGTAGTTAGAGGTATAACTTTACATTGCACAAATTTAATCTTTTGGAATAAATGTTGTTCTAACAAATAATTTCCTCACTAAAAAGTTGTTATTGTATAAATAATTTGCAGTTTAATTGAAAAGAAACAATTTGGTGGACCCCTGCTGACAACCAAACTAATTAAATAAACCAAACTGAATTACTGTACTCGCATTCTTTCTTGAACAATGGTAGGCTATTACCTGGAAGTCGACGGAGCGCTGGCTCTCTAAATTTTTGATGTAGATGTTTTTGTCTTCTGCCATTTTGCTGAGACGTTCTTTTGCAGCTATACTAAATTTATGATCAGCGATTTGACGCTCAATCTAAAAAAAGAAATGTAAAATTTGAATGCATACTTTTGAAGCATGTTTTATTGATAGCCAATTAAAAATCACATAATACCTTCTCATCCTGTTCTTGTTCCCATAATTCTTTAGCTTCAACCTTGTCACGTGCATATTCTTGCTCCAATAAAGGAATTTCTTCTTTCCTGATAGCTCTTGCCAAGTAATCAACTTTCTTCTCTTGCGTTCTCATCTTGATGGATAGTTCTCTCTTCTCCTGTTCAAGCTGTTCTACTTGACGTGCCAAAATATCGTCTGGATCCATCTTTTCAATTTCCTTTTGAGATAAAACACAACATTACAACCAACCATCCTTAATTTGAACTCAACAACATATATTTTTTCTCTTTAACTTTACCTCCTCAGTGACATCCTTGAATGCTCTTCGGCCAAGATCTGTTTCCCTAAGAGAAGCGACACGATCGCAAACCAATTTCTTTTGAATATCTTTGTACTCTTGCTGTTTCCTTTCCTCTTTTCGCCTTTCTCTTTCCTCTTCCAATCTCTTTTGCTCGGCAGCACGTATTTTATTAATTTGTTGTTTGATCTTAGCTTGTTCCATTCGTTCCTATACAAATAAATCCATCCATCACAAAAAAATAACATTCCCAGGTAATATAGTCACAGCAATAACACAGACATATAGTAATTAACTTACAATTTCATTTCTCATATTTTCAATCTTCTCTTTACGTGTTTCAATAACAGCATGACGGTTGAGAATATGAACGTGTTCCTTGCGTTCTTGGCGTAAGTATTGATTGACAAGCTGGTCTCTTTCTACTTGGCGGTCTCGCTGTGTAACAACAAACAAATTAGAGGAATAACACGGTAATTTCTTAATATTACTGAAACTGTTCACAATTGAGTTATAGTCTTACTCGTATATCTTGTGGGAACATAACAGTCACAGCTTTTAGGAAACCTTTGGACATTGACATCAATTGGTTGCGCATTTGCTCAGATGGTAGCTCCTATAACAAAACACCAGATTTAAAATAAATTAAAACAAACTAAAAAGTATACATTTATTAGTACGTGGATATTTTTGGAATGCTGCCATACCTGAACAGACGGGCCTTCTGCTACGTCTTCTTTCATTGCAACTCCAACCAATGTACCAAACTTGATAATTCCTTGACGGTGGTCAATTGTAAGCTATAAAAATCACAAAATGACAAGGCTCCGTTCAACAGAATGACCTTCTCGAGTTACAATTTTTCTTCAAACTACGATATCAACGGCGGCGACACCTTTCACGGAAATATTTTTAGATTGACAGATTGACAGCAGACACTTGTAGATTGCTCCTTTTTCACAGCGGAAGCCACGTTTTTTTATGCATCGTATTCAACCCCATAGTTTTAAGGCAATGATAAAGATTCAAACATTTAAATTAATAAATTCAGATTATTCAGATCATTACCTCCACGGCCATGTGAGCAAAATTTAGAATATGTTTTCAAAAAGATGACGTATTTGCGTTTGAAAAATTTCAGCGTTTTCCCCATTAACTTTACATATTAATTTAGAGGGGCCTTGGGACCCAATTTCCCAATAAATTACAATAAAATTTGTGCACAACTTATTTTCAAAGCATTCTGAACAAGAAAATCGATGGGCCCGATAACATTTCAAACTTTCATTTTTTTGGACCGGTCTAGCAGGCCTACATGATTTAAGACTTGAGACAAGTAGGCGACTTGTGGGATAATTATTCATTTGTCAAAGTTGTTTACTTAACAATTTTTTCCTGTTAAAGTACAATAGTTTTGTGATTATGGAGGCTTCAGTGTATCCAATTTAGAAGCATATGAAGCAAAGAAAGCTGACCTTAGGTCTCATAGTCTGTGATACAAATGTAAAGAAAGTCAGCATGAGCCTTGATATGCCATGCCTTTGGTATGCCATAACGTCTGCATTTTCTTTGGTGTCCTATAAGATGAGCAAATAGAAGGCTGATATCAATTTATTACCTGAAGATCTCCCTGTTTGACTCCTTCTACCATCAAGCGCTCTAACTCGTGGTTGTTTAAAAATGGTATTAATGAAGACAGCTTTTTGAATGTCATACTATCATAGACTTCTGACACCTGGTGAATGACAAAATAATGACTTGTAAGGAAGTGTTCAAGTGTATATAGTTATGTAAATGAGACAGTTGTGTTTGGATGAAGGTAAATACCTGTTTGAGTGTGCGTGTAAGAGCAACACTTTTGAGGGCATCAATGTAACATGTTAGATCTGTATCTTCAAGACCCTTAAGATAGTCAAAGGTCTCGTTGACTTTTTTGCAAAGTTTCAACGGGTGGAAGTCGACTTCAAGAAGAGCGTGCAGAGCTACAATTTCTGGCAACACGTGCTTTTCAGAACTGATCTTCAACTAGAAGGAATTATCCAAAGTGACAGCATTGTAATAAAATCAAAATAAATGTATGAATAAATAGATAAATGTTGCCTATATTTACCATGTTTCTGATTAATGAATTTCTTGTTGGAATGGCACTGAGACCAAGTAAAGATGCAAGATGGCGTCCTTTATCGTGGACAGATTCATCGTAGTTGAGGTATGACTCCATTGCACTTTGACCTGGTGCAATTGGTACAGCAAGAGTGGCTAGCCATACTTTGGTACTTAGCCTAAACGAAAAAAGCAAAAGATGTGGATAAAATCAATGATCATTTATAGATTATGACTGGTTATGAATTCATTAATTGGAAGATCGGAGACCCCTAATTCTTGAAAACTTACTTTTGAAGCTCGTCTTGAGAAATTGATTTCTTTTGTTCACGAAACAATACATATTGGCAATGTAATGTAGCAGCATGAAAGTAGTAATTCTTTGCTTTCCAAAAGACAAGCGCTAATTTTTGAAAGTAGTTGGCTAACATCTGTGGCTTAGCTGGTTTGCTACTGAGTTGCATAAGCTGATGGATATCCTCAACTGATTTGAAGGCTTCCTAAACAAAACAAATTGTGAATATGAACAATTAAGACAAACAATATAAAATAAACATGAAGGATATAGCTGTGTAAGTACTCTACCTGCCATAGTTCCATTGTGATAGCACTATCAAGCTGGAACAGTCTTAGTTCAAGGTGCATTTGCAAACTGTCTGGTTTGTTTAAATCAACAGCAGTAACTTGATTTTGGTATTTCAGAATCTGACTGAGATGGTTACGAATCTGTAAATTTGATACATAACATGTCATCAACAGTATCTGAAAACATGTGGAAAAAGGAATAATCAGCCTACTTACATTTCCGCAAAGTTTCTTGAATTCGGTTCTACGATTGTATTTGACACAGAACTTGAATGCTAAGAGAAAAACATTAAATCTTAGATTCAAGTCATGGTGAAAAATACTGTGATTAAGGTCATTAAAATCAGACCTTGTTGTGCGGTATCCTGGTAGAGACGTTCAACACGGTTGTTGTTTCGTAACAGATCCAAAACATTGCGATATGCTTCCCATAAAAATTTTACCCAGGGTGTCAGCATAACACGGTCTGTTCTGTCCTGAGTATCTTCTGCGCTAACACTACTCAGCAAAATTCTGAAATTGAAAAAGTAAAGGTTGAATGATTTGGGAAACAAGAATCAATCCATGATTTCTATTTCGCATTGAATGTCAAAATGTTGATTTGTTGAAGTGTAAGCTATAACTTACCCTTCTGGGGTTTGGACTTGATCTAAATCATCTACAGTCACTTGTTCTCTGGATTGCTGGCGGGCATCCTCAGCAGTTTTCTCAGACAATTGAAGAAAGAAACGAAAGATATCTTCCAGCGAACCAACATTCATTTGCTGACAAATTCCACGGTATTGATACAAGCCCTCTTTCGCATTGACACTTTTACGCAACTCAACACAAAGACTGAGGTATTGCTTGAGAATGGGCTCATGGATCTTTTGCCAATTTCTATGCTTTTTGCTTTTGATGACATCATTCAGCACATCAAGGGCAGCCTCTTTCTTGTCAACCTCAATGAACTCTAACAACAAGAGGCAGAAAAAGCATAACAACACCATGTATGTGTGACATAAGCAGAAAGAAATATCCTATCGTTTGTAAAATAGCGAAATTGATTTGATCAATATGATTGGTTTCGTATTATGGCGCCACCATATCAATAAAGGACAATAACAGGTTTGAAAACGCAATCGATCTTGCTGTTCAGACTTGATATCCCGATTGACAATTTCCAATTTGATCAGCAGTTTTCAAAAACATTAACATCTGAGTAAGAATGCCATGCGCAATTTCATTTAATAAAAAGCGTGCTAGTTATCATACAAAGCAATTGGTACACAATGAAGGTGAAAATCACTCGCCGTGGTGACTTACAATTTTTTGATCAATGTTTTCTTGTTTTCTCCTTACGTGCCATACATAAAGTTATAGCTCATAGGAAAATATGTGCCAATTGCATAATTCTAAACTATCCTATATTATATTACGAATTTTGAAAACTTGTGTCTAACTAAAAGCTGCCGAAGACTTACTGAATATGGTCCCCATCTTTTAAAGGAGAAGGGGCTATCATTATTAATATGGGGCATTCCCTTTTTAACAGGCTAACAAAAGCGTAATAATATCAATCATAGCAGCCACTAATAGCATGTTGATCAATTTATTCCACGGTACATCTTATCAACCTCATCACAAGGGATAGGCTTGGCATTGCGATAATTTAATTTTGGTTGCTTCTAAATAATCCTACTTCAAAGTTGTTTACAACATCAATGGTAGGATAATTAGAAGGTCAATTTCCCGTGTGATGGTTTCATTTCGACGAGGTACAACATCATATCAACGCTATAAGGTGACTGTTATCATTCTTCCTGAAACGAAGAACCTTAAAAATGTCAAAATTTAGTGACGAATATCCCAGCCTACAGGGAACAATTATGCTACTCGTCAAAGTAGTAGATATAGATTATCATGGAGGCTAGCGATAAATGAGTTAACTGTTTCCTAACTAAATTAGGAATTCTTTTACGATCCATTTTATCGGCGTTTTATCATGGTTAATCACATCTCGAAGCAGCAAAAATGACCAACACACGTGGTTAAAACTTTCCTAGAGAAGCATCATTTAAATCGCTAATTGAAACAAGAAGGGTTTCTCAATAGTACACTACCATACCTAAGGCTCTCTTCAAAGCATTTTCTGGTTTTTGGAAGTAAACAGGCATCGCGGTGTCACTGTTTTTCTCCAATAAATGCCATAAAAATGGCGAATAAATATATCTTTTAGCAGTCGATCATAAATCAGCGAATGTTCGCTTCGAGAGGGGAGCCACGTGATGGACCATGATGCTTTGCAAGTATATTATCGACCTTTTGAAGAGGGAATTTTACGGTTTTTCTACGCTATTCTTTCGCAAATAAAAGTTTCAGGCAATTAAAATAATTTAAAGTTGAAATTTCATGTAGCAAAGTATTAAAAGTTTTGAGATAATTGATGAAGGACCCATCAAAAATCAAGGTGATGATGTCACTATTGGGGTTTTCAAGCCAAAGAGGGTCTGGGTCGGAGCGGTTGATTCCATAAGAGCTGCCCCACATGCTTCGATCTTTCTTTCTGCCACCATTTTCTTTAACATCATATCGTCTTCTAAACCTGAAGACGAAAATGAAACACAACAGCGTTGTTTCGTCATCTAGACGCAAATCTAGAAAAGCTCATTTCACTGCACCTTCCAATGTCCGTAGAGTTATTATGAGCTCACCCCTCTCCAAGGAATTGCGACAAAAATACAATGTCCGTTCTATTCCCATCCGTAAGGACGATGAAGTAGTTATTACACGTGGAAGGTACAAGGGACAACAAGCTGGAAAGGTTATCAGTGTCTACAGAAAAAAATGGCGTCTTTTAATCGAAAGGATCCAACGGGAAAAAGCTAATGGTGCCACTGTCAGTGTTGGAATCCACCCTAGCAAGGTAAACCAGGTTCACAGTTTACGGAGCCCTAGCCTAGATTAGCCGGGTGTGCAATTTACGGTCATCTGTTCTGTTCATAATATGATCTCAAATATACCTAACACAAAGATGTGCCTATAAATAAATATTTTGATAGGTTAGCAGATTTACCATAGCCATGCAATTGCAAGTCTTTATATCATTTGTCAATGTCTGGGTGTCATACTCAAAGGAAGAATGCAAGACATCATATATATATATATATTTAATATTTAAAGAGGAAAAGCCTCACTCATCTTCGATGATTTTCAGGAGGTTCCTCGAAATAGAATTAACAATGAAAATAAGTAAAATTAAGTAGCATAATAAATTAAAAATATAGAGAACAACATGAAATAAATATTTAACTATAAGATAAGAACATAAAATCTTCTACTAACATTTTAATTGAATTAGTTTATAAGAACATTGAACGTTTTAAGGTATTTTTAAAAATGGTAGCCAATACGTGCAAAAATATTTGTAATCCGGAAAACTAAAGTTGATATTATTATAATATTATTAAATTGTAGTCGTACGCAATACAAGTCATGCAGGCCAATAATAATATGGGCGTATGATTTTTTGCATTAATTTGTACGTGATTTAGTAGCTGGGCATATTATAATGCGTATCTCGTACCAGTCTCACATAGCTTGACTTGATACGGTCTGCAGAGAACAGTAGAACCACCCCCAAGATAATATTTCAAGCATCTACAGCCGCCCGCACAATTTTTTTTCGGAAACCGTGTTAATACTGAATTACTATAAATATTACTATAGAATAAGTGTTGTTTTTCTGACTACGGAGGAGGCAAAAATCTGTTAAAGCGCCCAAGATCTCGTCAGAAAGTGCCCTACTCTGCAAACTAGATGCAGATGGAGCAAAAAATTATTATCCATGGCTACACTCAATCATGCTTGCAGAGATCACTTAACACTTATGTTGCTGAACTGTAAGAGAACCGGGGTAACGGCAACATAAGTGTTTTAATTGATATTAATACTGCAACAGATTCATAATTCCTTGAGCCTCCTTTCCAGGCTGCATATTTTACTATTTTTATTTCCTTTTAGTGTGAAGTCGTCAAGCTTAAACTTGATAAGGACAGGAAGAAGATCCTTGACAGAAAAAACAGATCGAAACTTGCAGACAAAGCAAAGGGGAAACACACTGAAGAAGATGTTGCCATGGCTACTGAACAGTAAATAGAGGTCAGTCTCTTTCTTCATAAACATTTTACGCTTATCTGCACTTGGTAACTCTTTAAATGATTTGGGATTAATGCAATGGGGCTGTTTGACAGCTTTGAACCTTCTGCATATGGTATGTTATAAGTTCCTCCTGTTTGCAATGCGAATAATTTCCCCTAGGCCATCAAGAGTATTATTTTGTCTAGCTCTGTCTGGTGTAACCTATTCAATTATTTTTTCAAATCTCTACTCTGAATGGTTGTACCAAGCAGAAAGAATTGAAATAAAAATAAATAATGGAATTAGATAATTGAAAAATAGAGATAATGGAGATGTACCCAATTATGAGCCTCTTGAATGCTCTGAAAGAATGCCCTCAATGGCATCCGCAATCTTTCCTGCGTCAGCATCGACATATTTTGTATACAAACGCAGAATCTGTGATGCTTACTGCAATTGAATCATAGTTGTGTGGATAATTGTTGACAAAGTAGAACTAATTATTATATTTTTTCATTCTTTAGATTGGTCATTTTAATTCTGGAGTGGTGTTGTTTCTTAATTCTTTGTGATAATAAATGAATTGTTGGTGAAACATATTTTTTTGTATTCTTTATATCTACCTTCCGTTAATCGCGACTTTTATTTTTTCCACCAAAAAATAGCTTCATCTATGCCCCCATGTGTATTCCTTAGCTTATTAGGGGCCATCTAAAAGTAAGTACATACTTGGTTGAGGGGGTAGGGGGTGTCAATCATCGAAGTGCATCTGACTATCTCTGTTGACAGACTATTATGTGAGGTTGGTTGCACTTATATCTATTCGGAAACAACAAACACAAATTTGTTTTTAAGTAACAATATGTAACAATGCGGGGTGGTAAAACATTGTTTGTAAAAAGCGTATAAGGGAAAGGGATGTTAAGTATTGGAATATTAACCGAGTATGTACTTAATGAATGGTCCCCTACATAAATCAGTCCTGTGAGAGTCATGGCTTCGACAAGTTTCAGGTTTTTATTTCCATTTTTATACTTTTCGTTGATGTTTTTCAGAAAGTGTAATAAGAATACACATGCACTAGGAACCATGGAAACCATTATTGTCAATTTAATTAATATTGCCCCCCCCCCCTGGGTATGGAGCAGAAATGGATTTCAAGTAGATATCATTTGTAATATAACTTCTGTAATTTATTCAAGATATCTGAAATTGGATTGTTTGAAAAATGTGTGAGTTTGTCAACCAGGCATGGAACCGCTAAAAGCAACAATAAACATACTAGCCATTGTCCTCGTTCAGATCATTGTCAAAAGTGGATGTCACTTAAGAGACTCGTAGTTGAAAGGGTCACATCATAAGCAGGGTCCAATCTCAAACAGCCCCTGCGAAAAAAGTTCAGGAGGGGATGTTTAGACCGTAAGGGTGTCGATCCTCATAATAGGAGCGAGCGCAAGTCTTGATGGGTGTCCCTTTGAGACTGGCAAAAAGATGATCAAAGAAGACAGTAATTATGAAAGAAGAAATAAATTTAGATTTGTAAATATATCAAATAACAATAAGTCAAAATAATGTCACTATTCTGTACAAGTATTTGAACGATCCCCTACGAGGAAACCAAATGTGAAACACAAATAGTTCCACAGTTTGTGGGATGTAATCTATGTGTTACTAGGTTTAGTATGACGTGTTTGATGACGAGTGTATGTTTGGTGATAATTTGGAAACCATTAACCAAATTTATATTATTTTATTATGATTGTGATGTAGTTTGTTGGAGATAGCTATGTCTTTGGGGATGGTGACTCAGCTCTTCTCCAGCTTTTGTCATTTCGATTGAATTGAGGTGTTTGTGGTTTGAAATGAGGTGTGGCATTCCCTCTTGGTACGCGGAACCCTGTACCCGATTGCTGGCGATTTCCAAATGTGTCTTTGGTAATTCCTGTTGAATGTAATTACGTTAAATTAAAGACACTCATCACAGCATGTGTAACTGTGATGTTTTCGCAAGACTTACCTTTGCTCTTCAGATACCAAAGAATTTCTCTAGATAGACCAGGTGGAAATTCTGCTTCCTAAATTAGAAATCAAACAGTTTTAGCCTGCGCGCAGACCCAGATAGTCTTTTTGGTTTAGTAGGGTCTGCGTATAAATGTTGACAGAAAGCTTGTTCTTGTTCTTGACAGGAGTTGTTAGTCTGCAGTATGAAATCCACAAAATGAAAATATACATCTTCTTGTGAACAAATGTAACGTAATAAACTAGTGCAAAATATGGAGATTCAAATGGCTCAAGTGATCAGACCCCTCGAATCTCTTTGTAGCTATTTTCCTGATCTTCTAGATATGCAGGCCTACCCTCATAGTCCAACAAAAAAGTTTGCCCTCTGACCAAGAATTTTCAATTAAAATGTTTGAGTACTTTTAATTGTATTGTTTAAAAGTATTGTTATTTGAACTTTAAAATGCCACAATGATGTACCTTGAGTAGTAACTTGACACTATCTGCGTGACTGTGAAGTGACACATCCTGGAATGAACAATAAAAAACGTGGACATCAAAGTCTGAGGGTACAATTTGATACACAAATTAAAACTGATACCGTACTAGAAGGATGTAAATCATATACATCATAAAAAGTTAGAGTCTGATGAACCATAAAGTATGTACTCAGTTGAGGGGGTCATACCAAAGCATACAGCTGCATACAGGGGGAGCACGTGTCAATCATCAAAGTACGTACGCATCTTGATGTCTCTGCACTTTTTGGAACATTATAACGTTGCATTATCAGTTTATTGATGGTTTTAAATCGATTTTCATTGCAAAAAAGTTAAACTACTAATTCAATATTAACCGACTGCAGAAATTTGATTTTTCTAAAAAAGGATGAGCTTGTGTACTTTCGGAAACAACAAAGACAAAATTCATTAAAATTCAGGCTTGCAAAAGTACGCAGAAGGGGGTAATCTCAAAGCACATATTGCGCACAGGGGGAGGAGGTGTCAAATATTGGAGCATTTACTGAGTACGTACTTTATAGATGGCCCCAAAGTGTGAAACTCTGAGTTATGAACAAGGCTTTATCTCTTGTCTTCAATCTATATATTACATATAACTAGCAATGAGTCACCCGCTTTGCTGGGTTAATTTGGGCTGATTTAGCTTTACAGCAATTAAATTGTTGAGAAAGTGTATTTTAGCTATTCAAAACAGAACTTATTTATAAGCCAAAATTATTTAACAGAAGAGAGTCAATAAATGTGATCCCCAGAAAAGGTAAACAATAATAAATGTGTTCTTGGATGACGCAACTTTTGATATCACAAGTAAAAGCTACAAAAGTTTAATCATGCGTGTGAAAATGAGATGCCAAAATTGCTTTGTTCGCAATGCAAAGCAGAAAGAAAGATATGTTTTCTTTTGATGCAAGAACCGGAAAGTAAAATCTAAAAAAATGAAGGCCGTCATAACAATATTTGGATGATACTGATTCTTAATACCGGTATATGTTTTTCAAAGCTGTTGCACTAGAGCTGCAGAGAAAACCATTCTGGGCATACATACATCGTCTCACTTAACTTAGGTGGTTTAAGGAGAGTCTTCTCTTAACAAAACATGGCTTCATCTGAATAATTTAAATTTCATGCATCTAGCAACATCAACAACAATTGGAAAATTGATTATTCATACTCGAATAATGTTGGTTTTGAATCGTCCAAGTTCTTCCATTAAATCCAATTCAGTTAACATTGCAGTTATTTCAGAGTAGGGATCTGATGGAGCAGCAGCTACAAGAAAACATAGACAGACAAGCACTGTTAGACTGACTTAATAACAAGAATAGAACAACCACATTTATACAGAGCTCTATCTATTGGGTCAGCATAGTCCTATAACCAGGGGCAGTTTTGGTTGTTCAAGAGTGGCAAGACTCAAAATAGTTGCTGGGTAGAGGCCGAAATAACCTTCATCCAGAGAGGTACAGGACATGCCTCCCCATAAAAATTTTTAGACTTAATGTCCAAAAAGCAGCTTTTTTGCATTCCCACACCTGAGCTCCTTTAGGGAAATTGCTATTTAGCAACAAGTGCTGACGGCACTAGTAAGTTATTGAGTTGGTAAAATTACGAGTGTTTACCTCAAAGGGACCAACTTGACTCTGGAACAGCTGAGTTGACTCGTGAGCCTACTGACTGATAACCTACACGTTTTTGCAGCATTGAGCTGAAAATAAATGTTTGTTCACATGTGGTGAGCTACAACACATGCCACACCTCAAAACCACCCCTGCCGTTGTATTTACTTTATATACACAACCTATTTATACAGTAATAAGTATCTATCAAATATGGTGCAATATGGTTATTTAAATCTATATTATAAAGGTATCGGTATCGGTGGTGCTGCATGTGCAATTGTGCATGCATCACTATTCATTGCATATGCCGTTATGAAATAGGTGGGATGTATTTTCAGTCCAATTCCTCAATTATCAACCCTTACCATCAGATGATTCTTCGCACTCCTTTGTGGACTCTTTCTTGTCATCAGGTTTTGCATTTCCTCTTTGCGTGCCATTTTCTGGTTTGCTTGCAGATGACTTTGAAACCTGCTCTGGTTGTGTAGCATCTGTAGAATTTGATTGATTCTCGATTGCTTCATTATCGTCATCAGGCAGCAAGAGAGGGTCTTTAGAATGAACGTTGATATGCAAATGAGGGAACACATCATCTGGCCATTCGTTAGCATCACTAAGGATTAATTCTAAATAGATGTTTCGCAATTGCCTGGATTAAAGAAGAAAACCAAAAATTAAAATGGAAGTTAACGTAATACACATAATTATACAAACGCTAGGTAATTGTTTGGCAAACCTTGGAATTGAGTCGTTTAATATACTCATACGGACAGCAGTTATAAAACTATCCATTTCTTTCTGTGGTCTACAAAATGAAACAAAAAATAATGTAAGCGTAAGGTTAGCGACAAATACATACAAGTGGTGATTGTTGAATAATGTGAATTTATGGGATTGAACAGAGCATCTGTCTTTTCCATTGTTTAACTATCACGTTACCATACTTATAAATAAATATAACTATGCATTACATTAGTTAGACCTAAAGCCTATAAATGATTTGTATGTTTAATTCGTTTTGAACTGACAATGATATCTACCAATTACTACATTGTAGTCTTTTGTCACTAGCCTGATTAAAATAAATAACTTTCTGCTTAGCTTTATATTAACATGCCATAAGCTTGTATAGGTCTTCAACTCAATTGTCATATTCACAATTTCATTTGAAGAAATTATTGTCTCACTACTGCATTTTTCATACATAGGTTTCATATGAATGGGAGTTTGTATAATTATCAAGCATCGATTCATATTGAATGTGTGATTGACTTACTTGTCGTCATCACTTAACCGCAACGATATCCGCTTCAGTAAATAGCCAAGCGCATAAGTATGCACAACTGCAATGTCAAGTCGATGGCCAGATAATGGAGCCTAACAAAGGAACAAAGACAATAATAATAATAACAATAATGATAAATAAATAAATAAATAAATAAATAAATAAATAAATAAATAAATAAATAAATAAATAAATAAATAAATAAATAAATAAATAAATAAATAAATAAATAAATAAATAAATAAATAAATAAATAAATAAATAAATAAATAAATAAATAAATAAATAAATAAATAAATAAATAAATAAATAAATAAATAAATAAATAAATAAATAAATAAATAAATAAATAAATAAATAAATAAATAAATAAATAAATAAATAAATAAATAAATAAATAAATAAATAAATAAATAAATAAATAAATAAATAAATAAATAAATAAATAAATAAATAAATAAATAAATAAATAAATAAATAAATAAATAAATAAATAAATAAATAAATAAATAAATAAATAAATAAATAAATAAATAAATAAATAAATAAATAAATAAATAAATAAATAAATAAATAAATAAATAAATAAATAAATAAATAAATAAATAAATAAATAAATAAATAAATAAATAAATAAATAAATAAATAAATAAATAAATAAATAAATAAATAAATAAATAAATAAATAAATAAATAAATACCATTGAAACTTTTCTATGGGTTGTGTGCGTCCATCCCTTAACACAACTTTCTACCAATGGAGAAATCAATCCATGAAAACTAAAATTAGAAAAACACATATAATTAAATTCAATTTGAAATGGTACATATTTCTTGATATTAAATTAACAAATACGTAATGTTATATCATATGACCATATTATATATTATATTATATTTTATCATACTCCTATGCTATGGTCACTTATGATTTCCTAATGCTTGTCTAATAGACACCGTTCAATATTGTAAAATATAAAATGAAATAAAATAAAATAAAATATAAAATATGCTAGTTAAGGCCAAGACATTCCAGTCATATCGAAATGAGATCGATATTTACGATTTCGCAAAATATTGCCTTGCTTTCCATAATACTAGAGTAGATTATTGTATGCCTGCTTCAAACTAATTTCAATTGTTAATTGAACACATCTAATGTATTATCAATTCCAATTGTTAATTGTCATAATGAACTATATTTAGTTTTGGCGTTCTTTGTGTAGCAAATATGTTAGGTGAAAGATGTACGAAACATTCCTATAATGTGACCGTCTATTAGGGCATCGCAATGGGGGGAATGACTAACCAGGTTCCCGAATAAAATAACAACAACAAATTGTAGATGACTGAATGTGATTAATTTTGTAGATCATACCTTTCGTTGTAGACAACTGGAAATGTAAATAAAATACCAAGGATATTGCAAAACCTCTCATTTGCTTCACTGATTAATTTATCACTTTTCACAACCTACAAACACAAAAGCCAATCAAAAGGTAATTGAAATATCTTTTCTTATCATCTAACAAGAAAGAAACTTTGCACGGATCAAAACTGTTTGTCTACGTTACCTTGACTAGGTTGTCAGATAATTTGCTGACAACACCAGGAAGAGCAGCTTTAACACTTGCATAAGCTTGGTCTGAAATAAACATACAGTTAGTTTCTTATAAGCCATTAGTTTGAACAATAGGCAAGTAGCCATGTAAAATCAGCAATCAGCAGTCTATAACAGCCAGTTATAAGATTAGAGAATATTAACCACCGAATGGAGGTGATGGTGACCTTTCTATAGAGGTGAAATTAACATTAGTAACAGTATGAAGTGACCACTATAGACAGGTTGCTGCTCTATAGGGTGACCTTTATACACAGGTCTCCCTGAGCATCAATTTTTATTCACGTTTAATGTAAATATGGCCTACCTGCTAGATGCTTGAGTAAACAAGGAACATACAGGCTAACGTCATTTGATTGTGTGGCTTTGTCAAAGAGGATTGTCAGTACTACTTTACAATTATGTGACTCATCACCAAATGATTTGTCTAGAAGAAAGAAAGAGCTCGATATGTGACAATTCAATGGAACCTTTCAAGATTTTTGTTGTTAATATGACAAAGAATTTTGAATTTAAGGGTATGCCTACAGTAGAAGAAGACATTTAAATGTGTGATAAATTATCAAAATGGAGCAAAAACAAACAAATCCTAATAATATGCCCTTCATTTCCGTGAAATACATCCATCAAACGAAACAGGTCACATAAAAATGATTAGTGAGAATTCTGAAGCCGAATTTGAATATATGGTGGCCTTCATGACAACTCACCCTAGTCTAGTCTCTATTGACGAATAACGATAAAATATTGATTAATGTTCAGTACGGACAATAATGAAATTAATACGGACAAATAATCACTTGAATATCTGCCATATATTGTAAATGTAACTAATGAGCTTTATTTCAAATTAATTCAAGTCCAGATTTTTGTTTTGGGAATTCCTAGGCCCCATTATGATTCCTGTGTCAAACACTTTGGTGTTATGTAGGCCTACAGCTCAGAAGGGTTAGCAACTTTATTTTTACCAACCTCTTAGTAAGAAAGGTAATTCCTTTAATACATTGTCCAGAGTCGTATCACAGATGCCATTCAAAAGCTGAACAAAACAAAATAGAGTCATTCTGAATAAATATCCTACATGTTTATAACAATAATATATTATATAAGTAATAATAATGTTATAATACAGTGTGACCAAGCAGTCATTGTGTCAAACTCAAAACAAAGTTCAAACAACTTTGGGCGAAGGAACGTGTTAAAAATGTTTTCATTGAAAATAATTCCACAATAATTCACACAAAAATTCAAAAGTCTAGTTAATAATGAAATTAACTTTCATCATCATCATCATCATCATCATCATCATCATTTATTCAGAACCTTTAAGTTATACAAACGTTTTTTCAAAGGACTGATACATAGCTAAGTTAACAGGAAAACAGACATTAAGTAAAATAAAAGGTATAAATAACAGGAAAGAGTGGTAAGTATAAAGTATATTAAGAACGTAAGTGCTTCTCAGGGAGACGTTTGAAAGTAGGCCTGCTTTGGACTTCCTTCATTGCAGACGGTAGATTGTTCCACTTATGCGCACCAGCATCTTGAAATGAATGACGATGGCTCGACTTGATGTAAATGTCATTGTGGGCGTGAGATCTTGTTCTGGTGGAATACGGCAGTTGGAAAAAGTCGGCAGTGTTGTGAATACTCGTTACTAAAGTAACGCGTTACTCGTTACTCGTTACTTTTGGAGTAATTTTAGGAGTAATTAGTTACTTTTTTGAGAAAAGTAATAAGTAATCTAATTGATTACTTTTTGAAGTAACGAGTATTATTTGAGAAAAAGTAATTGACGTTACTTTTCAAATTACTTTTATGATTACAAAATATTTGCTTTGTTGTCTTGTGATAATTTTCAAAGGCGTTGCTGTCACTAAGTTCCGCTTTTTATTGTTCATTCTGCGATGCAATCTCACATTATTTGCAACTTTCACGAGAGCTATTCAAACCAGGTGAATTGTGTGATATATGACCAATAAACCCTATCCCATAACCTATTCTTCTCTGATCTGACATTGTTCTGTTGATCAATAGATTCAAAATAGTTTTTCACTTTTTATTTGAGTGAGTTTCGAATATTGAAAAGATGATGTAAAATTTATGGCTATATGAATAGATTGATCCGACAAGAATAAACCATTTTAATAAATCAAATGAAACCATTTATTTGGCAACCTTATTAAAAAGTTTTCAACGTCAATTTATCTTCTGCTGCAGTCACCAGTATTAAATTAATATTATTGAATCGATCGTACCTCTTCGTAAAAAACAAGATGGCCGCCATAATTGTCAAAACGAGACATGTCATTATCGAGAGGGAGGCAATATCTTTTGTTTCACAAGTTAAAGTAATCATGAAGTAATTAGTAATTAATTACTTTTTTTGGGAAAGTAATTAGTAATTGTAATCAATTACTTTTTAGGCTGAAGTAATTAGTAATGTAATTAGTTACTTTTGAGGAAAAGTAATTTGTAATGTAATTTATTACTTTTCAAAAGTAATTCTCACATCACTGAAAGTCGGAAAGCAAAGGAGGAGCTAGTTTGAATTTAATTTTATGAGTGAACATTAGTTGATGCGATGTTATTCTGTCTCTAACAGAAAGCCAACCTAGTTGACTTTGCATATCAGAGACACGAGTGCGATAGTTACAACGGAGCACTGTCTTCATTCCTCTGTTTTGCAATCTCTGGAGGCGATCTAGATGTTCGGTTTTACAGTTCCCGCATACGACAGCGCAGTAGTCAAAGTGTGGCAAAACAATGGTGTTATAAATAGTTCTAGCTGCTTCTTGCGGTATGAAGCGTCTCACGTATTTCAAAACGCCCAAGCTTCTATTGATTTTCTTATTAATTGCTATGACATGTTTGTCGAAAGATAGGGTATTGTCTATTTGAATGCCTAGGTATTTTAAAAGATCTACTCTTTTGACAGGTTTGTCATCCAGCTTTATTATTAAATCGACGTGTTCTTGTTTATTAAGTTTTGGCCTGGAGCCTATTACCATGCAGTTAGTTTTATTTATATTTAATGTTTGTTTATTTGCACACAGCCAGGCATGTATTTCAATCAGATCTTTGGCTGTTACTAATGACGATGGCTGTGGGTAGAGTACAAAATTCAATTCTATACTTTCCCTTTATAGCTATTCTACGCACATATGTTTATGTATGTTTATCCTCTTGGGTTGGTTGGGTCTAAACAGGTTACTTTCAGCATCCATTTGGAACGTGGGGTCTACATTACTACAAGCATATAGGTCTAAGTCTACCTGGTCTCACTCTGGTCTCAATTAAATCACTTGTGAGTCCACATTGATTCGCATGGATTGAGTTATTGCTCATCAAATGATAGATTTGGGTAAGGGATCAAAACTAAAATTATTTACCAAAAAATGACAATAAAAGGTAGATTAATTGTCTGTGTCAGCTTACATATTGCTTACCTAACCTAAATTTTGATAGTAAGAGATCTGTATTGTAAACGACAAGCCTACATGACTGTGAGATATTTAGCTAGGTGAACAGTCATCATTACTAGGTTATCATTCCAACGACTTACATACTAAGGTAGGTTTTATGGTAGGCCTCTAGTCAACGTCAGAGTGACTAAAAAATTACGAGTTTAGTTTTGTATCTCTATGGATATGGATGTGACATTTACCTTTTTTACTTTCCTTTCTAATTTAAGTTGATTCCATTCAAACTCTGCCTTTTCTTTCTCAGCAAGAGTTACCTTCTGAGCAGGAGAAATTGGCGAAGACGTTCCCACTGTTGGTGCCACACGAGCAACACGTTCCGCATATATTGGCTGGCATTTTTGTACGGCATTCTCCTTTGGTTTTGTGACATCCTGTTTTGTCCCTGAAAGATAGCATGAAATTATTTTGCACAGAGTAGACAGGAATTGTGTTAGAGTTACTAGGTAACCAAATCGGCATATCATTATAATTGCGTCAACATACAAACATTAGGTTTGATTTCATCCTGTTCACTGACGCTTTCATCCTCTTCATTACAGGAAGTTTCTGCTTCTGAAATAGAATCCTCATCTGGTTCATCAAAATCTGTAGTATCAATTTCAACATTAATATTTTCATCCTTAATTTCATCTTTCTCAATTTCATTATTACTTTCTCCTTTGTCGTTTTCTTCTTCATTTTCATCAACATTGGAATCGATTTCTTCATCATCAGAATCAGTGACAATATCGATATCGTCATCATCATTATTGTCATCATCATCTCTTTCTTTTGATAAATCAAATTGTTGAGCAGATAGTTCTTGTGAAACTGAGCTTGATATTTTATTTTGAGCCCCTGGATGTACTTCAGTTGGTGATGCAATTTTAAACTGATTTGGTGTCATAAGCTTACTAACTGGACTCCCGCGACCGACTCCAGCGTTGGTAGTGCTGTTTGTGAAACTGGTTGGAGAGGTTGCCCCTACCAAAAGTGGGAAATTAGTCTTCAAGTGTGAATCAGTGCGAGAGTTACTTAGCTTCAAAAGTTGTTCCGGAGATTTTAATAACATCGGTTCATCTTTCTTTGTAATTTCTTTATCCTTGTCTTTCGTTTTGTCTTGCTTTGAGCTTCTGGAAAGCAGCCGATCCAAAACCAAACCACGTCCCCTGCCCGCCATTTTGGATCATTTCAAGAAGTTGTCCACCAGGCCTCGCTTGTAAGTAGTGACAGTCACGTACTGAAAATTAAAAATGCAGATGATCGTTCTGATATCGTTCTGATCATCTGATAGATTATGACATGATATATTTTGTCATTTGACCGGCAAATAAAGGACACTTTACCCGGGCACTTTACGCTATAGAACTATAGAAAGTGTCACTTACACACAGCCTTGATATTAATTAAGAACTAGATTAAATAAAGGTTACTAATTAAATATGACCCTTTGCTATATGCATAAATACACATGACATACAGTAGTATAGTATAGACAGTCACATTATAGGAATGTGCCGTCCCTCTTACGCCTTACATATTTGCTACATAAAGAACGCCACAAAACACGGTCAGACATAGCTGACAAAGAAACTTTTAAATAACACAATTCACGATACAAAACATTATGAAAAGATACTACTCTACCATAGCCCCGTCGAAGCATCTCCTTCGGTTGCCAATGAAGGATGTCATGCAGCGGTTGAGGGGCATTACGTCTTTGATCTTTCGATGTGACCTAAAAAAGACATCTGACGTTGGTGAGCAATAGCAGAGGCAGAAGGGGAAAGTTTCCTAAGTTTAGCAGTAGACAGTAAGTTGGGCCAATGTACTCCTAAAGCATGCCGAAGCATGGCGTCATAAGCTGAGTCAAGTCGGGTCAATAGTGAGGTTGATAGAACCCACGTTTCAGAAGCATATAATAGAACAGGTTCTATCGTGTGTCTGAACAGTCTTAACTTAACGTCAGTGTTGACATCGGACGCCCAGAATTTATTCAGACCTCTAATGGCATATACAGTATCAGGTTAACAACTGTTAATGTGAAGATATGTATCTATATATTAGCTATATGATACTATAAAACTGATTTTTTATCTATAAATAAACACTTTACAAAACGCTGGCAATTAAATGATCGTAGGTTCTCCTTGAATTGAGCAATAGTTTTTGATGTTACAATATCATTTAATA
This sequence comes from Haliclystus octoradiatus, assembly GCA_916610825.1. NCBI lineage: Eukaryota > Metazoa > Cnidaria > Staurozoa > Stauromedusae > Haliclystidae > Haliclystus > Haliclystus octoradiatus. Next base: position 20,673,103 of record OU744452.1, on the reverse strand, counting down.
CATTGACAGAAAGAGAAGTGGAATTAGTAATCTATAGTTCAGAATCGTTCATGTTTAATTGTTACTCTGAATTTCAAACCAATTGGCGATCATCAGACAATCTATTCAATTTGATTCGATACACAATCTTCAATCAAATATCATCATTGCGATTTTGACGCTTTTCAATAAAAATAAGTTATAAACATCTTGAGCTAAATATCTTTTGTAAATTGGTGCATCATCAGGGGCGCTGGAGCTGGGGGGCAGGAGAGGCAGCTGATCATCCAATATCGTATATTCATCAGGGGCGCTGGAGCTGGGGGGCAGGAGAGGCAGCTGATCATTCAATATCGTATATAGATTATGCGCTGTATTGTATACATAGATTTTGGAAAAGCCATTGACTCAGTTATCCAAGAAAAGCTATTACATATACTTCAAGCTTATGGAATAGATAAAGAACTTTTCTTGTGGATTTCATCATATTTAACAAATCGATCTCAACATGTAGTATCAGTAGGTGATAGTTTATCTGAATGTCTTCCTGTTACCAGTGGTGTGCCACAAGGATTGGTTTTTGGTCCACGTAATTTCTATTTGTAGCTGTTGTCAATGACATTCCCATTCCAGAATGAAGAAATTATATTATATTTTTTTTATAATGAGTCCTTTGAAAAAAGCCTGTGTAGGATTAAAGGTTCATCTCAATAAATGATGATGATGATGATGATGATGATGATGATTGCACTGCTATCGCTTCAAAAACTAGATTCCGTTCTTTTTTAATTTTCAAATGCTTTAATTCCAAAGATATAAATTTGTTATTAAAAGCATACATTGTATATGTACGACCAATCCTTGAATCAGCCACAGAAGTTTGGAATCCAAATTATGTAAAATACATAGAATTGCGTCGAGTAGGGTCCGATCTGAGAATGGTGTACAAAATGCTTAATGGAATTGTAGACGTTGATGTTCATACACTATTTAAAATAAAATCAACGACAAAAAATATAATTTAAGATGTCATTCTTTAATGTTAGCTCCAGCTAGTTGTAGAAATATTATAGGTGGTTCTATTTTTTGTAACCGTGTTGTAAATATATGGAACTCTTTGTCTGACAATGTAATAACATCAAAAACAACTACGCAATTTAACAATAGTTTAACAGACATTGATCTCTCTCCATATTGTAAATAGTTTCCACTGATACTAATAAATAGCACAAATTATTCACTATATTATAACATGTAAATTACCGTAACTATATAAACAATATTAAATAATTTTATAAAAAATTTTTTTAATTTATTTGTCTGATGATTGCGTAAGCATGAAACTATTAGTAACAATTATGAATGTGTATAGTCTTTGACTCCTTTTATTAAACAACATTATAGTTTTATTTGAGTGGAAGTTTAATCTTTTCATTAATAGCCTGTCAACCTCCATTTTAATGTTTACAAATACATCTCATCTTATTATGTAGAGGTGACCGTTAATACAGGTGTGATCGTATGCCCTTTGTTACGCTCGAGTGACACCCACCTATAGATCCTATAGAAAATTGACCATTATGGAAAGGTGACTTGAAAATACAGAATTGGTTCAACACACAAGTGGCCATTATGTAGAGGTGACCGCTATAACAGGTATGATAGGCAGATATTCGTTCCCATGACAACAACAGAGTTTACAATTAATTGATTTATTTGTGGCTGTCCACACATACCGGAGCCAGCTGCGATGAATTTATGAAACATCAAAACTCATCAAAATTTACATAAAGTGTTTTCATTCATTTTATATTTTCAATTAATTACCATATATAAAATTCAATTGAATGCTAGAAGAATGTTTTATAATAAATACACCATGCATTTATAAAACATTATATTTTACTTATAGATTACTAAATTTCAGTTTGAAGTGTTAGTTTCTGGTTGTCCTGAATATATATTATTGATCTTTACTAGAGTGTGATGTTACACAAACAAATGCAATAGCTGCCAGTTCCTGTGTTCAAGAAAGAAAAAAATATAGATATTTCGATAATAAAATCGATAATACGATACAAAATACAAAATACAGATAACTCACTTTGCAGAATTCTTCCAAGATAATAGCACCTTCAAAAAATGTTTCATCGGGAGTTCTAAAAGCAATTTCAAAATTTGAATAAGTTTATTATTTATTCAGAAAACATGCTGTTAGTATGATGTTAATGTTAAAGTAGTAGGTAGTAACATAGACTTTCACAGGACGTGGCACAGCACTGTAGTAATGCGCTAAAGGCGCCCGAGAAAAGTATAGGGCTGTGTGTGAGATTTTGTTGATGCATTTTGAATGCAAATATAGGCCATGGGTTGAGCATAAAAAGCAGGATCAATGTTGGCCGCCTAGCGGGAAAGCGATGATTTTTAATCATTAGAAAGCTCTTGTTGAGTAAAATTGATTGGTCAATGTTTACAAATAATATAGGTACGTTGCGGAGTAATGAGACATTGAAGCTGGGACAAAGTAGCGGCTTGTTACCATGACGATTGTGGCCTTACTATGAGCATATATTAGGAAAAATAGTTTTCGATTTGAGTGAGGTAAAACTTAAGGTGCATAATTGAAAAACTATCGGTTTTGTCAGGAAGGGTATTCCGCCATTAAACACACGGACGCTAAAAAAATAGTGACCAGCTTATTTGATTTGTGGCTAAATGATAAATCAAAGCTGTAGCACTAGTTCATAATGCAAAGCCACCAGAGTAAGGCTTAGTGGCAAATACTGAGGTTTTATAATGCAAAGCCACCAGAGTAAGGCTTAGTGGCAAATACTGAGGTTTTATAATGCAAAGCCACCAGAGTAAGGCTTAGTGGCAAATACTGAGGTTTAATAATGCAAAGCCACCAGAGTAAGGCTTAGTGGCAAATACTGAGGTTTTATAATGCAAAGCCACCAGAGTAAGGCTTAGTGGCAAATACTGAGGTTTTATAATGCAAAGCCACCAGAGTAAGGCTTAGTGGCAAATACTGAGGTTTTATAATGCAAAGCCACCAGAGTAAGGCTTAGTGGCAAATACTGAGGTTTGATAGATGTAAATCTAGTCTGAAATCAGTCAAAAGTCTGGAAATTTCTTGTTTGTATGTACTTACGATTCTTTTCTGGAATCTGGTAATAGAAGTCTTTTGCGAACAGAATTCAATCTCTCTTTAGAGTTTTGCATGCGTTTCATTCGTGTTTCAATATCCTTGGCAAGCTATATCAAACACAAATAGAAATCAGGCAAGGCTCGGTGGACATCATCAACTGTTGATCATTTCACTTTTGTTTGATCAATAACTGCTAAATATATGCATTGTAGTCAGATATTCCTAGACGTAGAATTTCAAATAAAATGTGACTGGCAAATACACAACTGAATGGTTGCTATTGGTTACTAACCTTATCTAATATTTTGTGAGGTGTCTGGTATTGATCTTTTGTCAGCAAAAGTGGATTAATCAAAAGCTCTTGCAAATGTGGATGAGGAAATTGTGAGAGAAGAGAGACAATAGATGTCACAAATAAACTCACATCATAAGGCTAAAAATAACAACAAAATATATAACGATGAAGATTAGCAATTAATTATGTGGATTTCATGAAAATAAAAGATGTTACTGATAAAAAAGACAAGGTACCTGATCAAGGAGGCGTTTTAAACGATTGAAAATTGTCTGTAGGAATAACCCCTCGTAGAACGGTCCATTACGTTTTAAATCTAAGTAGAAAATCAAAAGCATAGAGCTGGTAAAGTAAATAATTGAGACGGTATGGTCACCCTACTGAAGATACAGTGGTACCACTCTTTTATTTCTAGATGAGTGGCTCTGTTTGCTAAGAGAAATAATTGTGAATGCTGCAGATCAATTTCAACAGATTTCATGGCAGATTGTTAAGGTACAGTGGTACGTCACAGCTCTCTTCATAATGCATTCCTTCTAGATCATTCCATATGCCATCAAAAGATGGTACTCATTTGATGTTTTAGATGAAGTTGACATTCAGGGGTTTTAATCACAGCCCAAGAGACAATCAGTGTTGATCAGATCTGAGGTCCGGTTTCTCTGCCCATTGAGACAATCCGCCAAGAATCAGAAGGATAACTATTGAATAACATTGAACAAGGAATGTTTTATCTGAGAAAGGCAATTCACAAAGTTTTACCTGCAGATGGTTGAGTAGTTGTTGGCCAATTGTAGCTTTCAGCTTGTTTTATCCGAGCAGTACACTGCAAAGAAGCAGATTAAGAATTCGATTACCAAAGAAACAATAAAATAACGTGGAAAGGCAAATGAATAGTATTGAATAGTTTATTTCCCAACATACCTGCTTATGTGCATCCCTCAGATAGGAATCAAAACTAGATTCAGTTCCAACTTCATTAGTTTTCAACGCAGGAGGTATGAGAGTTAAAAATCTGTCACAGGATAAAAACAATAAATTATTAATTGATTATGACTGAATAAGAATGAATACTTGATTAAAATCCCGCTTGGAATAACAAAAACAAACCCGTTGACAATCTTTTCAACTTTCATCTGATCAATTGTTGCTGTTGTAGATGATGGTTCTTCAGCGCCAAGTGGATGACGATTGTCAGATTGAGAACTACCATTGACATGTGTTTCAACTGTGTCAGAATATCCTCGATCTGAGATGTTTCGCACAACTAGATTCTCAATCACATGATTAGTTGGTAACCGTAGTAACGCGTCAAATAACTTTAAAACTTCGATTGACATCTGCAGAAGTTACACAATTATTAATTCAAATGATGTACTGCAGACATGTTCTGAATATTAAAAATTGATCAACTATAAATCTTTACCTGGTCTGATAAATGGTCTATTCTATGGATGAGAGTGTTTCGGAGTTTTGAAGCATTGCCACCTTTTGTAGTTTCTGCATCAGAATCCTTTCCCAACAAAAATGTGGAGAATTCTAGAAAATAATATATAGCTTGCTTATAAATTGCATCTCTTCAGAGGAATCGGTTGAAATGGAATTGCCCTTCATTTGACAGCTTGTCGTTGGTACACTTCAACTCTGTACCTCAATTACAATAATTTGGTTCCGGTACATGCTTGATTGGCGGGAGGTTGACAAACAAATACACAAACGTGATGTTAATGGTATTTATTACAGCTCATACAAGATTAGGATATCATTTGGTGGTGTACGCAGATACTAAAACTAGATAATATCACATTTGGAGTCAGAAGGACTGTTTCATGACAAGCACAAATTTTTGTTTTGTTTTCGGATTTATCATTTTACCACAAACCACACCAGTGACATCACGTGGGCTTTTTGGTAAGGAGAGACGGGGTGTTCTCATTAATTGTTCAAACATTGCATGCATCAGTCCTCTGCCCTTCTTGATGCCAGCAAAGTTAAAAGCATTGGCACTATCGTGCTAATGGCTTTGAAAGAACTGCTGCTTGTGTTAAATCTTTGTGGTGAACAACCTCAATATTATTGCGATAAAAAGCTGTCGCGCTTATAAGTAAAGCGTCAAATGGTTGATAACTATGTTACGCAAAGCAGATTTTGATAAGTAATAAAATACATTAAGCTATTCGAAGAGGTAGGAATATCAAAATGAGGCAAAGGATAATTTTATGTCACCAAAGCATGAATTCTTAAATAGGTAATTAAAATCACAGGGAGGGCACTGCCCCGTGTGCTCATATGGACAAGCCATCACTAAACCAGGTAAGCTATAGCTTTTTTCACAGGGATGGTTGGTTAGCTTGGTTAGTGTCTTGGAGCATGTGTGAGTATGATAGGCGGATGTCCTTTCTGGCGCCAACCAAAAGTGTTTCTGCCAGGGAATGAAGAGAAGTCTGAACAGAGGAATACGGGCAGAGGTCCAACGACCCACCCACCACACTCAATGCCTCAATAATAAAGAGTGATAAAGAGTAAAGAGTACCTACCTTGAACAAGGCATGGTGCACTCAGCACTTTCAAGCATCGTGTCAGGATTGCAGTTACAGTTATCATGCCTGTTTCAGAGCTAGAAGGCATCAAAGTAAAACAAGATTTCAGTATGCTAATAATAATAACAACAATATTTAATCTACATAATGTTTGATATAAGTACGGTAACATAACTATCTATACTTATAATTATGCTATGGATCTAAAGTTTTCAGAAAATTTTATGGCAAGTTCCCCTGCAAAAAACAGTTTGGACATCATACTTACGCTTGAAGTATGGACGGTTCGACAGCAGCTTGAAGAAACCGGTCATTAACTGCTTTGCTAAGTGCGTTTGCAATTGTCTAAAAATAAGTAAATCAAATATGTAAGTAAATGTTTGATGGAAAGCAATACGGTTAAAAAATTAAAATTAATAATATAAATATTTACGTATTATAATTATTATTTCACATTTGAAACTACAGTACTATGTGTGAGCCTTTTAATAAAAAACCACCATGAAGATGGCTTGAAGAATATTCTCAATAAATGATGATGATGATGATGATGATGAGTGAATGAGTGTGTGTTTCTTTATATTATTATTTGCAGACCTCAACTAATAATGTCCTCACATTCTCATAAATAGAAGCTTACTGACGTTTAACCTCTAGCCTCTAACTACAGGGTCATGAGTTCAAACAGCTGGCACGAACGGGGACAGTCGATCATAAAGCGCCTACACGGAGGACTGATCAATTAACGAGTCACCATTGTAAATATAAGAATATAACATTTAATATTTCAAACGCATTAGACGTACTGGATGTGCTTCGTTGGCTAGCTGGTTGATATAATCAAGCCACGAAAGAAAAGAAATCAATTGGCGTTTTCCGTGAAAAGAAACAACGTCATCATCCACAGAGTAGATATCCAATCTGAGATAAAACAAATAAAAAGATTAATCAACAATTAAATCTATCATACATTAATATTTTTAAACACCAGCGTATGTACACAAATTATGAAAAAGATGAACATTGATTGATAGGAAGAAATGATTTATAATAGATTTCGAGGACACATTTATCAATATTTGATTCAGTTGTTTAGCCTCCAACATATCAGATTATGGATGTCCAACATTCATTTGAATAATTATTGATGTTATATTGTGTTTGTTTGATTCACTTTTGATACAGATTCACTATTTTTATACCCTGAGAGACAAGACGAACAGCCCTGCTTAAAAGTTCACTAATTCATGAACATTTCCTGGGGGATTTTGTGATCAAGCATGAAGCTGCCCATATTCTCATGAACAATTGTCCATGAAAAATTGAGTAATTTCACATCCTCATGAACTCATTGACATAGCAAATGGTACACAATACTTATAGATTGGCAACCGAAAGAAGAAGAAGGATAGCTTACAACATGTAATTTTTAAATTCATCTAACATTCAGGCCATAAAAATCATTTCTAATATTTATTTTGTACCCCCATTTTGCAGAGACAAATGCAATGTCAGATGGATCGATATTCATTGGACAGCTTTTGAATAAGCGGCACAATTGATCAGCCTGAAAAGAAAATTAAACAGTGTTAATACCGTTATTCACATACTGTTAGCATGGTTCTCTAACATAGACGGAGTCTACATGCTACAGTAACAGCCAGCCTACATTGCAAATGTTTAGGTACACAATAGAAAGACCTTGAATGTGATCATTTACCAAATCAATCAAATGGCATATACAGTCAAACCTGTTATAACGGTCACCTCTATACAGCGGCCACCTGTCTATAGTGGTCACTCTTGCAATGTCTAAAATAGTATTTTCTATTGAATCAAACCTGTATATAAGGCCTATAGTGTCTATAGTGGTCAATTTATCTACCTCTGGTAGCTGGCCGTTACATACGGGTTTCACTGTAGTATCAAACCTGTATTAGTGGTCACTTCAATAATACTCTATACGAAAAGCATTGTTCAACTGAATCAACCCTGTGTATAAATGTCACCTGTATATAATGGTCGGCTGATTGTTCTATGCACAATACAGGTTTTACCTCACCACAGTGAATATGTCTCTGGTAATAAGCAGTCCTTAATTATTTGTATGAGCAATCAACTGGAAACATGTGAAATCTTGAAAAGGTTTAATTGTACATCTACTTATTCTATATTGTTCATGAACTATTCGTGAACACCTTATAAACAGTTCACAAAAAATTCAAGAAAAGTTTAAATCGAAATATCTACCATTGACCAAAACAGTTAATTGACTGTAGTTACCATGGTTCCCTTTTATATATAATGTTACATGCCTACACTACAAATGTTTAGCCATCCAATCGATAGACTATAGAAATGATCTTCTCACCATCTTTTCACAGAATGCAGTATAGATGACCACAACAGTTGCAGCCTGATCTTCTTTGATTGAAACACACAGCATCAGACCTTCGCATGCTTTGATGGCAACTCGGCTATCCTGAAAGTAAATTAAGTATTAAGAAATGTAACACACACACAGTAGGGTGTGGTTCAAAAGAACAAACTTTAAAAATCATAACAAATCTCAAATGGTCATAAATGGTCTAAAAACATTGTACACAACATTTTATTGCAATAGGATAACGTTTGGTGGTAGCGCAATTCCATTTAAATATATATCGTAGCAGGTGATTTGTATGTCCCTTTACCAAGGCACGATGCGTTAAATCAGACAGCTTGCCTCCTCTGTGCGTGATTATTTCCATACCGTTCAATGAGTTGTTTGATTCAAACAAGTGTTAAGTACAAATAAAAAACAAAAAGTAACACATCATTGTGGTAGAAAAAAGTCATCCATCCCATTTCTATTTATGTCAATAATGTTTACAATATCATTAGTTGATACAATTGAATAATAAATTTATCATAATTCCATTTCCAAGTGTAGTAAATATGAATACAAACACAGCAAAGTGTGTGGTAATCCTTTTCTAAATTAAAACAATTACCTGAATCAAGTTTGTTTATATTGCAGAAGCTCGTTCAAGGCTTGGATTAATGATTTTAAATTCAATTTAAATTCAATGTTTTCATTTACTAAAATGTCCTTGGATCAAATTTGAACTTCCAAAACGTTAGTCTTTCTTAAATAGAGATAGCTTTGCTGATATTATTTCTTTAGTAATACATTGCAATTTCCTATTCTTTTTCAGCTTTGAGAATCTGACAAAATTTAATCGACATATTCGATGGAACTTTTGAAAATATGTTTACCTTGTACTTCCAAACACATGGACCAACCAATCAAATTGCAGAATTATTTTGAATATGATGTCATATTTAAGAATCAATAAATTAAATTAAATTAAACAGTAAATTAATTAATCAAATAATAACATTATCATAATATAGCATGTATTGTTATTATCTCAAACAAAACTAAGTTTCAACATCAATATTCTACAGTAAATTAATTGATCAAATAATAACATTATCATAATATAGCATGTATTGTTATTATCTTAAACAAAATTAAGTTTCAACATCAATTGAAGTTAAACAACGCATCTGCAATTATTTCAAATTAAATTATGTGTAATTCAAACCATAACATACATCACGATAACTTATGAACCAAATCATGCGCGATTTTTGCATATACTGTATAGAATGGATATTAAAAAAACTTATGCGTAGTTCTATTCAAAATACAGTTTAATAAACATACCAAAAGAGATCAGAAAACACATAACAGGTTTCACAGCTTAATCTGAAGACAAGGATGACACATCTCTAATGAACACTAACTGAGAAACATACCTCACTCTTCATTAATTCTAATAATGAATCTACAAGGCCATATTCTGGCTGTGCTCTTTCTTGTGAACTTGATGGTATTGAATCATGAGGTGACAGCTCAATAGTTTCTTTTGGAGCCTAAATAGAATAATAATAATATAATTAATAATACAGTAATAATAATAATAATAATAATAATAATAATAATAATAATAATAATAATAATAATAATAATAATAATAATAATAATAATAATAATATAATTAATAAAACAGTAATAATAATAATAATAATAATAATAATAATAATAATAATAATAATAATAATAATAATAATAATAATAATAATAATAATAATAATAATAATAATAATAATAATAATAATAATAATAATAATAATAATAATAATAATAATAATAATAATAATAATAATAATAATAATAATAATAATAATAATAATAATAATAATAATAATAATAATAATAATAATAATAATAATAATAATAATAATAATAATAATAATAATAATAATAATAATAATAATAATAATAATAATAATAATAATAATAATAATAATATAAAATAATAATAATAATAATAATAATAATAATAATAATAATAATAATAATAATAATAATAATAATAATAATAATAATAATAATAATAATAATAATAATAATAATAATAATAATAATAATAATAATAATAATAAGAATAAGAATAAGAATAAGAATAAGAATAATAATAATAATAATAATAATAATAATAATAATAATAATAATAATAATAATAATAATAATAATAATAATAATAATAATAATAATAATAATAATAATAATAATAATAATAATAATAATAATAATAATAATAATAATAATAATAATAATAATAATAATAATAATAATAATAATAATAATAATAATAATAATAATAATAATAATAATAATAATAATAATAATAATAATAATAATAATAATAATAATAATAATAATAATAATAATAATAATAATAATAATAATAATAATAATAATAAGAATAAGAATAAGAATAATAATAATAATAATAATAATAATAATAATAATAATAATAATAATAATAATAATAATAATAATAATAATAATAATAATATAAAATAATAATAATAATAATAATAATAATAATAATAATAATAATAATAATAATAATAATAATAATATATAATAATAATAATAATAATAATAATAATAATAATAATAATAATAATAATAATAATAATAATAATAATAATAATAATAATAATAATAATAATAATAATAATAATAATAATAATAATAATAATAATAATAATAATAATAATAATAATAATAATAATAATAATAATAATAATAATAATAATAATAATAATAGTAATAATAATAATAATAACAATAATAATAATAATAATAATAATAATAATAATAATAATAATAATAATAATGGTGATAGATCAAAGAAAACACATTCTTTACTGTAACTCCAAGTTTCACGCTACTGCGATCATCAGACAGTTTTTTATTCTATGAAAAATGTATACATACATGATGGTTTTAACTCCTATTTCAGACTATACGTGAATGCCGCGCTATTGTTAATTATAGTGTTATTGTTTAAATACAATGGTGTAAGTTTTTCTTTTGAAAATAGATGATAAAATAAATAAAATTGTTTCCTATTACATCAGTTGGTTGGTTATTATTATGTTTTTGTTTCTTTAAAATTAGCTAAATAGAATTTGTTTTCGTGACGACATTTAGAAATTAGTTCGGATTTTCGATTTAATAGTTTTTCTTTTGAGCATATAATGTGGCGTGGTTGATTAAGCAATCTAAACTGACCTTATTTATACATAGAGTAATTATTTTCATGCTTTTGTACCTCTTATTCGGCTTCATAAATAAACTTCATATTATTCATAGATTCAGAATACATAATAATATATTTTTGATATTTGTGCATGTGACCGCCAGTCTCAGTGGTCCCAACTGATTATTATATTATCATTATATATATATAAGTACAGGTCAACCTAGCATCAACATAACTTTGTCTTATGTGAAGAAAATGATAAAATGAAAAGATAGTAGAGAAAAACCAATATCACGAAGAAATGAGTGAAAATTGCATAGATATACGATCAATTCATATCCTAAAAATGAACCATCTACTGGTTGATTATGGCATGTGGGTCTTAATGAAGAGTTGTACCAGGGTCCGCTTTCACCTTCAGAGGTCGAAAGACAGGGGAAAGTTTTAATATTAGCTTATCCCTTGTGAAAACAATTCATGAGCTCACTCAACACATTTATTTTCACAGGAGATGCAACAGGCTTGCTACATTTTGCATTACACTTTAAGTGATGACAGTGCAATCAAACTAAATTGGTCTTTGTATACAACTGAGTAGAAGAAGAAAGATATTATAAAACACCAACCATTGCAATTTAATTTGAACTAGTTGCTAGCATTTTGGTTTTAACCAGCCTTCTAGGAGTGAGATCAAATCAAAAAGTTAATTATTACGGTATGAATAAACACAAGACATAAATGTACAGTACAGACCTCCAAGAAGAAATTGGCCAAATGCGGTTCTTGTTTGAGCTTCGAACAAACTTGTAAAAGGAATTGCGCCTCTTCTGTTTCGGTTGGACTTGCTTTGATTTCTCCGCAGCATCTGATTAACCTCTGAACGAGTTAATTCATACATCAAATAAAATTAATAAATACAGCACAAGTAAGCTATAATTTAGTAGACATGTATTTTAATTATCAAATAGCACTCTGTTGGTATGTATCCTGAAGGTATAGGGTATCATTTTTATTGAATAGGTAGATTGCCTTGTGATCACTTTGGCGAAAAATTCAGAGTAACATGATTATATTATATATTAAAGCAAAAATAATGAATAATGAATTATTCTAAACTGATCCTTACATGAACTGGTTTGTGAACATTGACGTGATGCAACAACGGTTGATTTGTTTTGCCAAGAAGGTTTGTGAAGAATACAAGAACATGCTGCTTCATACCAGGAGGACACTAGGTAAATAAATACAAGGAAATTCAAATCAAGTCATCAAAGGGTCCGGTCCAATAATTTGTTGATCATAATCCTGGATATACTATACTGCTGGTAAATTAATAGAAAAATGTCTGCACAGTAAATAATGACGCTTGTAAACAATGAGCATGTATGCGTCATCCGTCACTCACCCCTTAAGTTGTAAATTGAATATGCTACCGTACTACCGGTATGTACAAAAAGTTGAAAAACTATTACTTTGTGGTATTTCTCTTCAGTTCAGTTTTCTTCATATGCATTCCTGCGGCTTTATGCATTCACAAAAATCTATGCAGATGTGAGTGTTATAGAGTTGTAGCCCGGAAGATTTTCCAAAGTGACAAATTGATTATTTCTACTTCTAAAAACATTTTTTCCTTTATACTCCAGAATGAAGGATAGAGCTCATGTACGGATACAATAATTGAAAACTTTTCCAGGGGAAAATGTCCCTGAACCCCTTGGATGGAGGGTCCTACGATTCATATTGTTCGTTTTTAAAATTTGCTTCCTGATTTTGGGTATGTGATAACTCTTAGATTAAAGTTCTACGTCAAGGAAGCAAAGATGATACTGTACATTGTTGAATGATATTATCACATGCTTTAGCATATTATATCATCATATGATGTCATAACATGGAAAGTTAAAATTGAATTATTAGTCAATCAGAATCAAATTGAGTTTCAATCAATTATAAAAAGTTGATATCTTACATCTGCTTTGGCAAGAGTTTGTAATGTTTCCAAAATCTTGTGTTGCAGCAAATACTCAGTGCAAGGACCCTAGGAACAAAATGTGAAACAAACTCAAACCATTGACTGCATCAATTTATTAAATGTTTTAAACCAACAATGTATAGGTACAAGAGGCTTACTGTGCTTCCGTCTTTGTGCTCCTGCAACTCTTCTAATAATATCTCAAGCATTTGTTCTAGATTGTAGGGAATATTTGTAGATGTGATTGCAACACGATCATCTAGTGATAAAATATTATTCAAGCATTACAATGATTACAGCCACTGCTGATTTTACATAATTATTACAAAGGTAAATACTACTAAATGGTAGTACTATGCTGTACCATACTACATGCGAATGGTTCATATTTCATGTTCGCTTTTCAAAACCTCAGAATTGCTCATTATAGCCCACCTATTACCTAATAAAAATTAAAATTAAATTTTTAATGTACGACAGCCGGTCTGCAAAGCATGGCAGCTGCGCCCTGTGCCCCTGAGATGAACATTTTTCTCGTGATTGCCGCCCCTGAAGCTGCTGTTTTCATCAAAAATCAGCAGCTAAAAATGAATTTTTTGTCATTTTCTTCATAACTTTTTTCGACGCTGCCACCCCCGAGATCACGTCGAGATTGTCAATATGTGCAGACTGGTACGATAGGACTGTGGGATCATTTAACCTTGCTTGTTTTCATCAATACTACATAGTTGTTCTAGCCTACCTGTTGCTTCTAAGAAAAAATGTGTAAGACCACGCCAGTGAATGGAAAACTTCTCTTGGCTTGGCTGGTCAACTGCCAACTGAAAAGAAAGTCAGTATAAGCATAATTGACATTGAGTAGGCATAAGAGCTAACATTCTGTAAGACTGTAGTCGATGTGAGGGAGACATAAACGACACAGTAATTGATTCAAATAATTATCATGTCAACTGGTCCCTTGACGAACTCTAAACGCGAGTCAGTTCGCACAAATTCAAACTCTGTTTTTATATACAAACAATGCTGACATGCCATACCGCAGTCAGCTGGCAGACTTTACAAGTTTATATTACATCACGGCTATCACGGCTACGATCACAGGAAGGGACAACACGCAATATATTTAAACAAACAAATCACACATCCCTACCTGATCTCAAGATCACATAGCACATACGTTAACACACTTAATTAGTTAACTACTGTACAACAGTAAACATACACATTCTGTAGTTTAATTATTATTAAGTATTTTAATGTATCCGTAATATATTCAGTATGGATTTTATATTGAAGCCAATAAATTATTAGCCTCCTTTTCATAGCCTCATTTTAGATATTTCAAATGAAGGAGTGGTTAGATGAACTATATATCGCTTTTCAATTTCAATCGTCTTCTGATCTAGACGTCATTTTATATACGTGGACATTTTATGAACTAAATAATTTGTATATTATATTTGATATTATCTGCACATTTAATAAGCAGTAATTATACATATATATCAAGATTAATACAATTTTATTATTAAAGTCAATTATACACGTTTTACTATATTGTGTTATTTTATCAATTATTAAAGTTGAAGTACATACCAACATTATTCGTTTTCTATTTCTTGATATTATTATAACTTCTTACAAGCTAACGGGCCAATGGCAAATAAATTAAAAATTACCGATGTTGTTGGCAATTTCAACGGAGAAGGAGACGCTGATGAATGGTGGTCACGTTTTGAAATCGTAGCGAAATTACAAAACTATTCAAATGATGATATGGTGAATTTGGTACCACTTTTGCTTCGCGGATCGCCATTCTTAGTATATCAGAAAATTTCTGACAAGGATAAGAAGGACTTGAAAATTATTAAAAATAAAATTATTACTGCTTTTTCGTTGTCAAAATTTGCAGCTTACGAATTACTACGTAGCCGTACTTATAAACATGGGGAGAATATTGATGCCTACTTTAGCGACATCAAAAGATTATGCGACTTGGCTGGACTTGGTGGTGCTGAAGTAGCTTTTGTTGTTGGATTGCCGGAGAATATTAGTATGCAATTACGTGTTATTGCAGACGCCAAAGCGGAGACATTAGTTGCTAGAGCTCGTGTTATGATTGAAGCAGAAAATACCAAAAATAATACTGAATCGTTTACTGCCGTCGGCGTGAGTCGGCGTAACACTGGCTTTACAAAACACAACAGATATTGCGATGTATGTAAAAAACCGGGACATCTAACAGAAAAATGTTGGTCGAAGGGAAATAACAAACCCACTTGTTACCGTTGCGGTCAAGAAGGCCATATATCGACAGGATGCAAGAACCCTTCTCAGGGAAACGACAAAGGGGCCGTAGCATATACTGTGGAGCCAATTACGACCCCAAACAATTAAATGGCTTACTAATTGTAATTGTTACTATTGCTGGACGTGAATATAAAGCACTGGTTGATACAGGAAGCACTAGCACTATATTAACAAAAAATGTCATTGTATTATCTGAGCAAAATAAAAATAATTGTAAAAGGAATATTATTATGATGAATAATTCGTCAATTGAATGTTGTGGATCAACAAATACAAATATTACATTGAATTCAATTACAAAGAGTATTGAGTGTATTATTGTTGATAACTTAATTACCAATATTGATATTATTTTTGGCATGAATGCTATAACGGCTTTCGGCGGTTTGTCAATTGATCCGCACGGAAAGATTAGTATTGGTCGCATTAATTATCCGATAACTGCTAGTACCATTGATAGTAAAAAATCAGTTCAATCTAAAATTAATAATATTATTGAACTTAATGATTCCAATTTTTCTGCCCTTTTTGATGGAGAAAAATGGACTATCAAATGGAAATGGATAGAAGGAAAAGCTCCAGAATTCATGAAAAATGTTATTGGCCAGTACAATATGCAAGAGAATGTTAAAACGTCGTTTGACAAAAAACTTGAAGAATGGATAGAAAAAGGTTATTTGGTTTCGTATGATGAAAAGGAACTAGGGCCACCTAAAGCATTAATACCATTATTTGCAGTATTCCAAGAAAGTAAACAAAAGGTACGTCCTATTTTAGATTTTCGTGAGGTTAATCAAAGTGTGGATTTATATAGTGGTGCTAGTGACGTTTGTCTTCAAAAATTGCGTGAATGGCGTAAGAAATCAGTAAATTGCGCTATTGTTGATCTTAAGGATGCATATTTACAATTAAATGTTGATAAAAGTTTATGGCCTTATCAAACTGTTTTATTTAAAGGCCAGCGTTGGTGTTTGACCCGTATGGGATTTGGTCTTAACGTTGCGCCAATGATTATGTCAACCATTTTACGTAAGGTTTTATCTATGGATACGAAAGTTAAATCTGCATGCGATGCATATATTGATGATATTTATGTAGACGAAAGCATTGTTGACGCTGACTATGTTAGAGAACATTTATTACGTTTTGGGTTGTTAGCCAAACCAGTGGAACGATTTTCTGTAGCCGAACCGACAAGAGTATTGGGTCTCAATATAAATCGAGCTGGTGATAATTTGCTATGGAAAAGAGCTAATTCTTTAAATTTATGTGATATTGATATTTCGACTTTAACAAAGAGGGAATTATATTCATTGTGTGGCCGATTAATCGGAATCCATCCTGTTTGTAATTGGTTACGTATTTATTGCAGTTATTTAAAACGTTTATCAACTATTCACTCATGGGATGTTGTTTTACCAATAATTATTACAAAGAAAGTTAGAGAAGTATTAGATAAGGTTTTAAAAGATGATCCTGCCTGTGGACGCTGGAATATTCCCGTTATTCAAGATTGTCAAGTATGGTGTGACGCCAGTTCTATTGGTATGGGTGTCGCTTTGCAAGTTGACGGTGAAATAGTAGAGGATGCGTCGTGGCTGCGAAAAGATGAAGCTCATATTAACATAGCTGAACTTGATGCTGTTGTTCGTGGTATTAATTTAGCAGTAGCATGGCAATTAGATAAATTTGATGTTATGACTGATTCTGCATCTGTATATCGTTGGGTATCTGATTCATTATGTGGTAAAAAACGTTTTTCAACAAAGGCGCAAAGTGAGTTGTTAATAAGACGCCGTCTTGATTTGATTTGTTCCATTGTTAATGAATATAATCTAATTATTAATGTTAAATTGATTCGGTCGGCTGATAATCTTGCTGATTGTTTAACTCGTGTGCCAGTATCGTGGTTAAATAATAGAAATGATTGTTTAAAGAACAAAGATGATACTTTAAATATTACTGCAGCAGTTACGAACAATGAATCAAATATTAATGTTAATAATTTATCACAAGCTCATAATTTGATTCATGGTGGATTTTATCGCACAAAATGGTTAGCTGAAAAAGCAGGTATTGAATCAATTAATGATACTGAAGTTAAGAATATTATTGCTACTTGTGATGTTTGTCAATCTATCGATCCTTCACCAATTAGATGGGAGCATGGTGATTTATCTGTTGCAACTAATTGGTTACGTTTGGCTATTGATGTGTCCAAATATAGAGGAAAAAAGTATTTAACTATTATTGATTGTGGACCCTCTCGTTATGCCATATGGCGCCAAATTTCAAACGAAGGAGAAGACGAGTTATTGCGTAATCTATTAAATATTTTTACTGAACGTGGACCACCTAATGAAATTGTATGGGATAATTATTCTACATTTAAATCACATAAAGTTGTTACATTTTGTGCAGAATGGAGTGTATTGTTAAGCCCACGTGCTGTTTATCGACCTCAGGGAAACGGTATTATTGAGCGTCATCATCGTACTATAAAATGTTTTGCAGCTAGATCACGATGTTCGATTTTTAATGCGTTATATTGGTATAATAATACACCATCAGATCGTTTACCAATTCCGCCTGCTTGGCAATTATTTTTATATCAACCTAGATTAAAGTTTATAGTTCCTGAGAGAAATGTAAACGAATTTACAATTATGTTTAATGAAGGTGATTTAGTATGGGTAAAACCATCAGATAATACAAGATGTTTTGAAAATTGGTTGTCTGGAATGTTATAATGTTAGCCATCTTTAGTCTGTAACTTACTATTCATGTAAATGAGGCTACTCAATAAGTTCAGTAGCACATGTAAGCTTAGGGAGAGCTTGAACTTATGATTACATACTTATACATTATTCATGTTTATTCCATACGTTATAACATGGTGTCAAGTGGGATTTAACACATAATTGAATAAAATGGCATTAAATGAAGGTGGGTTAAGACCACCTGGACCTTTTGAAGCAAATAATAATCAAGACTTAAGCAAAAGCTGGAACGACTGGGAAGAAGGTTTTGAGTTTTACCTTATTGCTACCAATAAAAAGAAGCAACCTGAAGAAACAAAGGTAGCAATATTACTGACCTTACTGGGACAAAATGGAAGAACAATTTACAGAGGATTACAACTAGAGGATAGAAACAATTTGAAAGAAGTTTTAAAAGGATTTAGAACATATTACAACCCTAAACGAAATGACAGTTTTGAGAGCTATAAATTCTTTTCTAGAAAACAAGCATCAGATGAAGCTTTTGATACTTTTCTTACTGATCTCAGAAATCAGTTAAAATACTGTAACTATCCAGGGATACAATCAGATGATGGCGCAATGCTAGAAGACAGACTTCTTCGAGACCAAATAGTCTTAGGGATTTATTCGGACAGCATCAGGGAACAATTATTATACACTGACGACTTAAGTCTGGAAAAAGCAATCCAGATTTGCCGCCACAAGGAGAGTGCAGTAAAAATTGGTAGTCAGATTAATAACCAAGCTACATCTGTCGACAGAATTTCTGCCACAAGCAACTCATCTAAAGTTAAGACAAGAAAGGAGAGGAGACAAATAACGAATTGCAAATATTGTGGCGGTGAACATTTACAAGGTAGTTGTCCGGCTTATGGAAAAAAATGCCATAGTTGTGATAAACTCAACCATTTTGCTACAGTTTGCAGAAGTAAATCAAGCAGTGACCAAAATAATCCAGAATCAATAAACACTATAAACAGTCAAGTTAAAGAAATTGATCATCGTTTTGTTCTCCAGGTAAACAAAGCAGGACAGAAAAAAGAATGGATTATAAAATTGGGTTTAGAAAATGATAAATCATTCATAGCCAAAGTAGACACAGGAGCTGGATGCAATATTATGCCATCAGAAATTCACAAAAGATTACTTCCGAAACAAACTCTTGAAAAATGCAATACAGTATTAGAAGCATACGGTGGTACCAAGCTTAAAGTTATTGGCAAAAGTAACATTTTGGTCCTGTATCAAGCAAAGTATCATCTACTAGAATTTATTATTGTCCTCAATGGCACAGCCACTTTATTGGGCTACCCATCATTAAGATCTCTAAATATTGTACCACAACCAGAGCAAATACTTACAGTAAATCAACCTAATCATGAGATCGCAAAACGTTATGAGTCTGTTTTCGTTGGAAATGGCAAACTACCAGGTGTGCACAACATTAAATTACGAGACAATCATACACCAACTATCCATGCTGCACGCCGTGTACCATTTAGACTAAAAGACCAATTGAAACAAACACTAGATACTATGGAAAATGATAAAATGATAACTAGAGTCACAACCCCCACAGAATGGGTCAATCCAATAGTCGTTGTTACCAAACCCAATGGCTCACTCAGAATCTGTCTGGATCCATTGTCGTTGAATCAAGCCATTAAAAGAGAACATTATCAAGTACCGACAGCTGAAGAAATATTTAGCAAAATTCATGGCTCAACCATATTTTCTACGCTCGACGCAATGAGTGGTTTCATGCAAGTAGCACTTGATAAAGAAAGCAGTTTTGTTACAACATTTGGGACACCGTTTGGCAGGTATCGATTTCTTAGGCTTCCATTTGGGATCTGTTCGGCACCAGAGGTTTTCCACAGAATTGTAGCAGAACATTTTCAAGACTTGCCAGGTGTAGAAATATACATTGATGACATTTTAATACATGGCAAAGATCAGGAAGAACATGACCGACGCCTGATTGCTGTTCTAGACAGGTGCAAGAAGTTGAATTTAAAACTAAACAGAAACAAATGCAATTTCAGTCAAACCAAAACCAAATACCTTGGACAAATTATAAGCGCAGAGGGCGTTTCACTAGATCCAGACAGAGTAAAAGCTATATGCAACATGCCACAACCAGAAAATAAGGAAGATTTACGCCGCTTACTAGGCATGGTAACATACATTGCAAAATTCTGCCCGAATTTATCGCAACACACTGGAACACTAAGAGACCTTTTGAAAGATCAAGTTGCCTTTACGTGGGATGAAAACCACACAAAATCATTCAAACAAATAAAGAGTTTAATTATCTCAGCACCAACTCTAAAATTATTCAATGTGGATGCTCATGTTACTGTATCTGTTGACGCATCTAGCCATGGGCTAGGGGCAGTCCTTCTGCAAGATGGTCAGCCAATTGAATACGCTTCTTGCTCGCTAGATAAAACACAAAGAAATTATGCACAAATTGAGAAGGAAATGCTAGCAATTCAATTTGGATTAACACGATTCCATCAATTTGTCTATGGTCAAGCTACTACGGTAATCACGGATCATAAACCATTACTGGGAATAATGGCAAAACCAATATCTGATATATCACCAAGATTGGCTAGGATGCGCCTCAAATGCTTACGATATCATTTCACTCTTTGTTTTGAACCTGGGATCAATCTTGTACTGGCTGACACAATGTCGAGAGCTCCGCTATCTATCGAATGTGCCGACTACTCAGATTCAGAGATTATTCGCATATGTGACGTTATTGTACCGGAAAAAAAGATTGATACGTCCGAGGTAACAAAGAAGGATCCTACCCTTCAAGCGGTTATTCTCTATTTACAGAATGGTTGGCCAGAGAAGAAAGCCCTACTACCAAATGCAGTAAAGCCATTCTGGGGTGAAAGAAACAATTTATCGTATTATGATGGCATACTATTCAGAAATAGTCAAATAGTCATCCCTACATCACTGATATCGTCTACACTACAAGAGATTCATCATGGTCATTTTGGTATATCCAAGTGTATCGAACGTGCTAAGTCTGCCGTATATTGGCCAGGATACGTAGCCCAAATAACAGATTTAGTTTCGTCATGTGGTATATGCCAACAACATAGGAACTCTAATGCAAAAGATAACTTTATTACATACCCAATACCAGAGTATCCATTTCAAACAGTGTCAACTGATTTGTTTGAGATTAACAGCATACACTACTTATTAACCGTTGATTTATATTCAAAATGGACCACTGTTACACGGTTAAATCAAACAAAGTCTTTCGATGTAATAACGGAATTTAAAAAAATATTCGCAAGTTATGGCATACCAGAAAAGCTCATCAGTGACAACGGACCACAATACGGCAGCCAAGAAATGAGGGATTATGCATTGGCAAATAACATAACACAAATAACATCAAGCCCAATCTATCCGCAATCTAATGGATCTGCGGAGCGACATGTGCAGAACACAAAAATACACTTTATCAAGATGAAGGAGGAAGGGAAAGATCTGCAAGAAACTCTCACAGCTCTTCGCAGCACTCCACTTGGGGATGGTTTGCCCTCACCAGCTGTTCTACTACAAGGAAGAAACTTGCGAACTGGATTACATAGCATAACACACCATCTCAAACCACAATTCTGGAAGTCAACTGATGTCCGCCGAATACTTGCTACTAGGCAAGGCTCTGCCGCTTGGTATTATCAGAACTCAGCTGCCCATAGAAGTGTCCTCTGGCCTGGCCAGGCAGTGCGTCATAGGCAAGGAAAACTATGGCTACCAGCAAACATTATCAAACATGCAGATGCACCCAATTCATACATTATTGAAACAGCAACAGGTCAAATATTACGACGTACAAGAAGTCACCTTCTTGTAGATTCAGAGAAGTATAATGGTGATAAGCCGGAAATATATTTTCACACACCACAACCAAACAACCAATTCCAAGAAGAATCAAATCTTAGAACTATACCAGTTCAACCCAATAATGTTACAGATCACCAGCCTGACATGGAGCTTGAGAATAGAAAATCTGATCGCACAATCACGAAACCAAGCAGATACCTACAGTCTTAATGTACTGTACCTATACAGTAAAAATAAAATAAAATAAATAAAAACATTATAATGATATAATCAGTGAAAAAGGGAGATGTTATAATGTTAGCCATCTTTAGTCTGTAACTTACTATTCATGTAAATGAGGCTACTCAATAAGTTCAGTAGCACATGTAAGCTTAGGGAGAGCTTGAACTTATGATTACATACTTATACATTATTCATGTTTATTCCATACGTTATAACATGGAATAGTTATTAAGCAGGTATCTGCACAAAAGATTGACGTTAATATTAATGGTACCTCTTCCTACAGACATGTAGCTCATTTGCGCCATCGCCAATCTGGCGCAGTTACTGATTCTTGTATTGATGATACTCATGTTATTACAGATCATTTATCTGAAGCTTCATCTGATGCTGATGACGATAACAATGTCAATGATGATGAAATTAATTTATCTGATGACCAAAATGAAAATGATGTTGTCCGAAATATTATTGACCGTCCTATTCGACAGCGACGACCACCACAATGGTTGCAAGATTATGAAAGAACTTAACATTTTATATTTGTAATTTAACATTTATTATATACAAACTTTTTGTCCTACTTTCAAAGTTATTTAACACTTGTAGATCTTGAGATCTGGGTGGGATGTAGTTTAATTATTATTAAGTATTTTAATGTATCCGTAATATATTCAGTATGGATTTTATATTGAAGCCAATAAATTATTAGCCTCCTTTTCATAGCCTCATTTTAGATATTTCAAATGAAGGAGTGGTTAGATGAACTATATATCGCTTTTCAATTTCAATCGTCTTCTGATCTAGACGTCATTTTATATACGTGGACATTTTATGAACTAAATAATTTGTATATTATATTTGATATTATCTGCACATTTAATAAGCAGTAATTATACATATATATCAAGATTAATACAATTTTATTATTAAAGTCAATTATACACGTTTTACTATATTGTGTTATTTTATCAATTATTAAAGTTGAAGTATATACCAACATTATTCGTTTTCTATTTCTTGATATTATTATAACTTCTTACACATTCTTCGTGAGCTTATTGGCCGTTTGGCCCTAGATAAGATTTTACAACTTGCAGAGCTTCCAACCTGGAATTTTTTAAAAGAGGGAGGACACCAAATTTTCCTGACAAATTTTGCGTGATTACTATACTATTTGTATTTTTATCGCGAACCAAGGCTTGGTGAAATTTCTACCTTAATAAATTGTCAAAGAACTAAAAGTAGTACTTAAAAGAGTTGAAAGTTGCAAGAAAGCTCAAAGGCACAATATAGTAGGATACCCATGTAACAATTGAATATAAGTAATATCATTGATAGATAGTCTACTCAACGCAAATGAAGTAATACTGTACAGTACATATAAATCAATCAATCGTAACATAAGATCAATTTATGGATTTTTTAATTTTACAATAAGTACAGTGAAACTTGTACTCAGCACTAACAACAGCTTGCTTTGAACAAGGCTGAACAAATTGATATTTAGAACACCAATCGCTGCTAAATCGTGTTAAGTATTTTTTCTTCTTTGCAAGTGGTTCTTTAGAGCTGGACGAACTTTCCTCATTGTCAATGACATCGTCTACGTCAGAACTTTCGACTTCAGAATAATTAGCGTCAATAGAATCATTTTCGGATAAATAATCAGCCATCTTGCAATATTTTGTTTGATCGTGCTGCTACGCAACCAGAAGTAGTGCAATGAATGTTTTGATAGTGAGATTGGTACCAAAATAGAGATTACATCATCTTCAGAAAAGGTGGAACAGAGGCAATTCAAAAATGGCGAAAAGAGGTTAGCGAATAGACTCGTCGGGAACATAAACAGTCACTGTCTACGACGGTAATAAAATCTTTACAAGACTTTGATACGCTCAACAGCTTCAGGATTTTTTATATTGAAAAGTAGCAAAAAAGGCAACAAAATCGGGAGATTTGTATTGAATTTTAAAAAGTCGGGAGAGCGGGAGAAATGTGTGAAAATAGGGAGACTCCCGATTAAATCGGGAGGGTTGGAAGCCCTGAACTTGGTACATGCATCAAGAAAAGCATTCATGATAAAAATATTTATGCCTCCTCATGCTGCATAAATATGACATGTCGTAATCTGATTCAGGTTTAGATATGGAAAAAATGAAAATAGAAACGTCTACAATTCTACAAACAAGCTTAAGCTAGATCTAGACCATGGTTCTAAAGTGTGATGTAGGTAACATTCACAGAAGAAATTTGTATCCCTATTGAAAGTTTAATTTATAGATAGAGATCTGATTAAATCTATTTAATTTGAGATTTGAAAAAGACCACTTACCGCCTCGACTGCATTATGAATTAATGTTGATATCTTTGAAAACATTCTCCGTTTCATGAGGCCTAAATTATGTATTTATACCATTTATAACTGAACCATTTAAATAATTGACATAGTAATTGGTCAAATAAACATTGTGAAGACTAAAATTAGAGTCCAGTGTGATAAATCTAGCTAATAAAAGGCGAAAAGAAAGGATTTTAAAGCTGATGACGAGGTAACACAGATTTCATGGTCGACCGCCATTTTGTTTCGTGTTATTGATCACTACGCATGTGCACAACAATAGGGGCCAACAAAACACCACTCAGTACTAGATGAGACTGAATTTGGGTTTGGAGTTAGCTTTTATTTATTTTCATTTCAAGCTATAGTTTATTTATCTGAACAAACTGAGAGAGTAATAAGCCTCTGGTGGTCTATATGCTGCACAAGAACAACCAATGAACTGAAAGCTGTAGGTAGTGTCTACTTTGTTCAAGGCAAGCTGGAAAAACTGAGATTGGGCAGCTAGCCGTCGACATGAATGGAGAATTCAATGACAGCGACTTGAGACAACGAAAAATGAATCCAGGATCAAAAGAAGAACGTGGAAACGTAGAAGCAGATCATAAAACAAATAAACCTAAAGCAGCTATACCAGATGCAGAACAACGTAAGACAACCACATAGCCTTAAATTAGATCGTCTTACAGGGAATCTGCCCCTTCACGGGTATAAAAGGGGTGCATTGGTCTCTGATTTGGCAAATTGGAAATGCACAGAGGTAGACGCAACCAGAATTCAAGATCATATCAAAGTTTATCAAACAATCAAAAATTCCCCTGGTTAATACTTTTCCGAGTTTTTTCTATTTCAAAATACAACTACGTATGATCACACCCGTAAACTAAATTATGATAAGATTCTTAGAAATAGTTTTCTCTGAGATAGTCAGCCCAATAATGGCATGTTATGCATGTTAATAAACTTCAGGTTAGTTAAGCCATTTTATGTACATTGGCCTAGTGACGCATCAGGGCTAGATCTCTCATTCAGTGTAAGCGGATAACCGTAACGGCTAACCCATCATTCTAAAAAGAGGCTAGCCTCAATATGAAATAATAATCTCCAGTCCAGAACACATAGCCAAGTTGTGTAAATCATGTGACATCACTTCCTGTTACCATTTTCCAAGGATGAACATTTTTGATAGCGTGCGATCCTCATTCGAAACAGTGTATGGGTGATTTCCCTTTCTGTACCTGGAAACATTTTTTTGTCACAGCCATGGGGGCTTCAGTGTAGTGGACCTTATCCCACAGGGTCTTTGGCTCAATCCCTGGCAGAAGCATTATTAGTTGGCGTCAGAAAGGGCGTCTGGCCATTCAACTTACTCTTCAAACGTACTTAACCAATCAACCAACTCACCAACCAGCAACCACCACCCCGGTGAAAGAAGATACTAGCTTACCCAGTTTGTTGTGAAATGAGAAATCCTAAACAAAAATCCTATGATTAAGACATCCTCCTCTGTTTCATGCCTGTTAGCCATTCCGCTACACATATAAGAATTTTCAATTTATGCATAAATAAAGGTGTGTAAAAGTTTATGTTTGATGTGCATGTTATTATCTATCCCAATTAGCAATTGATTTGAGCACAAAGTGTCTAGCCCACATAAGCCATATCTATACGGTGCAAGAGACATTTCAGGAGATGACTCATAGCAGAAAATTTCTTATGCCTTCCCATATTTTCCTTAGTGGACTCTCTTCTGCCATGTAGACCTAGGTAGAGGCGTATTAGCCTGCGTACCAGCCCTGAGGTTTATTTCTAAAACCATAGGTTTCAGTAAAAACCTAGGATTTGGTACGCAGGCTAGAGGCGTATATGGCTCATGGAAAACTGTGCACTAATCGGTAGCCTACATAACATGTTTGTTTGTTTGTTTACCAGATGAACTATCCACCTATAAGATGAGCTCTATCACTTTGATATTCTTGTGAATGCCTGTTGAACAATTTAGAGAACGGCATATTTAGTTTTTTTTAGTTAAACACTCAATACTTGGTAATCAGTCATGTTCGAGTTTGTTCCCTTTATTTTTGTTTACAAGGGGCAATATTGCTTTCGTAGGATGCTACCAATGTGAAGCCTACTGAATTTTCTTAATTGCGTGTGCAGTGTAAAACTTAATTGTAGAGTAAAACTTTTCAGGGACACATCACTAGCCCTGAAAACCTGCAATTTGATTGAATTTGTTGTAATATCGTTGTTATCCTGTATTATCTATTAAACTGATAGCCTAGACCTGTTAGCCATTTTGATTCTTGAAAGAAAGAAAAAGCTGTGTGACATTTAATAGAATTTGCAGAAGATTGCCGAGGAAGTTGGAAGATTTACTTAAGTTTATTTTGGATTGATATTGTAAGAGAACATTAATGAATAACCTTATTTTTGAGAACAATATATTTCTTTCTTAATTATTTGATCAGGTTTGCCATCTCTGTTTTCGTATTTATCAAATGGATTACGCCAAGATAACGTGTTGGATTTCAATGAGCAGAAACTAAAAGAAAGACGAAAACGCATCTACACATTCATGAAAACACCGAGAGAACTTGAGAAGGTAGTTATAATTAACAAATCAAATTCAATCCATTAGATAAGATACATGTTAGATGAGATCTAAAAAACTTGTTCCACTAGCTAGGGCCCTAAATGGACTGAAATATTTCGTTTTTTTATATTGGTTTTGAAAAACGAGAATTATTTTGGAAATGTGTAGTCCAGAAATTGTAAATGTAATTCTTGTCAAGGACATTTTATCTGCAATTGCGTTCAAAAGAAATTGTGGTGTAAATGTTGAGTATTTAAAGTTCAGACAAATAAAATATCAAAACATCAAACAAAACATGACTTATTGTAAAGTTTTGAACTTTAAATAATTTGAAATGAAAAATCGATTATAATCAATAAAACCTAAACTATTGAAAAATGTGTAGCTTTTCTACATTGTTCTGCCTCGCAAAAACTTTTTCTAGATCATTATAATTTTGACAGTGTGCTATGTTTATTTTCATTTGACAAATATGAAACTGTATGAAGGCAGCAAAGGTATCATAAAATTCATTTGGAGAACATCTCAATCTCTCCATATAACTACTGCCTACGATTCTTAGTAATAATAAATATTGTATTTTGTTTAGTTTTTGTTATTTGGAACTCTTCTCTGCTTGGATGTATTCCTGTTTCTATTCACGTATTTACCAATACGCGTTGGCATGGCAATTGTTTCTCTCCTGTATCAAATGTGCAGTGGGAATAGCAAGTAAGCATAATATAATTCTCAGATTACATGCACATCAGAAATAACTATTTGTCTTTGACCACAATGTTAAAATTTGCTTCAAGGTTGTATTGGTTGAATCCAGGACAGAAGATTGATTTATTGAAAGGTAGGTAATTATTCAGACAGTTTTCTACAGCCACAGAAATAGAGGAGTAGTACGGGTGCCTTCGGTGGGGCGACACCGTCTACATTACTTATTTTTTACAGCCACAACCACAGGTTTAGCTACATCTGTGAGATATCTATTAATTACTTGAACTAATAGATTTTAATAGGTCTTTTGTTATATCCCACATATTATGCAATACGTTGACATATTATTTCACTGATAAAGTTACTGACCTGGGTAATGAAATATAATGAAAAAGAAAAATAATTTATTTGATAGCGATGTTGTATGTGTCTTTAATCGTGTCCAGTCTTAACAATGATTTGATAATCATAATCCTGTTTTCTATTAGAGGATATTTTAACGGTCTTTCACAAGTCAATCTCTCACAAGAATTGTTTCTGAGACTATATGGTCTGTTAACCAATGTGTGATTTTCTGCTCAGCGAACAAAAATAACACCAGAATAGATTTGGTATATTATTCACACCTCAATTTCCACACACTTGCCATGTTTTGATTCATATTTACTAAATAAGGTTTGAAAAAAGTTAGGAAACACGAGTGAAGCCCTAAGAGATCACAATCTCCGAGCGAGCTGTTAAGTTTTATGATGTTTATTTAAATATCTATTTTTAAATTTTTATTTTTTAATTGATATGCTTGTGTACATGGTTTTGCAGCCTTCATTTTGGTATTCTGTTGCCTAGCAATGACGTATGTTGATACCTCGATATTGTACCATAGTGTGAGAGGACAGACGGTTGTCAAATTATACGTCATTTACAATATGTTGGATGTGAGTGAACTTTGTATTTATTTATTTGTTATCACCCAATCATGATTTCAATTGATGTCTTGTATTACAAGCTACAATGAAAATATTTTTACATTTCTTGTGACTACTTACCCATGATTGATTCCTCTGCGAAAAAATTAGTTGAGTTCATGAACAGTTCATGAACGTTTAAAAACTATTATTACCTGTTCATAAACACCATATAAAAATTCGGACAATCTCATGTTCATAACTCATTAACCTCATGACACTGTTACCTGCTTAATTTATTTTATATTTATTTTTATCTGATTTTTCACTCATTTTTTCAAGGTTGTTGATAAACTCTTTGCGTCGTTTGGTCAGGATGTCCTTGATGCACTCTACTGGACGGCAACAGAGCCGCGTGATAGAAAACGAGAACATATCGGCACGCTACCACATCTGTTACTGTCCTTGATTTATGTCTGTATCTTTTCATCCATCTATTGTTGTTTTTGTTGTTGTATTCATCATTTTACCACAAACCCAGTAAGCTAGTAGCTTTTTTCACCTGATGGTTGGTTATTTGATGAGTTGGTTACTGTTGTTTGGAGTGTGTGTGAGTTTAATGGCTGAATGCCCTTACTGACGCCAACCAATAGTGTTTCAGCCAGGGATTGAACGCAGGCCCCCATTAGTCTTCCCCCACATTAAAGTCATTTTTATATGTCATCAAAATCTCAATCTGATTTAGTGATCTGATCATTCAATAGCAATTGAAACTTTATCTGATTACAAACTTTGAAATCAGCCGACAGACCTTGGAATGTTTGTACTTAATTGAAGAAACCTCAAAATTATTTCCTAATTTTAATTTTGAAGTGTTGTTTGATTTCTTCAGTTAAACTAATAATGATGATGGAGAGATGAATCAATTTTCATTTTGAAATTTTTTGAATGAATTGTAAAAGTGTGGTCTTAAGGGAACACAATTCTATTGTAGGACTGTAATAAATACTATAATAAACCGAAGATTGACTCAAAGCAACGAGTCCATAAGAAGATCAACAAATGAGGCTTAGATAATAATGATCTTATTTCAATGGCTTTCGCCCAACAATGCCTATCGATAACACGTGAGGCTATAACATATATTGCAATCACTAATTGGGCACCATGCCTCTATATTGTTAACAATAAGAATTGTTCCCAATCCTCTATCTACATGAATCCTTCAAGCCCTTGGCAAACGATGACAATTTTCATGCAAAAAATCTATTTTTATCTGTCGTTTGTTTTTCATGTTTTGAAGCAGTCTTCTCAAGAGCAGGTAAATGGACCTGACTTTCTCAAGACTTTGGTAGAACAACTCAAAGGGTCCTGACCATAGGCTTACATATGCTATATATTGTAAATCTATGGTCTTGCCTGGGGTTAAACTTTAACCGTTAAAGGGAAGTCACAACATCGAAAGGGTTCAATAAATTTTTAACAAAATGGCTCGAAAAGGATGACGAACATTTTCAATAATAAAATTATGTATGAACACTATGTGTTATTTTCTTAGAGTAATGCATATTCCTTATATAGATAGCATAACCATACAAATATGTCATAATAGTCGACTTCACCGCCACCATGTTGACAAACCTTAACTCTTTGATCAGTTATTCATACACTTCTAAATTTAGGACAGGCCATTGTATTAAATGTTGCATTAAATTCATTTAACAAAGCATTGCTTACAATTCTAATATCAAATCAGGTATGTTTGACGGTTAAGAATTATTTCCTCTTGCTATGAATTGTTAAAAACTGAAATCTTACTAAAAACTTAATGAATAAGGTGTTGAATTGGGCACTTTTTATTAGTAGATCTCAAATTTTATGGTGAGTTTCAGTAGTTTTTCAGTAGCAGGAGAAGAATCTAGATTAATGTGTCTGATGAATTAATTACAGTACCCAATCCCATTGCAGTATATTTTTAGTAGCGATTCAGTAGATTCATAGTGTCTATTAATTATTACAATCTCCATGTTGTCTATATTTCTATTATAGTTTGTAGAAATCAAGGGCAGTGTTTTTAAAAGATTTGAAACAAACAATCTATTTCAAATGTCTTGTAGCGGTAAGAATCTCAACCTATATAATATCAAAATATCATTTTTGTTCTCTATAATCGCTGACATATATAATTAATTGCTATTTATTCTTTAAACTAAGATGCCAGAGAAAGATTTCATCACATGATCTTATTGATAGTTGTATCTCTACGGAATCTTGCTGCTTTCAATTGGAACATCGGTAAGCATCTAGTAACGAGTATTGTTGAATTGATCATCTCAAAACCAACTGTGAAACTATTGTGTCAATTAAAGTCAAATGATTTGAATATACTTTTTTGCCATTTTAAACCGCCTACATGAATCTCTCATAAAATACCGGATAGAAACCAACAAATGAATGAATGAATGAAATAGTATAGGCTATTAGCACAACTCTGAGGAATCCATAGATCGAATCACCTCGTGTTCGATAATTCGTACTCGATCAATTTTTACCATATGTTCCCAGCAAAGTGGAATTTGCTCGGCTAGAGAAACTGTAAGATACGAAGACAATAGACGAATAAACACCCGTGTAGGTATATCCTGTTGATCTGAATCATGTATTTAATATTACGTACATACGACCTTCTACACTGGTCGTCACTAACACTCTGATTTAAAACTGCGCAATCATTTAGTTATAAATAACCTTACGCATGCGCATACGATAGATACATTACATCTCCCCTTCAAGTTAAACGACTAAACATAACATGAATACTTATTATTAGGGAGGTTAACTTTAACAAATTACTGATATGTGATTATGATATACTTATGATTATAACGATGTTACTGAAACGATAAATCGATAATAGTATCATTTGCGTCCGTAATAGTCAGGTGGACGTCTTGAACGGGTTGGGTATCGCGGAGTATCGTCGGACTGCACTTGATCACTCACGTCTGGTTCTGCTATGTCGTCGGAACTAGTATCAGGGGCAACATGCAGGAATACACGGTTACGCCACATGAGTTTACCGGACGGCAGACGAATGCGATAATCACGATCATTCTTTGACACTACAATACCATCTTCTATCCAGCGTTTACTTTGCGGATGTTGAAGTAGCACATGAGAGCCAACAGGAATAGATTTTAGAACTTTACTACCTTTGTTGTAATTCTTTGTGGTAGCTTCTTTGTTGCGGAGTAGCTTACTGTCAATCTCTTTGGCTGACGTTTGCCATGAACGGGAGAATGAAGTGTAGTGTGCGGGCACTAAAGAACGAAGGGGATGACCATACACCCATTCCGAGGGGGAACGCCCTTCTGATCTAGGAGTGTTGCGGTATTCTAGTAGACCTTGCAGAAAACTCTCCGACTTAATATCTCCATTATCACACTTGGCAAGCAGATGTTTTAACGCTTTAACAGCTGCTTCAGCGTGACCGTTGCTCTGGGGATGGTATGGCGAAGACGGGGACCAATTGACACCCCATCTGGTGAGAAAGTTGGTGAACAGTTCAGATTTAAATTGTGGACCACCGTCCGAACGAAAACGAGATGGTACACCGGTTTTGGAAAAGTGTGATTTAAGAACTGAAATGACTTGAGACGAAGACGGATCGGAATTCCATTCTGAAATGAACGGAAAGCCGGATAAACGGTCGACGTAGACCAAATAGTATTTCTGGTTGAGTTGGAACAAATCAGCTGAAACTGACTCAAAGATCCGTGATGGAAGTTTATCAGAAATTAAAGGTTCTTTCTGATTACTGGGTCTGTAATGTTGACATGGTGAACAGGCTTCAATGGAGGATACAATGTCATTGTTAATACCTGGCCAATATACAGTTTGACGCGCACGACGTTTTGTTTTAACAATGCCCTGATGTGAGGCGTGTAATCGTGCAATTACAGATTGACGAGCTTTCGATGGAATGACAATTCGACGACCATACAACACAAGGCCGTCGATGGTTGACAATTCTGGCCAAATTTTCTTATAGGCCAATACATATGGTTGGTTTGCTGAATTACCTGCGAAATTGTTTTCAACACAGGTTATGAGTGATTGATAATCTGCATCATTTCGTGCAACATTTTGTAGATCCGTAATGATTGGATCCGGCAACGGTTGTCGAACATTAGATTGTTTAGAATCGTTTAGAGTAGCGGCAGCTTCATCGTCAGTGTTCTCTGCGGTGATACTACATGCAGCAACTTTTAACGTAAACGACATACAAGCTAACGATGTATCATTTTCAATTTCATCATCGAGAGACGGATCATTGACCGGTGCCCGTGATAATGCATCCGGTATAATATGCGCGCTACCTTTTGTCCAAACCACCTGAAATTGATAGTTTGACAACTTATTTTTATACGATTGTAACTTGTGATTTTCAACGGCATCTAAAGTGTAATTGTTAAAAATTGGCAATAAAGGTTTGTGATCGACTAAAACGGTATACGTTGGTAAACCAGCGAGATAAATGTGGCATTTTTTTGTGGCCCAAACGATGGCCAGCGCTTCTAGTTCGATAATGGCATATCGGTTTTCACATGGTTGAAGAAAGCGCGATCCACACTGGATTAGTTTCCATTCGTTTTGCTGTTTTTGCATTAAAGCGTATCCAAGACCTTTTGTCTTGGAAGCGTCCGTTTGTAAAACTGTTTCTGCAGTAGGGTCGAACAGAGACAAAATCGGCGGTGACGTCATGGCTTCTTTTAATGAATTGAAGGCCATTTCGTGCGTGTTTAGCCATAGAAATTCATTTTTGACTGATAATAAATCTCGTAGTGGTGCAGCGGTGCTGCTGATAGACGGTGTAAACATTCCTAGCTGATTGACAAGTCCTAGGAATGACCTTAACTCGGTGCGATTTGTAGGCGAAGGAAAATTTGAAATCGCTTCGACTTTTCTTGGGTCGGCTGAATAGCCTCCTGGTTTTATGACGTAACCAACGAAATCGACTGTTTTCTGCGCAAATTTACATTTTTCAGCATTTAACGTAATGCCATGTCGAACAAATCGTTCTAATACTGTACAAGTTCGATCAACTAAAGTTTTGTATGAATCACCGTCAATAAGTGTATCATCAACGACTTTGTTAACGTTTGAAATGCCTTCAAGGGCTTGATCACATCTTAAATTGTAACTATCACCGGATGATATAAAACCCATCGGGGCACGCAAAAATTTAAATCTACCCCAAGGAGTGATAAATGTTGTTAATTTTTGTGCATCTTCATCAAGTGAAAGTTGCCAATAACCACACTTTGCATCTAATAAAGTGAAATACTTGGAATGCAAATCAATGTTTTTCACTGCATCAGCTGGCGTTGTAGCAGGGTGCAACGTGCGTTTTACTTGCTTATTTAATTTGGTTAAGTCTACGCATAATCTTACGCCACCGTTAGGTTTACCTACAACTACTAACGGATGACACCATTCGACAGGGGTGTCACCAACTGGTGTTATAACGCCCATCTTTTGTAGACGGTCTATTTCAGATTTAGCCTTGTCACGATAAACGAAAGGTATTTGACGTGCAGTATGAACTGCAAATGGCTTGTGGTCTTCGATTAACTCAATTTTCATTGCGTCGCCGACACCTGACATGGGCGGCAAAACGTCATCGGTATCGCAAAATACTTGAGAATAAATCTGTTTTAGTTTTTTAAAATCATCCTCTCTTTGTTGTTGAGTAGGATTTGACGACAAAGAATCAATCCACTGTTTACGAGCGGTTTCATTAAAAACAGATTTAGGTGGTGATGAAGACTTGTTGACAGTAACTACATTCTGAGGATTCGTGTTAATGACACTTGATAAGTGCCTCTCAGATAATGTGGTTGGAAAGTCTACATGTACAATTTTAAGTTGTTTACACACATCTAAAGACAGATAAAGACCGGTCACATCATAACATATAACGACTGTAGTATTTACGCTATTACCATTTAAATCGAAAGTTAATTTGATTGTCCCGGCCTGAACTAAAGCGCGATTATCGACGCCAACGTAATTATGTGGACTGAACGGAGCCAACGTGCTATCGAATTTGCCTATTGATTTCAGAAGGTCAAGACCTGCAACGGTTCCTTGAGCACCTGTGTCGCAGACAGCAGGGAAACGACCTAACAGTTTATTGTCTTCCCTAACATCGACATCAATTGTCGGTAATTTGCCACCATTGGAAGCTTGCATCGATTTAATAACTGATGTGCTCACGGTTTTGGTTTTCTCTAAGGACTTTAAACGTTTACGGCAAACTTTTGAGTAATGCCCTTTGAGGCCACAGTGGTCACATGTCACGTTTGCGGCAGGGCAGACTGATGTAAAATGCTTAACATAGCCGCACTTAGAACAAGGGCTTACTGAATTACTTGACTTGGAAGCAGAGTTACTGTCGTCATGCTTCGTTTTCTGTTGACGTTTATTATGATTTTTCTTAGCTTTGGTAGATTGTACATTACCAATTGTGCTATGTGTGGCGTGGGCTTGTTGACCTAGGGTACTAACAGTGGAAGAAGCGGCTTCTTCGGTTTGTAAAAATTTGAGAGTGTCCTCTAGGTTTAGCGGGGGAGATTTTGCGATAACTTTGCGTTTTAAATTTTCATCCCTTAAACCTAGTACTAGAACAGCGGTCCGCAGTGCTTCTGGAGTCACTGCATCTACATTAGCATAGTCACTTTTCTCCATTAAATACGTGTAATATTGATCAATTAACTGGTTTGAGCCTTGAGTGACTGTGAGAAAGCTTTGCCAGTCGAGGTTAGAGTTGCGCTTAGATCTTAAGTGATCGGTTATCTTTTTCAGTATTAACTTAAGGGAGTCCGTCGTTGAACGTTCGATTTTGATGACGCGGCGTACCATGTTCAGAAATGCTGGGGAACACAGACCCCAAAAGGTAGCAATTTGCCTATCATGAGGCTGGGCGTCTAAATCAATAATCGCGATATAATTCAAAAATACCTCCTGCCAATCCAGGAACTGCTTTAGGTTGATGTCTGCATCTAATGTTGGTGGTGTCTTTATGACAGGTCGGGCAGAGGTCTGAACGTTGACTTGCTGAGACGTGCTTTCTCGGTTTTCTGGATCAGTGGTGCTTGTGACTACGGTTTTCGGCACAACGGCCGTAACGGCACGCACTTGTCTCTCGAGGTCATAAAAACTGTTTTCTAATTCAACCAATTGTGGCTCTTCCGGGTCTTCTGCTCCATCTTTGATGGGTTCTTGTACCAACACGGCCAAATGTGACGCCACATAGCGTTCCAGCGCATCGTGAGCGCGTTTCGTTGTGATCGTCAAATTTTCCCTATCACTTTCAGTTCGTTCTGCTACTTCTGTACTGGTGAAACTGGTGAGGGATGCCACCAGACGATCTAAGGCTCTTGTCAAATGTCCTTTAAGGCCTGATCGACTGTTTTTCAATAATTTAACATCAGCCATCGTGACGCAATAAAATTAAACTCTTTGAATAACGTAAAATATTACTGTCCAAATAACAGGATCAACTGCGCCATGTAAGATACGAAGACAATAGACGAATAAACACCCGTGTAGGTATATCCTGTTGATCTGAATCATGTATTTAATATTACGTACATACGACCTTCTACACTGGTCGTCACTAACACTCTGATTTAAAACTGCGCAATCATTTAGTTATAAATAACCTTACGCATGCGCATACGATAGATACATTACAGAAACCAAGGCATAGCAGAATACTTTGGTATGCTGTAATTTGAATGTCTATCCCGTACATAATCATTACGCTCGGATGGCTATCTGGTATGGTGGAATGCCAGCCTTGGTTTAGTTTTTTGATAACATTTCTCCATATAGATGAATTGATCACAATTGGTAACTTTATTGTTGTTTCAGATAAACTACTTGGACTGTTACCAGATTTTGCTTTGGTCTACTGTTCTGAGTACGTAGTAGATTGGTTTAAGCATGCATTCATAACAAAGTTCAATAATATAAAGCCAGATGTGAGTTAAAATGTTGATCACTGACATCCATTTCATTGTATGTTGGAAAGATGATTGTAGCAAGATATTATAATAGAACCAAGATAGCCTAACTCAGATTTGTGTTGTAAAGAGTTTTAAACAGGCCATAATATTATCTTACCTTTGTGAAAATCAACACAAATAAAATGTAGTTAACATCCTCAACTATTGAATAATTCAAATTTACAAACAACATATTCGTCCAACATCAATAACATACTCAAAAATCTACCTTAGTTGGCCCAATATTGATCATTTCCAATTGTTTGTTTGATAATCTTAACCCCAACATAGATTTTTGAGGATGTGATTGATGTCGGACAAATATGTTGTTTTTAAATTTTAAATATTCAATACTTGAGGATGTTAAATACATTTTATTTGGTTGATTTTCACAAAGGTAAGATAATATTATGGCCTGTTTAAAACTCTTTAAAACACAAATCTGAGTTAGACTATCTTGGTTCTATTATAATATCTTGATTGAAGTTACCACGTGACAATATATTCTACTGTATTGTTATTTGCAGGTCTATGTTACATATCGATCTTTCTTAGCAAAAAACGTTTTAAATAGTAATCAAAATATGGTAAGTAGCTCCTTTAAAAAATGTTTGTCCTTTTAAAGTACACCATTTTCAAATTTGTTGTTATTATGAACAAACGAAAGTAAGCCGTTGTGACTATATCACGATCACTCGCCATGATCAGATATTAGACATTATGATGTTACTCAACTTTGAATCTCCGTTTTTCCAGATTTGAAATTTTGAAGTCACTTTTTCAAATTATTATTTCTCAAAAATACTTATCTGTTTATCAAAAAAACATGGCAGACCCCTGTGAAAACATCCATGAAACTACAGACAGCTCATGAACATTTTTTGCGGGTTCATATAAAGTTAAGTTCGTGAATTTTTGGCAAGTTGACGTTCATGAACTCATGAACTTCTTTTACAAGGCACTTGGTACAACAGGTTAAGGTAATAGATTTGGGTTTTAATTTTCTATGAGTTGACCCTATTGGTTGATTCACTCTAATAATTTAATTTTACTATTTTGTCATTTTTACTATTTCGTTTTTGCTGGCTTCATGAAATAAATTCCCCTTTTCTTGAATACTAATATCTTCTAATCATGGCTTTAATTGTATTATATTTCCGTAGACATTTACTGGCCACGTTGATAACATCTCTCGGCGGATGGGATTCACCGCACTCCCTTACGCTTGCCTTGTACGTATACCACATTGTCATATTTATTGCTTACATAATATAATAATACTAATGAAGTGAACCCGCTCCGCTGGGTGAAATTTGAAAATAAAATAAAAATAGAAATTTTAATTGCTAGAAGTTAGCCCAGATGATAAATAAACAATAGAACTTAAGGTCAGTCGGGTGTGAAAGATATTGTATGACGAACATGAGAATATAATTCTTTCTTTCTATGGAACTGCAAGGGAAATCCTGCGAAAAAAATACGCTTCGGGCTGTCAATTGAAGGAATATAAAGATATGAAAATAAAACATGGCCTATGTTGCCGCAAAAAATCATAAGATACCCCACGGAAAGTATGGATTTGATACGTTTACCATGAGAAGCGTGAATCTCCAATACAGTAGATACAAACAGACATACATCTACGTTTATATAGTAGATAAGTAGGATTGTTCCACTCCAGTTATTGATACAGTTTTCAATGAAAATATTCGTACAATTACACAGCAATTACACCGTTAGTTTCGCCATGCCACATGAGTTGATTTGCCAAGTGTGCAAGTGACAAATTTCACTTTCACACCATAATTTTGGGTATTTTACTATTGAACTAGTTGAAATAAATCACCTTATGGTCATCTAGTATGTCTCATCTAATTCAACACTCATTAAGTTTCTCACATCTATATGTGTGGTGTGTTTATGCTAGTTAATTAGCCATGGTAGACATATTAAGAATACCATTGTAGCCTACACAAGTTATACACAATATTATCAAACCTCTATAGGGTGACCGCCTTTTAAGATGGCATCATAGTTTTGAATTAACCCTACATACAAAGACTACCTGTATAAAGCAGTCAACTTCTCTTATATATAATTAAATCCTATTTTTCACAGTCTGTTTTCCCAGTCTTCCAAGACACCATGAACCTGAGATTCTTCCTAATGCTATTGGTGAACACCTTTGAATACGTTACCATACCAAAGAAGCTTGAAAATTGCTTCATTTGTATTATAATGTTGAAAAATATTGATTCCGCCCAGTTTATGATTTTTCTGTTGATTTTAGATTGTCCGTGCCGTTACACAGTCAGTACCCTTGTCAGGATGGTCTGGTGCGGCATTTGGATTTTCACTTTATTTAACGTAAGTTGAATTTTAACCATTTGGCTTTTTTATAAAGTTCTACAGTTTAATAGTTGATTTCTTTGCTTCCACAGTCTCTGTGCCGTCAAGATCTTATTAAGCTTGCATATATTTGGTAAAGCAGCTCGATATGCTGACGAAAAAAGCAGTGATGCTGATACTGTGGATTCAAGTGCATCTGTTGATGAAGTATTTACGTCGTCAGGTATACAGGAAATCTGCTCTCTGTCTGACGAGGATCAATTCACAAAAACAGATGAATTATCTTCATCTATGAAACAACGCAAATAGTCATGTATATTATGTATCTGTATAATAGTCGACCTAAAATTAGGAAAATTTTATTATTTATATATTATAGGTATTGAAATTTAATATTACAATTGAAAGTGGATATAGTTGATGTTGATTGATAATGAACTGTGTTTGATCAAGCCTCTTTCGGTTGCCCTACCCTCTGACCATGTTCCCATCACCTTGGTTTGTAGGTTTCATAGACCTGCTGACTCAAAATAACTTGATAGTTGATAACATCAATTGGGGGATTACAGATTGCAGAGGGACTAGATGCAATTGGGGCATACAAGAGTTGTGGGGCAATTTCAAAGAATCTTCAAAGGGGAGGGGAGATGTATACATTTCTGGGATTTCTAATGGTGATCATCAGTATCTTAACTGCTACCTGACTTTGTTAATGCTTCTATCACTTTTCACGCCATTTGTTGTACGATCATATCGCTGATTTGAAGATCATTAAACCTATGATTAATCTAAAAGTATCAAATTATTTAGTTTTTGTGCATTTGTAATGTGCGCATGCGCGTTTGGTTGTGTTCGTTTTCCGAGTGAGTTTCACATATACGTACTCGAATTTGTTTCTCTTCGCATTTAATGAGCGATTAAAGTAACTAGATTGTCGATTGATGTAAGATACTTCTATTTGTAATGGAAGTGGCAACGAGTACAGGAGCAACCGGTCAATTAGTTGGTAGTAATCCCCAACAACAGCAACACTTTGTTGTTCAGCAGCAGCAGACTCCGGCCAGTACAGGAGGAACGCCGGCTGTCAGTATCATAGCACAAGATCCATCGAAGGGATTGTATATCGTAGATCCAGCCCAGCAACATGCTCTACAGATGTTTAGTGGAAATGATCAGAGGTTTGTTACTGCCGGTGGAAATCAAGTCGAGTTTGCCTCTGCGGCTGCTGCTCCTGCTGCCGTTCCGTCTACAACGAATACACAAGGCCAAGCGATTATGGTGAGAATTATTGATTAAATTGTATGTTTTGTGTTCTTCATAACTCAAATTGATGCGTTAATATGCTTAGTTGTTGTCTTAATGCCGAATGTCTGGCGTATGACACTCGTGTAGTTGATGTTTTGTATTTTTGTGTTGTTCTTTCGACTGTGTTTGATTGGATAATGGCGCCTTCGCGTTCTCCCTCTCATTGGTGGTTACAGATTTTATTCTACCCAACCCGATTCAGTGTTGTTCTAGTCACACACCTATCAAATTTTTTATCGTTAGGAAACAACCAATTACTGCCGTTCAAACTGTCTCGCTTCACTGTTTCTTTAATTTCTTGTTTTCAAAATTTAATTTATCTATTTCTCGTTCGCTTCTCTACCTGTTACGTTTCAGCCTTGGTACATGGTCACGTGACCTATATTCATACTACAAAAGATTTAGTTTATTTTTCTTTGCAAAATATTTAAATAACTAACAGCTGGTAGACTGATCCATATAGATTATCAAACAGGATAAATAATGTTAGATGATTTCTATAGCAAAATCATAGAAACCCTCTTGAAATAAATTCA
Source organism: Haliclystus octoradiatus (assembly GCA_916610825.1). Classification (NCBI taxonomy): domain Eukaryota; kingdom Metazoa; phylum Cnidaria; class Staurozoa; order Stauromedusae; family Haliclystidae; genus Haliclystus; species Haliclystus octoradiatus. The sequence goes on along the minus strand of OU744452.1, from coordinate 20,631,578 downwards.
AAAATGTTCAGAAATTCTCTTGATGAAATTCTGACGTTATGGGATTTTTGACGGAGGTACATAATTAGAAAACAATGGCACACTTCCTAAATGATGTCATTTTCCAAAAATACAATGACATCAGTATTATCAAAGGCAAAAATGTACATTATCACGATTGTATAGAAATGATCAAGAACTCATCCTTCTTCAAAAAAAATATCTCCATTTTGTAGATTTGTTTGCAGCGCTTTACTAGTTACGAGATTCCAGTCTCACTTATTAGCAGGCCTCCTCAGGACTGACATAGTCAAGGGCTTGGCTGTAGCTCCTATACCCGTCTGCTGTCTACAGTATAACACTCTTAGTAGACCATACATGACATATTTTATATTTTGATTGACAGATGAATGGCCAACAAGTTATTGCTCAAAGGTTACCTGTAACTATGGAAACATTTGATGAACCATTATATGTTAATGCTAAACAGTACCATCGGATTATCAAGCGACGTCAAGCGAGGGCAAAACTAGAAGCAGAAGGGAAGATCCCCAAACAAAGAAAGGTATATTAGTTGTCCTTCTGGAATTCTAGAACAATTTTTAATTGATATTTCAAAAGTTTGCCCTGGAAATCAGAATTATCATTTTTCTTTTGAATTGGCTCTCCTTCCGTATCCGCAATGTGGAATCCTCACTTTTGTCATACCCTACCACTCTTTCTTATTTAAAATGATTTTCATCAGATGATCTGAACTGCTTCAAATTCAGCTTAATGAACAACATCTTTTCTTTCTGCGAACAAAATTTTAAAGCTTCTCGGAATCTCGGGTTAAATATGAATATGCGATGATGATGATACAGCTCTGAGCTGATCTTGATTTTTTTTGTAATTATTTGGTGTTCCGTGTTCCTAGAATCCTAGATTCTGGAAAGTTGGAGCAAATTCAGATAAAAATTAATAATACTGATATCTAGGGCAAACCTCAACAAAAATTGAAAATGTTTGAAGGTTCTTTTGTCATACACTAGCCTAACATTGCGTTAACTATTATTTGTATTTTTTTTTTAGAAATATTTGCATGAGTCTCGTCACCAACATGCCTGTCGTCGAAATAGAAGTAACGGAGGTCGATTTGTTGGTAGAAGAGGCCAACCAGGTTACGAAGGAGACGATGACGATGAACTGCTGCCTGGAGAATCTTACCAGGAAGGAATGAACAATGATGGATTAAATGATAAAGAATTAACATCAAAGCAAGTCGATGTAATTGGCAGTGTTTACCCATCAAATGTAGTTGGTAAAGAACAATAGATCAAAGTACCGTATATGACGAAAGAGGTTGACACGTCATTACTCCGATATGAAACAAACATGGATACGCCAGTGTTACAGTTTCAAAAGTAGACTTAAAATGAGTTATTCTTAAAGAACCAGCTCACTGTAAATTTTGTATATAGATAGATTACACCATTGAAATAAAAACAAAACTCATTGACTAGCTATAATATAATTTGCTTGTATCCATGATATTTAAAATTTGTTTTATTGAAATAGTTATTAACATTTCAAATATTAATATTAAGTACAAAAATTGATTGCTTTATATTTTAAATTGCACTGCAATTGAAACTCTGAACTAACATACATAATACATTTAATTTATTACTGATCTAGGAACCACACAGGTGACACGTCTGCTGTTGAGGTGATCGAGGTGAAGACGATGCTCCCAACTTTATATTGTGGCCGCTATCTTCAATATCTAGAATCAAGTGATAGAATGTTGATGACAGTCGAATCTGTCATAATCAAATCTGTCATAATCTGATTAATCTACGGAATTAAATCAGTAATGCTGAAGCTACAACAAGAGAGAGGGCAGCTGAACCCCTGTCCTCTTTCTTATTATTGTTATTCGTTTTAATGATGTTTTGCACAAGAATTGTAAATAAATGCCAACTGCTTAGGGTTTTGTCATGAAAATTTGATTTTTTTTCATTCAGTTGCAAAGTAAAATAACACATGATTGTGTGCCAATATTTGCTAATTTATATGGCGCAAGATCCTCATTTAAATAACATTCTTAAATAAGTGATAGTTTTCACTGCCTGTCCCCACTGCTCGCTGTGCATTATTAATAACGATTTACCACCCAGGCATGGAGACTTTATTACACAGGGACATATGATCTTCAAGGTCTTGGACTCTTTTGTTTCTCGTAATTTTGTGAATTCAAAGAAGCAAGGTCAAAACACCAAGCATATGAATAAAGGGTTACCACATACTTGCCATGTTTGTATTCATATTTACTAAACGAGAAAATGTTGGGAGACACGAGTGAAGCGCTAAAAAATCACGAGCTCCGAGCGAGTGATTTTTAGCTTCCCGAGTGTCTCCCAACATTTTCGAGTTTAGAAAATATGAATACAAACATTTGCAAGCATGTGGTAACCCTTTTCTAAAATAAAACAAATGTCGGAATCTCATTCGACGGCGAATTTTCAATTCATGAATTCACAATTTAAAATTCAATTTCAATTCATAAACCAAGCATGAAGAGAATCCCACAACAAGATAGATTTTGTCGAATAAAGAAAGACATATACAAGAACATAGTTCTTTAGAAAATTAATGCAGTAATTGTTATTTAAATTTTAGGTTTACCTTGAAACAGCGTAGCCTATAATTGTCTTTCGTTCTGTGTTTTTATTTTGCATGTTACACGACCAATAACTCATTTACCACGCTTTTCAATAAATAAATAAATCTTGAGCTAAATGTCGTTTTGTAAATCGTAGCCATTATTGAGATATTTATTGGATTGTTATCAAAAAGTTATAAATTCTGTATTTTATCACAGATCAAACTTTTTTGAAGCTTGCGGTTTTTCCCGGTTTTCGGAGCCATGTTTTACCCTAGGATTTCATGCACGCTCTTTCGACCAATCAGATCGCAGAAAACCTTCGTGATATTTTAGAATTAATTTTGAGGGCTCTGCTAGAAAAGTTAAATTAATGAACTCATTTATGTAGTACTTATCACAATGAATCAAATCCTATATCGAATGAAAAGATCTCCTGTCTATAATGGTCAAATATTCTCAGATTTGTTTGCTGGCCTGCTTCTATTAGTCTACGTCTATTTCACTGTATCATAACTCTTACCCATTTGTAGTTTGGATCCCATCACAAATTCATCAGCTATTCTTTGAAAGATCTCCTCTGTGAATAAAACACTTTTTTAATTAGATAAAGAGCATGCCATAACGGTTGCATGTATATGAAGCAATATGAAAGATGACAAATAAAATTAAAAATACAAGCATCAAATTAAAAAAGACATGCTACATATTGAAGCCCATTAGTGCATTTTCAGATTCACCCCTCTTCCCCTTCCCTGATACATACTTTGGGGGCATTAAGCCCTTTGCATTTAATGCCATTTTTTCCTCACCTATGTTTTCTCCTGTTTTACTTGATGTCTCGTAATAACTTGCGTTGATAAATTCAGCGTAGTCCATAATGTCATGTATTTCATTCGCAATTGAACGTTGTGTCATTAGATCATTTTTCGTACCAGCAAGATACAATTTACAATTCTAAACACAGAAGCAAACACACAACTTTAAATTGGGATGCATCGAAAAAAGGACTGTTTTATAACTCATTTACCCACAACAAGCCCAAAAAGTTGAGCTTGCAGGCATTACTCGTGAGGATATCAACTCTTTTTGAAAATTGCTGAAAAAAAATAGCAAAACCAGTTTTTTAGGTGAATTTTTTTGTTTCAGAACTGATAGAAAATGAGGAAATCAGCTTTTCTAGGGATTCTCTTCAAATTGCCTGGATTGGTTCTTCAACTGGAACAATCGATCTTATGCATAACATTGTACTTTTAACGATTAACGGTCCAAGATAATCTCTGATCGACAAAATCACATCTGATAAATAAATATTTCAACTACAGTATTCAGAATTTAAAGGAAATGAGAATCTAAATTTAAAAAGATTATTGAGTAGGACCTGAATCAAATTGTAACGCAGCATGCAGATGTCCGGTTTTATATCTGAATGCCTTGAATCTCACCTCCTCGTGAGCCCGAACTTCATTTACCCAGAATTTTGCACGTTCAAAACTTGTATCATCTGTCAAGTCTGTAATTGAAAAATGAAATATTTTATAACATGTAGTCAATTGGTTGTATTACAATAAACTAATTAATATGATGATATTATGACTGTGAACCTTGAATACCAAGACTAGATCAATGCAATTTACTACTGTGAGGAAGAAAGCAACAATCTATTTCAAAATTTCAGCATGTTCAGAATGCTTCTGCGAGATTATTTACTAAACATTAAACAACATAGAAGCCATATAACTAAGATTCAGATAAAATATTGTTCTTTTACTTTCTCTCAAAAAGTGGGACACTAGAATCTCCACAATACAGTAGCCTACCATTTTATATTTTCAAGGTCAATTTTGGCGTAGAAAGAGTTGCACTATGTAAAAGCGCAACAGTGACATGTACGGATAGCAAAATAGCTCAGCTACGCTCGGATTCATGGTGGATGATATAATAATCAAAAGAAATCAAATAAAATCAAATTCAATAGAATAAATTATCAAATCAATCAAATCATCAAAGAAAAATCAAATCAAATCAAATAAATTAAAACAAAAAAAAAACAAAGTAAAAGAAAGGAAAAGAAAATTAATCAAACCAATATAATAATTAATAAATTCTTGCTTATTAAATTTGTAACAAATGATAGCGATAAAAAACACGGGATTTCACAACGTTTTGCCATATCATATCTTCATGGCATCATCAGGTATATCAATACAAATGAAAAAATTACAAATATATAGAGTTTGAGTTTACAAAGGAAATTGTCAAATACAATTACACGGAAATTAAACAAACAACCGGGATTTTATAGAATCCAATTGCGTGTTGAGTGTTGGCTTGATCCGCCTCAAGAATCAAGAATAAAGAAGAATCAAGAATATCATCAAGAATAAAATAATAAAATAAAAGTTGAAAAAAGTAAAAAGAAAGTAGAGTAAAACTATCAGGAAAAAAATATATCGAAATAATAAGTCAAATAAAAACAAAAAAGGAAAAAGTAATTATGCAGACCATTAAGAGTCAAACCCCTACCCCATACGTTTGGTACGGGTGATCCATCCCTAGACTAAACCGAGGCTGGAGGTATGAATTGTTTTTCACTACATACTTATAATACAGGTGTGACTTGTAAATGACGTGCGAATTTGACTCGCCTTAAGCTGATGTCGCAGCAGAATTAAAACATTTAATAAAACATTTAATGCAATACATGTACAGGACTGATTTCACTTTGAATCATAGTAATTAGATTGAACTGTTTTGAGATTGATAGGCCTACGGTAAACACGGTAGTCATGAAAAAATTTTTGTCAATTATTTTTAACACAAAGTAAAGAAAACAATAGTATATTATTTATTATGCATGATTATGCAAAATAGGTCAAGTTTCTATTGGAAAATAAAAAATATAACAGGAAAATATTTATTTAAACAAATTAATGTCTTGTGATATACAATCAGACTATCAGATCAAATGTCCATACAATCTAAACTCATCCTGTAGCGCTGCACATGACGATAGACGGTGCGAATATTGCACGGCTTCAACATCCTGTCTGGGATTGCAGTAAAATGTTAAAATTTAAGAAAATTCATTTGAAAAGTATGCAGTTTACAGACACCGATTTTCATGCTCATTTCAGTGGTTTTAATCTTTGGTGGTGGAGTTAGAAAAATGTATCAAGTATATATAATGTCATAATAATAATGATGATATGGTATCTAACAGCAGTTGATAATAATAATAATAATAATAATAATAATAATAATAATAATAATAATAATAACAATAACAATAACAATAACAATAACAATAACAATAACAATAACAATAACAATAACAATAACAATAACAATAACAATAATAATAATAATAATAATAATAATAATAATAATAATAATAACAATAACAATAACAATAACAATAACAATAACAATAACAGTGCTCGATGTCATTTGACAGAGCGTGAATAATAATAATAATGGAGTCAAAGACTACGCATTCATTTTCTGTAACTTAAAGTTTTTCGCTTTATGCGATCATCAGACAGATACTATTAATGAAAAATATATACCAGTTACTCTTATTTGACAATAGTGAGAAAAAATTTGAAAAAAGAGAAAAACTATTGTTATACTTACAATGGTTTTATCTTTACAATTACTAAGTTATAATGACATGTATTGTTATTAGTTTCCTTAATTAAATGGCGCTGTTATAAGGCTACGTTTTTGTTTCTTTGAAATTAGATAAATAATATTTATTTTCATGCCTACATTTTGATATGAGTTCAGATTTTTTATTTAATATGGCTTCTTTTGAGCAGATGATGTGGAATTTTTCCACTAAACATAGGTGACACATTTTTGACATATTATTATAGGGTCTGCCGGAGTATATCAAGTATATATATACTATATGTATATTATTAGAATATTTGTACTATATTAAATATAATAAGATTAAGAATAATATGCAAATCATTTAAGAGAGTGCTCGATACACTTAAGTAGAGCTATGTATAAATGAAAAAAAGATTATTCACGTTTACGGTAAACTTGACTAACCTTTGTATGTATATTATTATAATAATAAATTAAAAAAATAATTATAGTGAATGTAAACTCAGATACACATATAATGTAAAGTGCCCAATGTTGGTTAAAACAGAGCATTATGATAAGAGACAAAAGATGAGGCAAAGCCTTTACACTTTATGTATGCCTTAAGCCTTGTGTATATTATTATAATAAAAATTATTATTAATTTAATCTCACCAAAACAAATGATGGCGGCTTTAGCACCACGGTAGTATATTTTACTCATTGCTTCATAACGTTCTGATCCAGCAGTGTCCTATTCAAAAAAGAAATTAACTCCATTTAAAATTAATCAACGAGGGTGTTCAAACTTTGATAAATCACTAGACATATCATATTAATTATTTATATTTACAATGATGTTGACATGATATAGCATAGGGATAAATGTTTTGATAAATATCCCAAAGTAATTGTCAATTAATTTCTTTTTCTGGAAGTAATTAGTAATTTGTAATTAATTACTATTTTCGAAAAAGTTCTATAGTAATGTAATTTTTGAATTTCCAGCAAAAGTAATTTGTAATCTAATTAATTACTTTTTCAAGCAATTTTCATGACACTGATTGTCCGACCTTCATTTGTGGAGCGTTCTTTGTGTAGTAAATATCATCATCATCATCATCATCATTTATTCAGAACCTTTAAGTTATACAAACTTTTTTTCAAAGGACTGATTAGCTAAGTTGACAGGAAAACAGACATTAAGTAAAAAAACAGGCATAAATAACAGGAAAGAGTGGTAAGTGTAAAGTATACTAAGAACGGATATGGATGATAATACTGGAATACGTGATTTCTGAAATTTGAACTGACCTTAGTCTGCACGCAGTGTCTGTGTCAAGTTTCTATCATTGTCACTCCTAGAATGACTTGTGTTGCATCGTATATGGATGGCACCTTGTGATTATCTATCCTCTACTACTACTACTACAGTAAGTAGGCGTAAAAGCTGACATGGGGCGGCAACTAAAAAGATGATAAAGAGAAAAAACTTACCCAGATGCCTAATGTTATCTTTTGTTTATCAACAGATAAGACTTTTGCACCAAACGCTGCTCCGATTGTCTGGAAAGAGGATATGCATTTTGAATAATTACGCATAAAGGCCTCCAAGTAATTTGAAAGAAAAAAGTAAATTCAAATTCTTAATTCTACATGTATCAATCTATGGACTACGATCTACAGTTATAGCAGGTCGCAGGACTAGTAAACAAAACAGTGAAAGGAACAATTATTTGTTGTAAAACCTAAAACTACTAAGCAAATAAACGCTCACATTTTGATAGGGTATATTTTCATTAAAACGATCGTGAATAAATCGCTCAACAATGCTAGTCTTTCCTCCGTATTCTTTTCCAAGCAAAACAACTTTCATGTCAACTCGCGTTCCCATTTTAGTTTAGTCAGATCGATCAAGATTTAAATCAAATAGAAATCGATTATCTCCAAGGATAACTCTAGTAATAATTCATAAAAATCATCATAATATGTTCTGATAAATCTTTAATTTTACATGAATCATTTAGATTACTAATATAAACGACTACAGTCTACTATCAATAATACCAAAATAAATGTAAATCAACGAAATCTCACAATTTTGTCGCCATGTTGTTTTCGTAATAATGGTATTCACATATATCGCACATGCGCAATACTGGAATACGTGATTTCTGAAATTTGAACTGACCTTAGTCTGCACGCAGTGTCTGTGTGAAGTTTCTATCATTTGTCACTCCTAGAATGACTTGTGTTGCATCATGGAAATTATGGAAATAAAATTAAAAATAAATACGTAAATTTTGTGTATCTGTGTAGATTGATTGATTGATTGATTAAGATTTTATTAAAGATTGACCTTTATTATATATTATTATAACTTGAAGGTTTCTGAATAAATGATGATGATGATGATGATGACCATTTAACACATACAGGATGTTGTGCATCAATCCAACATGTTCCAAAATAAAATGATCGATAAAAATAAAAAGATCAATAGAGTGCTCAATGCAGATATACAGAGCAATATAAAATAGTCAAAGATTGGACTTTGTCTCCGTTTGCACGATAGCAATATATTGAGAATGAGACAACGTCCAATCTTCAACTTTATTAAGATCGAGGCTTTACTGGAAGATTAAAATAAATGTAAAGTTACATACGTAAAAGAATACACACGTAAAAGGCATCTATTCAATGCTTCAGGTTTTTGCATTTAATTAGTGAACTATCTCAAAAGGGTGAAAGTGACTATTTACATGTGCTGAGCTACTTTCCACAAACTGCATCATCTGCTAATGAGTTCCAGTGGCAGTTCCAACGTAAATAATATAATGTTTGACATTGAATTTGGTGTTTAGATATGTCAATGTGATAACGCATAGGTCATAGTGTGTCCATGGGTCTTTGTTTTCATAGTACTAGATCGTTACACAGCTACAACTCCACTTGTCCATATATGACCTTATAAAATAGGTGCAATTAAGGTGCAATCACGGACTCTCTGGTGGCGGTGTTCCAGCATCTTCCAACCTTTGCATCACCTACAATGGACAATCATAGTTCAAAACATCTGTTCTCAGATCTGATTGACTGTGGTTCAAATATCCTGAATGTCAACCCTTAACTTTATCCAAGGATGTGTACATATGAGTCAGGCTAGGTCAGGTGACAGTGAGACAGGCTGTTATGCCGCCTGTTCATGTTGGAATTTCATTCCACTCTCAGCAGGAATAAGCGACCGGGATTGCCTTGCTTTTCAAACCCATTATCAATTCCATTATTACATTTTAAAATTTTCCAACGAAAATAGCAAATAATAAATTACAGTTGAATTTGATCTTAATGTTTTTACCTGAAATGTTAAATTAATTGCAAATACTCTTTTGAATTCAATGTTATCTATTTGTTACTTATTACTTAGATATGCCGACACCTGAACAATCCATGAATGATATATCATGAACAGTTGACCAACATTTCATTAACAGTTAACCAACATTTAATAAACAGTTGACCAACATTTCATAAACAGTTGACCAACATTTCATTAATAGTTAGCCAACATTTCATGAACAGTCAACCAGCATTTCAAGAACAGTTGACCAACATTCCATGAGAAGTCAATCAACATTTTATGAACAGTCAACCAACGGTTCATGAACAGTATCAGCATCTCATGAACATTCAACCAATATTTTATGAACATTTAACCAACATTTTATGAACATTTAACCAACATTTTATGAACAGTCAATCAACAGTTCATGAACAGTTGACAAATATTTCAAGAACATTCAATCAACATTTCATGAAATTACTAACTTTTCATGAACCATTCAAGATAAATAATCCATGTACTGTTCAGACAAACATACATTTAATTTATTACTGATTTATGAACGGCACGATTGACATTTCTGCTGTTGAGATGATTGGGGTGTAGATGCTGCTCCCAACTTTATAACGTGGCCACTATCTTCAATATCTGGAATCAAGTGATTGAATGTTGATTACAGTCAAATCTGTCACAATCTGGTTGTCCTATGGAATTGCTACATCTTTCTAGAGAAATACAATGCCTGAGTCACCGTCGCCACTTGACATTAACAAAACAACAGGATTCTCTGAGCAAACATATGTAAGTATTCCAGTCATGGTTTGGGCAGGCTTCAATGTTTTTATTTTGCTTTTGGTTTCGCATAACAAAACAAAATATACTGTTACAATTGACTGTATAAATTCTTATCGCTTTCATATGTTCAATATCAAATTCCGATAGTTGTTTAGCTGAAACACTTATCATTGCTTACCTATTTTACTTCAATTTAACATGTTGTAGTTCAAATGCATTCTTAGTTATGATTGGCTAGTTATTATGGTACCTCAAGATACAATTTCATATCTTGTTTTCTTGGGATTAATAAAAACGTTAAACAACAAAGCAGTGGAACCATACCATCAAACATAGATCATTGTATTATAACCCATTACTCTTGAAATCATATAGTTAATTTTAAAATGAATTGTTTATAGATTCAAGTTGCATTTGTTTACTTTAGATTAACTTGTATATGCAATTTGTGATGGCTCAAAGGAAGACAAGCTAAAGTTTATTGGATTAGTAGTAGTAGTAGTGATGAGTACCCTGTCTTGATATTCTGCTTCTATTGGTCTATATTATCAACCTTACCTGGTTGCGATATTTGTAGTTTAGATTCCATCACATATTCATCAGCCACTCTCTGGAATAGCTCCCCTGGAAATATAAAACATTCAATCAAATTTTCTTCAAATAAAAGACAATTATTGTTATTTTTCAATTCACAAAATCGTCAAGAAAAATTGCACAATTTAGTAAGTAGACCAATCACCATCTAAGGTCATGCTAAGCTGTGATTGGCCATTCTGCCTTTTTGTAATTGGCTAATCATTCATTCACTAAAAAGTTACATGTCCCCTATACAAAACAGCCGTTGGTAAAGTGGAGTACAGGGGCATGTGGCACAGGTCTACCCTTGGATGTAAACCAATTTTCTTACCTATGCTTTCACCTGTTTGACTTGATGTTTCATAATATCTTGTATTTATAAACTCAGCATAATCCATAATGTTATGTATTTCAATTGAACGCTCAGTGATTAGATCCCTTTTCGTACCAGCAAGATACAATTTACAATTCTAAACACACAAACAGACACACAACTTTAGACTTGGATGCATTTATACTTTATAGAAGTGAATGAAACCATGGTAACAATTAAGATACAATTACACGCATAATGGTCATCGCTTCTGTGTGCAAAGTACAAAAAGAAAATTAGGGAATTTGAGGAGATCTCCGGTGATGTCTGCAGCATCATACATTGTAACATTGTTCTAGTGGTTATCTTGTAGTTGTTGTTGCTGGGTTTGTAAATGCCTGGTCTTGTTAATGTCTGGCCTTAGCACTAATTGACAATCAAAATCTGATCTGTGATTGGTAAAATCAAAATTTGTCCAGAAAAGTATTTAGTATAGTATGATATCAGCTGTGTCTGCAATGCTACGCATGCAAGCCCTTTTCTTAAAATATAGATTATTTTGATTATTGCATTAATGAGTTTAATTTGATGCATTCCAATGGTACCGGCTATGCATGCCTGAGTGTTTAGCCTCTCGGAATCTTCGCAATAGACCAAACTGGATAAATTAAAACATTAGATGCATGTCTTAACTTGAAAATAAGATTGAATAGGATCCAGATAACCTAGTTTTATATCTGAATGCCTTGAATCTCACCTCCTCGTGAGCCCGAACTTCATTTACCCAGAATTTTGCACGCTCAAAACTTGCATCATCTGTCAAGTCTGTAATTAAAAAATGAAACATTTTATAACATGTAGTCAATTGGTTGTATTATAATAACAAAGTATGGCATTTAAAATTAAATCATACCAAAGCAAATAATGGCGGCTTTAGCTTTACGATAGTATATTTTACTCAATGACTGGTAACGCTCTGATCCAGCAGTATCCTATTAAAAAAAAATAGTTCCATCAATTAACCAAAGAGGCATCCGTATTTCCCATGCGAAAACAGTTTAGGAGTTCATGAACAGTTGATGAAATTGGGGTCATTTAACGTTCATAAAATGTTCATGAACTGTTTTTCACAAGGGTGCAGGGTCCGACAAAATGTTTTACCTTCCGCAAACCGTATATTGTTAGATAAACGAGAGAAAAATGTTTAAGTAATTTTACTGGCATAAAAGCGTAAAATCGAAGCTTTATTTTAGCTTTATATCCAACATTTTGGCTAACCTTCTGAATTTTTCTAGCCTTCCACAAAATAGGTTTCCAAGTTTCCGGACTTTGTCGGACCCTGCAGGGGTGATATTGAATCCTGGGCAATTTGTTGCACAAGAGGGCCTCTAAAGAGAACACCAGAAGGCATCAAAAAATCATAAGCTGCCGCGGCGAATTATCATGCCAAGCTTTTATTTGTCAATTTCCAGACGAATGCCCAGTGGAATTCTTGGGAAATAAACATTTAATAATAAATAATAAACTAATAAACATTTGACCTCTTAAACCAACAACATCTCAAACAGTGTGGCATCATCTTCAAATATTTCTAAAATTAGCTGAGATTGCGGAAAATGAAACTGTGTAGCCTATGTGCGTACGTCGGTACTTTTCCCATACGTTTTCATAAATTTTCACAATTTACTGTGATCCCAGAAAGGAGGTTGAAGCTGCTCAATATTTGCGCCATCTATCTTCATGTGCAGCGCTACAGGATGAGTCTAGACTGAGCGGACATTTGATCTGATATTCTGATTGTATTTCGCAAGATATTGATTTGTGTAAATAAATCTGTTCATAGTAAATTGTTTGTTTTTGATTAGAAATTTGACCTATTCTGCATAATCAACTTTGAACTGAGTCATTTGGAAGATTAGAAATAAAATTATATTGTGATATAGTCTCTCTTCTTACTTAAAAAGAAGTTTAAAATGTGGCAGGAATATAACTTTTAACAACTTTACCATAACCATGTAAGGTCATGGTACAAAGAGTTACGAATCTAAATTCATTATCATCATTCGAAAATCGACCGAAATAAGAGTTTGAGTATGTCAGAAATAGCAAGGGTTTGTATGCAAACAGATTTAAAGTTTGAGATAGGGATTGTATGACCGCCCTTTGATTCCAAAGAATTTGCAATGATTTTGGGGTGTTAAAAAGGCAATCCCTTTGCGGAAACCTCCTTTGGAACTTTGACGTCACAACAAAGTGTCACATCTATGCATGTCATGCAAAATATTCAAATGTATGGTAAGTAGCAGTAGCAGGTGTCCAGGCATGCACAAAATCGAGAACGATGGCACGATATCTTCATACATTAAGTCATTCAAATTTGAATAACATGCAACTTGCTTTTTAAGAAGTTAAATATAAACATATTTAATTGCAAATCAACGTCTTGCTAGAAACAAACAATCACATCAAATGTCCATGCAGTCTATACTCATCATTTAGCGTTACGCTTGACGATGGATGGCAAGAATATGGCACAGCTTCAACCTCCTTTCTGGAATAGCGGTAATGCAGGTGACTTGATATAGCTATTATGTGTAGCTCTTAAATGTGTATCAAGACTAGTTAAAATTTTTCACATCTGTTCAAGTTGCTCTAGGTACCATTACACGAAAACGCAATTATTTGTAAGGGTAAGAAGGTTCTGCAATGTTTACCGGCCTTTATCTATTAACAAGTCAGGCATGAATTCCAAGAAAGTCCGTATCATCAAAGGGATACATATATTGCCTTGAAATTGAGAAAAATAAGTTTCAATTTTTAATTTAAAATTGGTATAATATATGTTACTGTAACTAAATGGTAATATCATAAAGCATTATACAGCTCTGTCATTAATATCATTAAGTTGGTGGTTGAATAATAAATGTTTAACAAATCAGATTATTAATAAATCAATTATGTCTGGAGTAAAGTACCCGACAATTACAACATGACAGCGACTGCAAAATTTATCCAAGCCAGAACTTTTTCAAAACATTGAGACGCTAAAAAATTAAAAAATCGTACCGGTAATACAAAATGGTGATAAATTTTGACATATTTCCTAAAAAAGCACACAGCATGCACGTTCGCAAGTTAAGGCCCGAGCAAACGATCCAACTTTGTCGTTTTGACTCTGTCTGACTTTGTCGAACCCACAAGGTTGAATTGTTTGCCCATGCAGTCGAACGCAGTTGGATGGTCGATAATGGGTGCTAATCATCGCCGTCTCGACTAGTCGAACGGACTGAAAAAGATTTTGACTGAGTTCCAAAACATTTTCAGAGTCGGACGGATGCAGAGGAATTTTGATGAGATTTTCATGTCTGGAGATGTCTGGAACATTGAAAGTAAGCATATACGCAGGCGCAATAGTCAGAATACTTTCCGGTTGAATTTTTCTCATGTTGACTTGGGATTAGTCGATTGTTCTGAATCGAAAATACTAAGAATTTATAAACAATAAGGATATCAGAAACTTTTAATTCAAAAGCTAAACACAAAAACTATATAAAATTTAAGCCAACGCTCATTTTAATTTATTTGTCGCCTTCAACTTTTCATATTTGATAACATGTAGGATGTGAATAGTTTTTAATACGCCTTCAGGTCAAAATTACACAACTTAAAAAAAGCCGTATGCAGTTGGCTATAAAGCTGAATTTTGCTTACGCATCCAACAACGTTCGACTTTTGCATCCAACAAAGTTGGATCGTTTGCTCAGGCCTTTACAGACACCGCTTCTCAGCTGGCATGGTAGGCATGGCCAGACATGGCCGCAGCTAGGAAATGACTACTTAAAAAAGAGAAAAACATACCCAGATGGCTAATGTTATCTTTTGTTCATCGACAGACATAACTTTTGTATATGACGCTGCTCCGATCGTCTGGAAAGAGAATGTTGCATCAAAGTTACGCAAAGCACTGAGAATGTTACTAGTACTGACACTAAGCCTAATATGAACTGTATCGAAGTTTGTCTTTATGGAGAAAAGTCTAATGTAGAAAAGTTTAATGAAGAAAAGTTTAACGCCGAAAAATCCGCCGCATTCTAAAAATGTTTATAGAGAAAAGTGGAAAAATAGCCTAAATTCCGTAAAAATGCGATTTTTTTTCAAAATGCGTGAAATAACATAACGTCAATGCGGTTTATTATAACATCAATTCGAAAACATAGTTAATGGAGAATTTACATTGATTCATCGAATGAATAAATATGAATTCAACTTTATGAACAAGTTCTTATCAATTATACTGATTATACAAAGTTTGTAGCGCACGTGTGAAACAGTAGGGATATAGCTAACGTGTGAAACAGTAGGGATTAGATCTGAAAGTTTCATAATTACAGAAATAAGATTATATCGAAAACGATTAATTTAACCATCACAATATAACCATTACTGTTATAGCTAATTCTTCATATAAAGGTGCATCAGTGTAATACCTTGCTATAGTGCACAAAAGTGTGTATCTTTACAGGTTTTATCATCGACTTCTTACTTTTCCTCATTAAACTTATCGGTTGCCTATCAGGATTTAGATATAGACTCAGCAATATTTTCAATAAGAACAAATGAAAGTCAGCTACAGCTGTATGGACAACATAGGAATAATCATAAACAACCACAACAACATGATCTTAATGATCGACATGCAAATATTGACAGAATGTGCAATTGCAGAGCGAAGGATAAGTGCCCACTTGATAATGAATGTTTGTCATCCAACATCATTTACAATGCTAATGTTACACTAACATCAAATAATACCAGCTACAATTATATCGGACTTACAGAAAAATCATTCAAAACCTGCCACGCAAACCACACATCATCATTCAAACACCAAAAATACAAAAATAAAACGGAAACTTATATATATGGAACCTTAAGGAAAATAACACAGATTTTAATGTCAAATGGTCGATAATAGCCAAAGCTAACGCCTACAGTAATATGTCTAAAAAATGCAACTTATGTCTTCCTGAAAATTACTATATAATAACATCACATATACCTAATTTACTTAACAAAAGACCGAAACTGATATCAAAATGCCGACACGAAAATAAGTTTTACTTAAGAAATTTTAAATCCTGTAATTAAATATCACAATATCTGACCTAACGATAGCAAATAAAAACCTTTGTATTAGAAGAATGGCATATACTGCGTTTTATGTATGTTCACAGGAGTATAATGGTATATTTTTTAATATTTTAGTATACAGGGTCATATTCATGTTTTAATTAGAAACCTTTATATTTAACTCATAGTTCTTAATCTTGAGGCTGTATGTAAGTGACACTTCGTATAGTTTAAAGTTTCCTTTATTTGTTGGTCAAAATGACAAAATATATCATTTCATATCATGAGGGGCATTTTAGGTGTTTTTCTTAATGCTGGTTTTTTCACTTTCTCCAACTTGTAGGTCTCTCAAATCAGAACGAGGAGGGCGGATGACTCCATATTTTTATTCAGATAGTCATTTAAGTCGATATGGGGGTATATCTTATTTTAGTGCTTTACAAAATGTTCATTTTTTCTAACTACTGTATAAGATTTTTTAAATCAGAACGAGGCATACATATCATTAAATATCAATTGACAACATCTAGCTTTTTGCATTTCTTTCTATATTTCTCTGCATATCCGCATCGAGCACTCTATTGATGTTTTGCCACCAATAAAGTTATCAATTGCTGGTTTGTTTGTATCCTTCAAAAAAGAATCTGCCTTTGGCAAATTGTGCCTTACCTATGAAATTATACAAGCGTAACAATATTTTTTCAGATATATATGAAGGTGCATATTGGTTAATATGCAAGAAGATTTTAATTCGTGATAGGTCCACACGCACAAAATCAAGTTAAAAATTATTTAAAAAGTGTTCATATACTTGTAGTTCTCTCAAATGACAACGAGGCATGCAGGTGACTTGATATAGCTATTATGTGTAGCTCTTAAATGTGTATCAAGACTAGTTAAAAAATTTACTTCTGTTCAAGTTGCTCTAGGTAGCATTTTAGGGTTCCTCAAATTGCAAGTTGTCCCTTTCTCCAACTTGTAGGTCTATCCAATCAGAAGGAGGCATGCCGATAAATGGATATATCATTATATATAGTTCTTAGATGTGTATCGAGGCATGTAGAAAAGATTTTATGAAATTATATCATGTATTTATCATTAGATACAGCCAATGGAGTTGATCAATGATTTCACAGGTTCTGATCGTGAATTCGTAATCATTCTATGCTGAAGTGACAAATATGTTGAATCAACGATAATTAAAATATTAAACACTATAACTTCGTAAAACTAGCATGCAGGCAACAATCCTCATAGCGTATCGTATTAATCAATAAAATATTAAAAGGTATAGAAAGACTATCGCAGAGCGTGACAATAGAATTGTTCTTAGATAATTAATTCGTCACCTCTGTTCGATCAATTAATTGTCATAGCTACGGAGCCTAAAATAGAACTTATTGCAATCATGTCAACTGAAGTAAACAAAGTAATGTGAGAATCCCGTTGAGAATCACCTTAATCTTGCATAATTATGTGACTTATTCTGATACGAGGCCCAGACAGAGAAACCGAGCAATTCACACAGACCCTATTCTTTTGTGAATGAATCGCGGTCTGTACCGCAGGCTATAAAAAGCCATGAGTTTAAAGGGGCAAAATTGACCGGCAACCGTTGCGAGCTCAAGTTGAATTTATGCTTAGCGTAATTCAACGGTCTCGCTTTGAAACTATTGTTATACGCAGGCCTAATTTGTTATAAATTCATGTCAACAATGAACATTGTGTTATAAACAATAAACATGCACGTGATCCCTAAGTGCTTAGCGCCTGCCGGTCATTTTTGCTCCTTTAAAACAATGATTTCCGCGCTTCCGCTGTTTAGACCCACCGCCAAAGAAACCTAACCTAACTTTTGAGTATTTTGAAAGAAAACAGAAAATTCTTTATTCTACAGTTACAGCTAAAACAGTTATGTGTTGTAAAGACACTAGGCAAATCAACCACTTACACTTGGATGGGGTTTACATCTATCGAAATGACCGTGAATAAATCGCCAAATCAGACTAGTCTTTCCTGCGCAGTTTGCTCCCAGCAGCACAACCTTGATGCCAAATCGCGATCCCATTTTAGTAATGTAGTAATAAACTTAGAAAATGACACTTTAATAAGTAAATGTAATACGTATAATATTGTCAACTTTCGTCAAATACATGGAACAACTCAACGCTACACTATGAAGCGGTTTTTACGGTGTACGGAGGCCTACGGTGGCCCACATTCTCACGGCAAAACCATGGACAAAAGTTGAAAAACTTACTTACTCACGGCAAAATATACTTATTCACGGCAAAACTTACTTTGTCACGGCAAAACTTGATTAAACGAAGGCGGAAGTTTGAAATGTGATAATTTACGAGAGCGTTCTAGAGTGGCCCTCCTTTTCCTCGGTCATCGCACTGCGGTGCATCGTACTCCTCGGCCATCTTAAAATTGGGCTACTGCTACTGTCGCGAACACCCTTAAATTATCGCACATGCGCAATTCACAATTGAAAATCAATAAATAATTGAAAATTAAAAACAAGTGTATACTAAACCAAACTAAGCTTTATACCCTTTGCTATGAAATGTTTAAATTTCGCAATCAAAGGCTGACAATAATATTCGTACTTTTCAAGTGAAGCAATATAAATTAAACAGCACAGAAATGTACTTGAATTGCATTTTGAATTGAAGGCCTTCACATGTTATGTTTGTGCATACACCGAATACTGCTCAACTCATCAGCTGTTCATTTACAAAAATAACAACAAATGCTCTCGTTCTCTCCTTCTTTGGTCCAGTTCTCGTCATTCTTGTTGCATGGCAACTGTATTGTTGTTGACAAGGTGTATGGATTCAAACGAGATAAACATAAAACGAGATTCTAAAAATGGCCACCGAATGATTGGGAATTGAAATTTTTACCATAAATTGTCATAAAGCTTTGATTGGATTTCACCTTAATTATATCTCAATACACACACAAACATGAATTATATAAAGTTCTAATAACCATGCATCATCCAACTATTGATTTGGAAAAATTTGCGCACTCACAGAGCGACAGAAGGTGCGTACAAAACAATATTTTAATAATTTTATATATGTGGGCTAATGAAAATCCAAAGAATATTAAAGAGTGTAATTAGTAAATCTTCTTGTCTAGATATTTCAACTGAGTCAAGTGTAGTATATTTCAATGCATCATTCGTCAGTATAATTGTTTGTGTTCTAGTTAAAAGTCTTTTTGTCTATAAATGTAGTATAAAATATAAATGTATGTAAGATGGTTTGGTTAGTTGGTTGAATGTTTAGGCCCGGGTTATACGCCGTACTTTCCATGAGCCCCCGGGCATGAGCCGTGTCTGGAAAAGTTGTAAGGCATGCCTCTGGCACGGAATTTTTATATGGTGTGAAGGTCCCTCCTTTTCGGAGGATCTGCGGATAGGCTATGTCCCTCAGGAAATGTTTTCAGATTTATAAAGCTTTAAGAGCTCTGTAGTGCGTTTCAAGAGACCAATTCAGTATAATTTACCGTGTTCCCCTGCGTTCTTCCACCAAAACATCACTGACCTGGATGTGTCGAAATGCGTCTTCTAAAATATACGCTGTACTTATGATGAGTCGTGGTTTTGTCATAAATTATAACTTTTGCTATGTTTGGCATATACGAGGGTTGTGTATCTATTGTTATCGCTTTCACACAAGTTGCTAAGCAACAACGATGAAACTTGATGATTGAAATTTTGACGTTTCATTTGTTCATTATTATTGTAAAATCTTGTAAAACTAACCCGAAACAAAGTTTATTTGATTATTCCAAAGGACTGATAGAGAGTGCAGTATATTTAAGTGTGTTATTTGATTCTATGTGGTATACTTTGGCAGATGTCTTCATATTGGTGTAATGATAATGCGTTATTGTTTCATACGTATACATGAAAGTGAGACTCCATAAAGGAGGCTAGATCTTGTATAAATAGCGCTGTATAACTAATATTGAGTTAGTGTACTTAATCCATGTGTTGGTGTTGAGTTGTTCCATGTGTTGGACGAAAGTTGATAGTTGATTATATTATACATATTACTTTTACTTATCAAGTGTCATTTTTCTGAGTTATATTACTACAAGCTAACGGGCCATGTCAGTAACTTCTACTGTTAGTTCTACAACAATTACTTCTACTATATCATCTGGTAGTGTTTCTTCAAGATCAACTCCTGTTCGTGAGACTAGTTTTTCAATTAGTCAGTCTCGTTTGTCAATGGCTGGAAAATTGAAGTTAACAGACGTAATAAGTCCATATAATGGTGAAGGAGATGCCGCAGAATGGTGGGCCAGATTCGAGGCAATTGCTACGCTAAAAGGATATTCAGAAATTGACAAAGTGTTAAGTGTACCTTTATTGTTACGTGGGCCAGCATTTTTAGTATACAATGAAATGCCTGTTATTAAAAAGAATATACTAAAAGACGTTAAAGAGGCTATATTTACTGCTTTTTCGTTATCAAAGTTTGCTGCGTTTGATCGTTTAAAATTACGTGTGTTAAAAGAAAATGAAAATGTAGATTGCTATTTTGCTGACGTCAAACGGTTGTGTACCTTGGCAGGCATATCGTGCCCTGGAGTGATTTTTGTTACCGGGTTGCCTGAGGACGTCGGCTTACAGTTAAGATCAATGGTTAATGCGTCGGATGCAGAGTTAATAACTAAAGCACGTGTATTGCTTGAGGCACGTGGCGTGGACAATATTGTTCCTGTTAATATATCGGCGGCTAAGCGTTATAATAATACGAATAATCCTGTCAACAACGCTGAAAGAATGGAACTACGTACGTGTTACGCATGCCGCACTAAAGGGCATATTGCTAAAGACTGTCAAAACCGTACAAATAGACCGCGTGTATCGAAATGTGTATGGTGTGGTGACAATGGTCACATGGCTTATGAATGCCCTAAGTTTCAGGGAAACGGACAGCGGACCGTAGTAGCTTCTGTGGATACTACCGCGGTCCAAAACCAATAAATACATTGCCAATGTGTGATCTTAGTGTAAATGGAAATTTAGTTAAATGTTTGATAGATACTGGATGCTCGTGGACCGTAATTTCACGTCGCTTAGCAACGGGTATGTGTTCACGTAATTCTTTTATTACAATTACTATGATGGACGGTAGTACAGTTAAAGTAGAAGGAGAGGTAAATGTTACATTGGAGAGAAATGGAAAATCTGTTATGAGAAATTGTTTAATTGTTGAAAAGATGTTAACTGGTATAGACGTAATTCTTGGAATGGATGTGATCACTATGTTTGGAGGGTTATCTATCTCGGCTACTGGGCAACCTGAATTTTGTTCGGTGTCAACAGTACCTTCTTGTAATTTTATTGAGAAAAAGGATATAGTTGTTGAAGATGATAATTTCACAGCAAGTTTTAATGGTGAAAGTTGGACAGTGTCCTGGTTGTGGAAAGATGGTAAGGCACCGAATATATTAAAAAATTGTATACCCTCTTATTATATGAATGATGCCACTAGACAAGAATTTAATAAAAAGTTAGACGAATGGATAGATAAGGGGTACTTGATTCAATATGATGCTGCCAAATTTGGTGAGGCAAAAGGTTTAATACCTATGTTTAGTGTTCGGCAAGAAAGTAAAAACAAGGTTAGACCCATATTTGATTTCCGTGAATTAAATCAATACGTAGATGTATTTACGGCTAAAAGTGATGTATGCTTAGATAAATTACGTAAATGGCGACAAATAGGGATCAATTGTGCTATGATTGATCTGAAAGATGCGTATCTTCAGTTGAATGTCGACGATAAACTTTGGCCATATCAAACTATTAGTTACAAATCAAAATTATGGTGTCTAACGAGAGTGGGTTTTGGGTTAAATATTGCCCCAATGGTTATGACAACGATTTTACAGTATATATTGAAATGTGATGAATTAATTTATAATGGAACAGATTCTTACGTAGATGATATTATTGTTAATACGGATATTGTATCTCCGGAATATGTACGCGAGCATTTACGTAAATATGGCTTAATTGCTAAGCCTACAGAATTGCTAAGTAAGAATGTACCTACTCGAATTCTTGGATTAAATGTTAGTAAAAATGAAGATATCTTGTTATGGAAGCGATCAGATATAATTTCAACTGACGATATAGATTTTTCATCATTAACTAAGAGACAATTATTTTCTATTTGTGGTAAATTAATTGGTATATACCCTGTTTGTGGATGGTTAAGAGTAAATTGTAGTTTTATCAAAAGAGCTACAAACAATGTTGATTGGGATATTAATGTATCACCGAATGTTGTTAATATGTTAAAGGATGTTTTTGAAAGATTAAAAAAGACTCAACCAGTTCAGGGAAAATGGAATGTATCCCATAATGGTGAAGGTACAGTTTGGTGTGATGCCAGCTCTATAGCCACTGGTGTGTGTATTCAAGTAAACGGAGATACCATTGAAGACGCCTCTTGGTTACGGAAAGATGCAGCTCATATTAATTTAGCAGAATTGGAGTCTGTAATCAAGGGCTTAAATCTTGCTATTGTGTGGTCATTAAAACGTATTAAAATTAAAACTGATTCATCTACTGTACATGGATGGGTACGTGATGTGTTAACCAGCCGACAACGAGTTAAAACCAAGGCTGTAAGTGAACTTCTTATTCGACGAAGATTAGAATTAATTGAATCTCTTGTGAGAGAATATAATTTAGAATTGTCTATTGATTTAGTTAAAACAAATGAAAATTTGGCTGATATTCTTACTCGCGTACCGACTACTTGGTTAAAATTAGTGAACAGTACCAATTTAGATAGTATAAATGTATGTTCTGCAACTGTGTCAACGTCTGAACGTTCTACTGTAGAAGATGCTCATCGTTTAATTCATGGCGGATATAAACAAACGAAATGGTTACTGGATGAAATGAGTGTTGTTAATGTGCCTAGAAATTTAATTAAAGATGTGATATCAAAATGTGAAGAATGCCAGTCAGTAGACCCGTCTGGCGTGAAACCTATTGAAAAAGGACATTTGACAGTTACAGAAAATTGGAAACGGCTAAGTGTAGATGTCACAAAGTACAAACATGAAAAGTTTCTTACTATTGTTGATTGCGGCCCTTCACGGTTTGCCATATGGCGAAAAATTCGAAGTGAAGGCGATGCTGATATTATAGCACAACTTGGTAATATATTCAGTGAACGAGGTCCTCCTCAAGAATTATTGTTAGATAATTATTCATCTTTTAAATCCACAAAAATGAAACAGTTCTGCGTTAATTGGAATGTACGTTTAAATCCAAGAGCTGCGTATAAAGCAAGTGGTAACGGTATAGTCGAAAGGAATCACCGTACGGTAAAATCACGTGCAGAAAAAACAGGGAATGGAGTTTTAGATGCTGTTTACTGGTATAATAATGTTCCAACTTGTAAAAATACTAGTATGTCTCCTGCAAGGATTATTTATTCTTATATTCCCCGGTTGAAAGTTATTGCTCCGCCAAATGAACAATCCGAAGTGTATGATAATGTGTATGAAAAAGATGATCTTGTTTGGGTGAAACCTGATAATAGCGTTAAATGTACAACGAAATGGAAAGAAGGAATAGTAATTAAACAAATATCTCGTTATAAAGTTGACGTTAGTATAAATGGGATTATTAACCCTAGACATGTTTATCATTTGAGAAAGCGTACTGTTAATGAGAATGAAATGAATGATGATGCTAGTAACAGTAGGCCTACTGATATTATTAACGATAATGTTGCATCTGAATGTTCTGATTCAGAGTCGTCTTTAGATACTGATAATAGTGAATTAGAATTACCAACTGGTAATATTAACAATGATACTTCCATCCGACGATATCCGTCTCGTTTACGACGACCGCCCGCATGGCAACATGAGTATTATGTTTAGATTTAAGTTTATTGTTATATACATTGTATAACTTACTGTTTTCTGAATTTATTTTAGCTAGAGTTTTTTAGCATATGTTTTGTATATATTTTGTTTGATGAGATTTAGATATCTAGGGGAAGTGTAATGATAATGCGTTATTGTTTCATACGTATACATGAAAGTGAGACTCCATAAAGGAGGCTAGATCTTGTATAAATAGCGCTGTATAACTAATATTGAGTTAGTGTACTTAATCCATGTGTTGGTGTTGAGTTGTTCCATGTGTTGGACGAAAGTTGATAGTTGATTATATTATACATATTACTTTTACTTATCAAGTGTCATTTTTCTGAGTTATATTACTACAATTGGCAGGCTAATAAAGGTGACATTATACTTTACTTTATACTATAATATTGATTAAAAATAGCAGATAAAACGTGAAACATGATTCAACTAAGTTCAAGTTCTATGGTTAAATATTGGTATATTTTATGAATGAACTAAGCATGCACAGTCCTGCAATTCTAGTTGGGTTTTGATAGGCCTACAGCCGAAAAGTCCGTTTTAACTTTTTAATCTTTCTTCTGGATAATATAAAACATCTTTGGAATATATCATTATATTGTAAAACGTTGAATTTACATCAATCTTGAACGCGTGGCATCGGCATCAGCATTGATCGTTGATAAATGTGTGTCATTCGAACAAGTAAATCTGCAATGGATTCTTATTTCTTTTCTAAAGCAGTACATGTAGTATTGAATAAAACCTCGATGAAGTTGTCAATCGGCTGCCATGGTTACGCCTTCAAAAGTAAGGCATATATCCCAACATTTACGACTCATGGACTTATAACCTAGGCCTTAGAACGCCTGGGCCTACTTCATATTACATATGTCCTATCTTACTTAGCAACTATTTTTATATATACATATACTGTAACTGTCTTTCAATAAACGCAGAAAAAAATGTTCAATCCAAATCAGATCTTGCTATCGTTCACAATTCTTCATGGAGCGTGAATAAAACGAAAATAGCATGGCTTGTTTGATTTTATATTGTTTGGGATATGCTCATGGACAAATCAATTAAACTCCATTTCTGATTCCTGTAGTCACTGCTTGAACCTAAGGATACTCATGTTAGCCTACTCTGTGTGGTTACGTCAGACCTACAACACACAGGCTAGCAAAACTCATGGGAAAAAGTTGTTCATTTCAATCAAATCTATAAGAAAAGTTTGACCGCAAAGCTGGTAGCTTTGTCAAGCTGTGATTTCACATCTGGACTCTATCATCCAGCAACAAAATCCTGTCATACGACTCAAGGCTGCAGTTCGTCCCATCTTACTGGGCATTCTCCTTTCCCGGACTTGGAAACAACTTTTATTAATTCTCTAGCCCATGTGCCGCAACTCTGAATTTCATGGAGCAGAAAATGGGGTAGGGGCTCTTTTCCCTGTTCATCAAGTCAGCCTTGCCTTTGCCTCAACATCAAGTGGTAGCCTACCACCATCTTGTGATGACGGACAAAAACAGATTAACGGAATAGTCCATCAAACTTGTATTGTATAAAGAGTGGCAGCATGTTCTTGCATATCACATCTAGGATCATTGAAATGCATTTACATTCTGACCAGAGTGAAGCAGCCACTCCTGCAGAAATGGGTGGAAGTAGCCTAGTATAGGCACATTTGTGTAGGTTGATAATGTCGAAGTAGATAATGTTACACCCCCTTGCAACAACCAATTTTGGAGTTCATGAGCAATTGATGCTGTGTAACTGATGTTTTGTAGCTTATAATTTTGACCCATGAGCATGACCTAAAAAACGTATTCCATAAACGTTAACTTGCAAAATTTTCATGAACATGATATCATGAGTTAATGAATGAGTGAGTGGTTGTTGATTGTAGAAGAAAACCTATTCCATTGACTCTTCTCATCTCCTTAATTCTAATTCATTTTTGATTTTTAATTATGTAGCATTAATCCATTTGCATTGTATAACGTATTTCATAAAACAAAGGAAGGCAGCATCAGTCAAAGTTTGTCACAGCCATTATTAAATGGTAGGAAGAAACAAAACGGTGTTTCAATGCGTAGGTCACATGAGACTAGTGTCTATCAATGGTCACCCTTGGCAAGCGAGGCATCTGTTGGTAATGGTTTTGATAGTAATAAAATGATGTACAAGACAAGACCAAAATCAGCGCCTGATGTGAAACTTAAAAGGTACCAAATTATTATCATTGTTGATTAATTTATTATTGATGAACGAGAAAGTGTCTTCCACATGATTGAATTCGTTATTTTTAACATCTTTCGAAATCATATTAAATTTGTGCCAAAAAAGTTCAATAACAACATTAGTTTATCATTTATGTCTTGCAACAAAAAGTTCACCTTCTGAATTCCAGTCTGAGTCAACAAGTCCAGTCTGAGTCCAGTCAACAAGAATTCCAGTCTGAGTACGCCTCTCTTCTGTTTCCTTCATATAACTAAAATATAAGCATAATTCATTTTTAATTCAGCCAAGCGTAATATGTGGAAGCCAAATGTAATGTCAACTTGATTTACATTATGTCGGCTAAGGCCCAGTGATGATATCCTGCAACACATGTGGGAACGGCGTTCCTGAACTATTTTTGCTTGTGGGAAAGGCGCTTCGTTACTCTTTCATTTTTAACTTGTTTAATGTGTATATTCATTTTAGATACTATTGATGTATATTGTAGATCTATCTTGTTGCCGTTTGTAAGACTTATATAAGGTCGTTGTGAGAGAGACAGAAAACAAGAAGGCTCCTTTTTATACTAATTAAACACGATCCTTCTTCAATCACTGTCTGCGTGCGACTCTCCCAACTCTAATTTACAACATCTCTTTTACTATGGTTAACGTTAACAGCTACTTACAATAATATTACTGATGACGATATGTTACAGAAAACACATTCATTCAGTCACGCCATAACATACACAACATCAAATATGAACACTTTATACAACATCAAAACAACATATATTAATACGTAGTCGTACACTGTTTAAAGTTGAAATTGATTTGCCTTAAAGTGAGATCTTCACAAGGGTCAAATGATAATACAATCTAATCAGAACTACGAATTTGTGTCTGCGTGCTCCCCTTGCTTGAAACTTGAACTTTTTTCAACGCAAAGTAAAATGATATCATATTCTATTGTTGCCTCATTCTCATGTTTCATGACGTCATCATTAAATTTTTACGGATAAACTACCGTTCCTTTACTTCTAAAATTGGGAAATCATAACTGCTTAGGCCTACAATTTTTTCAAATTTCACAAACATAAATGTAATACTTATTTGTGGATTTTTGTCAAATAGTTCATTGACCACTCATGATAACTACCCACCCTGTTTACCCACTACTAGCTTACCTGGTTTGTGTTGAAATGATAAACCCAAAAAAATAGCCATGAAATCTTCCAGGCTCGTAGATAGATACCCCATCAATTTCTTTTTATTGCATGCTTTATTGATGTTTATTTTGACAGATGTTAAAAGTAAGAACGTCAGAATGCTTACAAACTAGTAGCAATACCAATCCAATACCATGATCAATTATCTGCGTTAAAATAATATATTTTTAATTTTAATCTTATTTGTATTTAGATCTAATTCACATGCAAGTTCCATTGGGGATTCAATCTACTCATGTGAGAATCAATTAATACATTATCAGATATACCCCCGGTGCTAACAGTTTGCGGACGTTAAATGGCAAATTTTCATGAACATCCATGATCGGCTCATGAAAAGTGTTTACCTTGAGCCACACGTCGTCCATGAACAAGTTCATTTGTTGAGTCTGTGAACGGTTCATGAACTCAACAAAAAATTTTCCCAGTCTACAGCCAGAAGATGTAAAATGTCCAACATAGCTAGGTGACTGATGTAGAGAGGTGGCCACTACAATGCCTTCATAAGGTGCTATATGATTTACAACATGTTCTGTGGAAAAGTATCTCCATAATTATGTATTACTGAATGAATGATGAGGAAGGCAATGATAATTAATCGTAATCAATGGCCTAGTTTCCCTTCCATAGTTGTTTT
The DNA here is from genome assembly GCA_916610825.1 of Haliclystus octoradiatus. Lineage (NCBI taxonomy): Eukaryota > Metazoa > Cnidaria > Staurozoa > Stauromedusae > Haliclystidae > Haliclystus > Haliclystus octoradiatus. The sequence continues at coordinate 20,603,181 of OU744452.1, read as the reverse complement.
TTTACTAATTATAAAAAGTCTATTTGATGAAAACAACAAAAAATGATGATGATGATGATGATGATGATGATGATGATGATGATGATGATGATGACTGAGATCCAATCATGAAGGATTGATGATCTGTTTTGGGAAAAATAGGATTGTAAATCGATACTTATAAAAATCAAAGTCTGTGTATATGTATGTATGTATTTATGTATGTATGTATGGATGTATGTATGTATGTATGTATGTATGTATGTATGTATGTATGTATGTATGTATGTATGTATGTATGTATGTATGTATGTATGTATGTATGTATGTATGTATGTATGTATGTATGTATGTATGTATGTATGTATGTATTTATATTTAAAATCTAGTTGTTCTGTTGATGCTATTTACATTTGCTATAAACATTTGGTTGAAAAATGACGAATTGATGGATGAGCATACCGTTTTTGAACCTCTCTTTTTATCTGTTGAGATATGGCTTAGTGTTCTGTTTTGAATAGCTAAAATAGACTTTCTCAACAATTTGTTCACTTTGAAACTAAATCAGCCCAAATTAAGCCAACATAATTAAATCGGCGCGTCTATCAATCTGTCACTATAGCAACTGGTATCTTGAAAGATAATGTAACACACACCTATGCTATGCTTCAGATTTACCGTGTGATAAAACCTAAATACTTGAAATTGTTATATACACAGAAGCTATTGAGAGAATTTCAAAATTATTAAACATGATCATGATGCAATTATTTTGTATGAATTGTAGTGGGTCTCTGTTCAACCAATGGTTTGAAGAGCAGAGGAAAGAACAAGAGTAGAAGCTACATGCAGATTGACGTTCCTCTTTGTGTTCATGCATTCCAAAACGGATCATTAACCAATCACGCAAGAGTTAATGCTTATACAATTAATCAAGTAGGTAAAACGGATCATTAACCAATCATGCAAGAGTTAATGCTTATACAATTAATCAAGTAGGTAAAACGGATCATTAACCAATCATGCAAGAGTTAATGCTTATACAATTAATCAAGTAGGTAAAACGGATCATTAACCAATCATGCAAGAGTTAATGCTTATACAATTAATCAAGTAGGTAAAACGGATCATTAACCAATCATGCAAGAGTTAATGCTTATACAATTAATCAAGTAGGTGTCATTCTAACAAACAATTTTAGTTTCAGTATTATTCATCAGATCAATAATCATTATCTGGATATGTATGCTGTTCCTCTACTTAAATATATTCAAGTCATCTGTTTTAATAAAAAGAACTATGATCCATGAACTGCTCATGAACTGCTCATGAAGTTCATGAACTTTTAAAAAATTTCACATTCATGAACCTGCAAAAACATGTTCAGGAACTGAACTTTTCCAAATTTCACATTCATGAACCTGCAAAAAAATATTAATGAACTGCTCAGGAATTTCATGAACTTTAAAATTTCACATTCATGAACCTGCAAAAACATGTTCATGAACTGAACTTTTCCAAATTTCACATTCATGAACCTGCAAAAAAATATTAATGAACTGCTCAGGAAATTCATGAACTTTAAAATTTCACATTCATGAACCTGCAAAAAAATATTCATGAATTGCTCATGAAGTTCATGATCTTTTGAGAAATTTCACATTCATGAATCTGCAAAATAATATTCATGAACTGCTCATGAAGTTCATGAACTTTTAAGAAATTTCACATTCATGAACTGTTCATGAAGTTCATGAACTTTTTAGAAATTTCACATTCATGAATCTACAAACAAATATTCATGAACTGTTCATGAAGTTCATGAACTTTTAAGAAATTTCACATTCATGAACCTGCAAAAAAATATTCATGAACTGTCCATGAAGTTCATGAACTTTTAAGAAATTTCACATTCATGAATCTACAAAAACATGTTCATGAACTGTTCATGAAGTTCATGAATTTTTAAGAAATTTCACATTCATGAACCTGCAAAGCAGGGTGGCACAAACTTTTTTGCCTTCGGCGAACCAACCTTCAATCACCTGTAACCTTCGGATTTTTATTCGATAACTGTAGGCCTACTTCATTTCCAATGTCCAACATCAGTTTGTGCATATGAATTTATTTTAGGAAAAGTTCAAATTAACAATCAGAATAGTCATTCAAACAAAAATTACCAGTACCAGTGTAATTTCAAAAACTATATAAATAAACTAAACAAAATGGCATATGCTTGATTTATGGGCTGTAATTATTGCTATAAAACTTTCATTATGACAAGCAGAACAACTCCGAAGTTGAATGCATTTTTGTAAGCTGAAATATATTTCTCAAAAAAGAATGCTTTGTAATCAAAGTAAGAGAGTAAATTGAAAGCAGAATTGAAATAAAACCCAATCATTTTCTCTGTGTCCTCAATTAAATTGTTCTACTCCAACCAGAAAATATATGCCATTTAATGATCATTAGTTTCTGATTCTTGAGATCGTTTTTTGTGTTGAGCAGCCATCTTGATCAGCTTTCAATTGTCATTTTCATCTCTTTGTTATGCTAATTAGAAAACCTAAATGGCCGTGGAGGCGTTTCTTGTTCACGCTTCAGTTAGCACGTGGAAATGAAGCGGGAAAATGGCCAAAACAATAACTTCTCTCGCTGTTTAATGTCATTTTATGAGTTTACATCCAACATTTTTTAGATTATTGTTCAGTTTTAACAATTCCGAAGGCCAGATCTTCGGATTCAAAAAATAAAGATGATTAAAATTAGTTTTCTTCGAATTGTAGAAGAAATAAATGCAAGTAAACTCCGGAAAACTTCGGAATTTTGCCCTAGCTTCGGCGAACTACGTTCGCAGGTTCGGACTATTTGTGCTATCCTGCTGCAAAGAAATATTCATGAAATGTTCATGAAGTTCATGAACTTTTAAGAAATTTCACATTCATGAATCTACAAACAAATATTCATGAACTGTTCATGAAGTTCATGAACTTTTAAGAAACTTCACATTCATGAATCTGCAAAAAAATATTCATGAAGTGCTCATGAAGTTCATGAACTTTTAAGAAATTTCACATTAATGAATCTACAAACAAATATTCATGAACTGTTCATGAAGTTCATGAACTTTTAAGAAATTTCACATTCATGAACCTGCAAAAATATATTCATGAACTGTTCATAGGGCCGCAAAGTCAGGTTCATGAGCTTTCGAGCAATTTCTCATTCATGAATCAGTTCATGGACATTGTTTTGAGTTCATGAACCAGTTCATGACTGTTCATGAAATGTTGGTGAACCTACAAAAACTTTTCACGAACTTTAAGAAATTTGTCATTCATGAGCCAGTTCATGAACTTTTTTTTGAGTTCAAGAACAAGTGGTCCGTCGAACCGGAGACAGTCAGGTTTTATAAAAGTTTTATAAAGTTTACAGACAACATTCATTTGCGTCGAATCCGAGAGAATCAGATAATGCAATTTAGTGAAGTTTCAATTTTGGACATTTAGCAGTTGGTATAATCCGACAGAACAATTTTGAATTTTAAGATCTCAATAATGATGGCGATGTTTTATCGACTTGAAGATACACATTTTGGTTTTTAGATTAGTAGTTTACATTTGGTTGCTTCATTAGGACATTCACTGGGATTCTAAAATTTTTGATGAATGCTGTTATTGTTTATTTTATTTGACCGGACATGAAAATGCAAGAGTCGGAAATATTCTTGGTGAGATCAAGCGGAGAAATTGCATCTATTGAACCAGGACACATACCTCTTGACAGCAGGGACGCTGCGGTAATTGACATAAGAGGTAAAAGAGATGCAGAGAAGCAGAATATAAGCGAAATTATTATTCAAATTGTTCATTTTATGTCGTAACCAGATAGCAGTCATGCAGTGGAAACATCTTTGAAAAATTTAGAAAGTCATTTTTCCGCACGGGAACATTTCATTGATTGTTTAGCATTTTATTATCAGAGGAAGAATTTGATTTTGAAATGGAATATTCAGCAGATGTATACGAGGAGGTACTTAACATCACAATCAGTGCCGTGACCGATACCGTGAAAGGTAAAATATTGGATAAAGAGTCAATAGTTACGATTTTAGAAGCTAATAAATCGGAAAATAGCCTTGCAAAAGGATCAGCGATATCCAGGCGTTGCCAGAGTAAGAGTAAAATTATTGACCATGCAGACGTCAAAGATAATGTAAGCGAAAGGATTACGAACTTTGAGTCACATTTCAATTTAGAATTGCCAAAGCATGAAATAAATGAAATGCCAGTGATTGAGTACGTTGCCACTGTGTATAACGTCTATAAAGTTGGAGACTTAAGATGTAAAGAGAAAGTTGGAAAAGGAATTGCGAGGGAAATTTTGATTGATAGAGATGATAGAGCAGTATTGTCAAAGAAATTGATAAATTATATCAATTACACCTGCTATTTGAATAACAGATTAGCAATATGCGAAGCAAGCATCAAAAACAGATTGGATAAATTAGATCCATTTCAATATGTAACTTGAATGAATGAAATTTATAATAAATATTACTGGATTAAAAATAACAGAAATTAAAATAGAAGGATTATGGACTTTAATGGCAAATTACAGAAAGGAACAAAACGAATCATGAACTGAATTATTTCATGAAATGTTCATGAACATTTAAGCAATTTGTCATTCATGAGCCAGTTCATGAACTTTTTTTTTTAGCCCGTGAATTGTTTATGACTGTTCATGAACTATTTGTGAACCTACAAAAACTTTTCGTTAACTGTTGTTTAAAATCATGAACTTTAAGCAGTTTCACCTTCATGAACTGTTCATGAAGTTTATGAACTTTTAAGCAATTTGTCATTCATGAGCCAGTTCATGAACTTTCTTTTTGAGTTCATGAACCGGTTCATGAACTGCCCATGGATTGTTTATGACTGTTCATGAACTGTTTGTGAACCTACAAAAACTTTCCATTAACTGTTCTTTAAAATCATGAACTTTAAGCAGTTTCATGTTCATGAACTGTTCATGAAGTTTATGAACTTTTAAGCAATTTGTCATTCATGAGCCAGTTCATGAACTTTTTTTTGAGTTCATGAACCGGTTCATGAACTTCCCATGGATTGTTTATGACTGTTCATGAACTGTTTGTGAACCTATAAAAACTTTTCATTAACTGTTCTTTAAAATCATGAACTTTAAGCAGTTTCACGTTCATGAACTGTTCATGAAGTTTATGAACTTTTAAGCAATTTGTCATTCATGAGCCAGTTCATGAACTTTTTTTTTGAGTTCATGAACCTACAAAAATGTCCATAAGCTGTTCATAAACTCATGGAATATTTTCACAGAGGCATTCATGAACTGATTTGTATCATCATCATCATCATCATCATCATCATCATCATTTATTCAGGACTTGAATAAGCTAAAAGCTTTTTTTAAAAGGCTGATTTCAAGATAGAAATCATTGTCTTTATAAATCAAATAAGAATTTGATAACAGTGGTTGAAATATTTTATTCATGTTTAGTTACTTGACAAATGCACCGAAAAGCTTGGTCTTGTTTCGGCAGCAAGAATTCTTTACTTGTCAACCGGCGTTCAAGTTACAAATCCCCATCAGCTGATGAAGGATGGAAGGATTTATGTTTCATGCGGAGAGTCATTCATTGATCCAAATGATATTATGAGAGGTATCATCTCCATCTTCATCTTCATCTTAGATTCTGTCCCATGGTATAACACAATGATAGAATTATTGTGCAAAATCATGATGCTCTAGGATGATTCACAATTTAATTAATTTTTTATTGTTTAATGTCTTCATATAATTGTATGTCAACATGCTTGTAAGACTATGGTCGATGTGAGGGAGACATAAACAAAACAGTAAAAGTTTTTAAGTAATTATCATCTACACTCTTCTGTCGACGAACTAAAACGCAAGTCCCTGCACATGACTTCAGACTCTCATTATATATAAAACACCGCTGACCTGCGATACGGCAGTCAGCTGGAAGAATTTATAAGTTTACATTATGTCACAGCTATAATCACAGGAAGGGACAACACGCAATATATCTAAACATACATATTCCCACATCCCTACCTGATCTCAAGATCACATAGCGCATACGTTACAAGCTTGAATAACAGTAACAAAACTAAACTGAACAGTAAACATACACTACTTGTTCAAGATTCCCTTCAAACATTTGTAGGCCTATCCTATAGTGCAAGTGGTCTAAGATAAATAATTCATTCTCATTTGATGTAATATCAGTCTCTTATTACGTGGACTATAGTTGTCATTGGTATGTAGCATTACAGAATTTTTTTTTACAAAATCTCAAATTCCTTCTATTGTCAAACCGCAAGCACTAAATTTGCTCCATACAAACCCTAACTATTTCTGATATATTGTTTGGCCGTCCAAGACCTTATTTCGTTCAATGTTGGAAAGATTCTAATGAATTTAAATTCCTTCATTTTTGTACCATAGTCTCGCATAATTTTAATAGTTTGATAATATATTCTTAGCATATTTATACACTTTTAAACAAGAAGAGTTTGCCCGCAAATATCAATGCTTTCTATATTCCTTGTACTTATAAAACTAGACAAAATGTGGCAGAGCTCGGTGGATTAATGAACCACAATCCACATGGACCAAAACAGTTACATTTTTTGTTATATCCCACCATTTCCAGTGTTAAGACAGTTAGATAAAATTGTTGATATTTCATTTTGCCATGTAAAAGGAAGAGAGCATGTGAGGAATTCCACAAGTTAAGACGGTTAGATAAAATTGTTGATATTTCATTTTGTGATGTAAAAGGAAGAGAGCATGTGAGGAACTCCACAAGTTAAGACGGTTAGATAAAATTGTTGATATTTCATTTTGTCATGTAAAAGGAAGAGAGCATGTGAGGAACTCCACAAGTTAAGACGGTTAATTAATATTGTTGATATTTCATTTTGTCATGTAAAAGGAAGAGAGCATGTGAGGAACTCCACAAGTTACGACGGTTAATTAATATTGTTGATATTTCATTTTGTCGTGTAAAAGGAAGAGAGCATGTGAGGAACTCCACAAGTTGGACATTGAATGGCATCATCCTTCAACGAGGTGATTCAAATGTGGCAAGGCTTAGAGCACAACCATCTTCAATTTCAATGCGAATGGAACAGTTGGTTGTTAACCAGAAGCAGCGTCGTATTCTTGTTTTTAAGAATGGGTGGAGTTCAGGAGGTGTGGAAGTGCTAACTCAGGGGATGCAAGAGGTAGGAGCACACAGACTTTACATTTAATCATTGCCTAGATATTTCAACACTTAAAGAAATATTGCATGAATTCATAAACATTCCATGAATTTGAAGTGAGTAAGGCGACCGTACCACTCTTCTATTTACATATTTCAATTGTGACACTTTCAACAAATTTCAACAGATCAATTTCAACAAATTTCATGTCAGATAGACCTCCATTTCCATTTCACAGTGATACACCGTAACTACTCGTAATGCAACTCCCCCTAGAAAATCTCATCCGCCATCAGAATATGGTATACTCTTTTGATTGTTTCAAATAAATTCAAGGCTGCGTTGACCTTTGGGGGGATTTTAAATACATTCAACTAGATATGATTAGAAGTGTGGTTGCTCTGCCATCTGAGCTAATCTTCCATTAACCGATTCATGAAATGGAAGTTTTCATGAACTGTTCATAACCTTTTGGGAAATTTCACGCTCATGAACTCTCCATCAAACTATTTTACAGGTATAGCTACCCAAGTTTAACACCGTTCATGAGAAGCTATGTACAATTAATAATAATTGATAAGTCTTAAACAATTAATGAAAATGGGGAGAATTTAGCATTCATGAATTGCGTCTTTTAATTGATTATTTGCAGTTTCTTGATGAATGTTCCAAAAAGCTGAATATGTCTGGCGTTGCTAAAGTCGCTTATTCAATCAAAGGGAAGCAGATATTGGATCTGGACGACGGTATGCCAATCCATTGTTTTATAAACAAACTAATCAAGCACGCTGTATTCAATAGAATAGGGAGGTTAGGTTTAGTATCCTTGTAAACTTGTCCTGTGAAATTGATTTGCTAAATTTCATGAACATTTCATGACTAAACAACAGCTATTGAATTACAATTGAAAGGTCATGGAATCGATGCGTTTAGTCACCATAAACTTTTCATCCACATGTCAAAGGTCATTTATATGGTTTGTGATCTGTTGATGAACCGTTTTTCATAACTAGCCAACATCTAATATTGAATTACTACTACGCATGGTCATGAAATCGGGGTAATCTGTCACTCATGATTAATTTCATAAATTCATTTAATGTGCTTTGCAGTTGGTGGTCACATTCATTACTAGGTCTCATCTGTACCTTATGTGCAAGCTAGAATATCAGGAAACTCTCATTAATTTAATGACAGCCAGTAACGATCTACAGAAATTAACGATTAGTTAATAAAGAGTCTTACAACTCTTATAAATAGTCATTATGTTGAAATTTCAATTGATCAATGAAAGATCAATTAAAACTGTGATTGTCATTCATTATTGTTTGTTGAATGTTTTTTCTTATCAAGTTGAAGAATTGGAAGAATGTTTTCAATCAGATCTCAGCCATGTGTTTGGTCCACTTTGGATTACAAAAGGTGAACGATTCAGTCCTAAAGGCTCATACGATTACATTGCTGGTCTGTTGATTGCGGCAAAACAGCGGTTAAAGATTATGGAGATGGCATTGAAGGAGGTACAAAATTAATAACTCAATAGCAAAATCCCTTTCTGAACGCCGTGAATGAATCTAGCATTATGGCTGCTGCATTACACAAGCCTTAAAATGTATCCAGTAAGATTTTCATAGCGGTTGAAACTTTTCAATTGGACGAGGTACATCCAACTGTGGAAGATGTTTGTAAAGTACTGTACTCTACCAACAGGGTATCTGATTAAGCTTACATGTATTTATTCATTTCAGTCTGTTGTAGTTGCTGACTATGATGACGATGAAAATGGTAATAACATTGAAGCGGCAACTGACCATGTAAGTTTTTAAACTTGAAAACCGTCAATCCACATTTTGATTTGTATATATACAATAATGCAACACAATTCAATACTCAGTGATGTAATATTCACTCTCAACGGTAAATGCCATTATGCAGATACTCTAAGAATATAATTAACCTATACGCAGGCATAGGTATGACAACTCAATGAACTTTAATTTGTTTTTTAAAGTTGCATATTGCTATATGTGTCAAACTCTCATCTGATTGTTTCTATTGTTTTCAACAACATGATTGTATAGAATCTACCTTGGTGTGTAAATTGATATGACTGAGATCTCCTGCAGAAATGTTTGTGCTTAGGGAATGTTTACAATGCAACATCAATCAGCAATGGGGGAAGTGGGGTTGTGTAGTAGTAGTAGTAATATAGACAGTCACATTATAGGAATGACGTCCCACTTATGCCTTACATATTTGGGGTAGTGTGAAAATTGACAGCTTGTAGAAAATTCTCAAAACTCCTATTAGGAAAATTGACAATACTCAAGAACAATATCTGTAGGCAAAACTATAAATTCACAAAAGGATGGGGAAAACTAGGGTAAAAATGTGATTATTACGACTTTGGATATGCACTGATTCACTACACTCCTTATGGATTAAAAATGGCATTCACTAATCAACTTTGAGCTTGCAAGCTGCGATAGTAAATTACATGCCTTTAATGTGTAAATTAATTGATAGAACTGGCAGCTAAGATCCCCTGCAGAAAAATTTGTAAGGGAACATTTGACATCAACCAGCAATGAGGCTAGTGGGGTTATCTGAAAGCTGCCAGCCTGTACAAAATACTCAATACTCTTAATAGGAGTTTGACAATCATGAATGGCCTCCAAGGTCATCAATGCAAAATTTTCATGAACAGTTCATGCACAGCTGTTAATGCTAGGGTTTATGAAAAATGTTGGAAAGCTCTGTTCTTGGACTCATTCAATCTTATGCAATATAATAATGTAATTGTTTTTCTATTCAGGTATTAGAAGACAAATTGGCGATCATAGAAGATTCGATCGTCAAACTAACAGCGTTGCTTGATCTACTCAAGAGACAATGTAACAAAGAGGAACAAATAGGAAGATCGTATAAGTTTCAACATATTACTGCAATAGAATCAAATAGTCGCCTTGTTGGTGAACCTGGTATTCATATTAAAATCCATGAGAGCGGAGACAAACATGATCGATCGATTGCGTTATTATTAAACACAAGGGACATTTCCAAAGGTTGTAAATCAACATCAGAGATCCATCAAAGGTTTCTTGATACCGTCAATGAGAATCAAGGTGTTATTGAAGCGTTCTTTGGTGGTGCTAAACGTGGCAACTATAGACGTTCATTTTTACGTAACGGATTAGAATTGCATGGGATTGAGAGCCTAACAAATGAAACAGAGGTTTGGTTGTCCAAAGGAGAAGATTTTGTACCATTTGAAAGTGAGTCAATTCAGACTCTATTTGACCAATTAATTGTTATTGCTATCAGTAGCTACCAGAGCCATCTATTTACAAGAGTTGGGACATGCTTTCATGTGCCGCTATCGTTTCGTATTGGACAGATGCCAATCACGTGATTTTTTGGACGTCATTGGTGTTCTTTCGGAACCAGGTTTCTTGTTCTTTTGGAACCAGATTTCCTGTTTTCAATGAAGCGTGCAAAAACATACAACTTAACAATAAACACAACATTCTCCTGCACATGCACACTGCTAAAAACGCGCTCTTGTCCAGGCCAAAAATTCAAAAATGGCATGAGTGTCGCAACTCTTGTAAATAGATGGCTCTGGTAGCTACTATTCAAATCAATAGTAAATTAAACAAACCATTGCAACTCTGAGTTCTTTGCCAAAAATAGCAAATGTTTAACACTCCCTTGCGGAAATATTTTCTGTGTTCATAAATGTCTATAGTAGTAGTAGTAGTAGTATAGACAGTCACAGTATAGAAATGTGCCGTCCCCCTTACGCCTAACACATTTGCTACACAAAGAACGCCACAAACCATGGTCAGACATAGCTGACAAAGAAACTTATAAATAAGACAATTCACGATTCAAAACATTATGAAAAGATACTACTCTCCCATAACCCCATCGAAACATCTCCATGAATTTCCATGAACAGTTCATGAACTCAGGAAATTTTTTTGCAGGGTGTTGAATGTTTATTCTTAATTGTATTTTTTAATTATAAACAGAAAGAACATTCTTTTTCATAATATCTGATCTAATCAAACAAGTAATATTGTGATCTATTTCAGATTCTGTAATCGGTGTTTCATTCAGTACTGTCAAAATCACAGGAGATCATGAAAGACTCATACTAGTCAAAAGTCATGATTATAATAACGATGGATCAATACCTAAATTGAATGATTGGTGCGTTGTCAATAACGTGTTGAATGAGTGCAGTAGGATCGACGCAGCAGCTAATACCGATGCTATACTGTCCAATGGCAGTGGTTTTATCATGAATAAGGATGATGAATCGCTTTACGTCAAACCGTCACTATCATCGATGGTATTTAATGAAAGAGAGAGAATGAATAATACCATATTATCATCTTTTGAGTGGACAATTTCTGATGTAAGATTCACAATCACTTAACTTCTGTGAAGAAATTTGTTGAGTTCATGAACTGTTTATAAGGGGTTCATAAACAGTTATTGAGGTTTATCAACAGTTCATAAACTCAACAAATGGCGAACATACTGTGAATTATAGGCGTAAATACAATCTATTTTTGTTTCAATTTTTAAGGATGGTACTATTTCAAATAATTCATTGCCTCAATTCTACCTCACAATAGAAGAAACTTTCAAAGTGAAATCTGAAAAGTTTGGAGATGGCTATTGTGTTTATCTAGATGCAAGGTCTGACCTATGAATATTTAATTAACAGAAAATCAACTGTTTGGTAGTTTTGTTAAACATGTAATCATTCAACAGGTCAAATTGTAAATTGAGCAAAATCTAGCAGTTTGATTGGTTGAATATGGTTGAACTCCGGTCAATTCTAAACTGTTTTGTCTGTTAGGTATTTTCTAACCGTTATGGCTTGTAAATTTCAATGGATAGTTGCGTTTTTGATGCATCAAAATACATCAAAAGTCATGCTATGATTTTATGTTACAAAATGGAACAGTTATTCATTGACTGAAACAGTTATTGCACAATATTTTGTTTGCTTCTGACTAACTGCTTCGTACACGTTACCATTATATAATATCTACAGTAATTAATTAAAATCAGGCCTTGTTTAATTGCCACATATTGTGATGTACTTAGGTAAACAACTATAAGGTCATTATCATATGATTGAAATTTGTTGTTCTAGATCAAACTTTGCAGAGGAACAGAAATGGTGTTTCTCAAGCAATGGCTACATATACTCATCAAAATACCCACAATACCACTTGACATTTCTGCAAGATAACAAATTGACACCTATTCATGATGAACCTAATGACGAAAGGACGGTGTTAACGCACACTACAGTAGAAAAAAATGTCAAAAACGAGGACACCAATTTAATTATTGATGATGAACATGAAAATGATTTCAAAAATTATCAAAGCAAAGATAACCAAAAGTCGTATTCTCTCAGAGAAACAAAAGCATATGGTAATATTTCAATGCTTGGTGCATTTCTGATGTTCAAAGATAAATCTGAACTAATTCAATTGCAGAGGTATGTGGCCTCATGAATTTTTTAATTGAAATTTCATTTTGCACTAATCAATCTCCTGCGGAACAATGTATTGATTTTATTCATGAGTCGTTCATGAACTTTACAAAAGTTAGCATTTCGTTAAAATTGGATCATTTAACGCTGATATCCCATTTGAAAGTTAATCAGTCCATGAACACCTCATGAATCAGTTCATGAACTCATGAATTTGTTTCACACAGGCTATAAACGTTAAATTGTCCAATTTTCATGAAAAGTTCATGAACTGTTCAAGAATTTAATGAACAGTTGATGAAGATTATGGCCAAGTTGGCATTCATGAGTAGTATTTTACCAATTAGTTCATGAACTATTCAAGAGCTAATACCGTTTACTTTGTGTAAGAAGTTATAATAATATCAAGAAATAGAAAACGAATAATGTTGGTATATACTTCAACTTTAATAATTGATAAAATAACACAATATAGTAAAACGTGTATAATTGACTTTAATAATAAAATTGTATTAATCTTGATATATATGTATAATTACTGCTTATTAAATGTGCAGATAATATCAAATATAATATACAAATTATTTAGTTCATAAAATGTCCACGTATATAAAATGACGTCTAGATCAGAAGACGATTGAAATTGAAAAGCGATATATAGTTCATCTAACCACTCCTTCATTTGAAATATCTAAAATGAGGCTATGAAAAGGAGGCTAATAATTTATTGGCTTCAATATAAAATCCATACTGAATATATTACGGATACATTAAAATACTTAATAATAATTAAACTACATCCCACCCAGATCTCAAGATCTACAAGTGTTAAATAACTTTGAAAGTAGGACAAAAAGTTTGTATATAATAAATGTTAAATTACAAATATAAAATGTTAAGTTCTTTCATAATCTTGCAACCATTGTGGTGGTCGTCGCTGTCGAATAGGACGGTCAATAATATTTCGGACAACATCATTTTCATTTTGGTCATCAGATAAATTAATTTCATCATCATTGACATTGTTATCGTCATCAGCATCAGATGAAGCTTCAGATAAATGATCTGTAATAACATGAGTATCATCAATACAAGAATCAGTAACTGCGCCAGATTGGCGATGGCGCAAATGAGCTACATGTCTGTAGGAAGAGGTACCATTAATATTAACGTCAATCTTTTGTGCAGATACCTGCTTAATAACTATTCCAGACAACCAATTTTCAAAACATCTTGTATTATCTGATGGTTTTACCCATACTAAATCACCTTCATTAAACATAATTGTAAATTCGTTTACATTTCTCTCAGGAACTATAAACTTTAATCTAGGTTGATATAAAAATAATTGCCAAGCAGGCGGAATTGGTAAACGATCTGATGGTGTATTATTATACCAATATAACGCATTAAAAATCGAACATCGTGATCTAGCTGCAAAACATTTTATAGTACGATGATGACGCTCAATAATACCGTTTCCCTGAGGTCGATAAACAGCACGTGGGCTTAACAATACACTCCATTCTGCACAAAATGTAACAACTTTATGTGATTTAAATGTAGAATAATTATCCCATACAATTTCATTAGGTGGTCCACGTTCAGTAAAAATATTTAATAGATTACGCAATAACTCGTCTTCTCCTTCGTTTGAAATTTGGCGCCATATGGCATAACGAGAGGGTCCACAATCAATAATAGTTAAATACTTTTTTCCTCTATATTTGGACACATCAATAGCCAAACGTAACCAATTAGTTGCAACAGATAAATCACCATGCTCCCATCTAATTGGTGAAGGATCGATAGATTGACAAACATCACAAGTAGCAATAATATTCTTAACTTCAGTATCATTAATTGATTCAATACCTGCTTTTTCAGCTAACCATTTTGTGCGATAAAATCCACCATGAATCAAATTATGAGCTTGTGATAAATTATTAACATTAATATTTGATTCATTGTTCGTAACTGCTGCAGTAATATTTAAAGTATCATCTTTGTTCTTTAAACAATCATTTCTATTATTTAACCACGATACTGGCACACGAGTTAAACAATCAGCAAGATTATCAGCCGACCGAATCAATTTAACATTAATAATTAGATTATATTCATTAACAATGGAACAAATCAAATCAAGACGGCGTCTTATTAACAACTCACTTTGCGCCTTTGTTGAAAAACGTTTTTTACCACATAATGAATCAGATACCCAACGATATACAGATGCAGAATCAGTCATAACATCAAATTTATCTAATTGCCATGCTACTGCTAAATTAATACCACGAACAACAGCATCAAGTTCAGCTATGTTAATATGAGCTTCATCTTTTCGCAGCCACGACGCATCCTCTACTATTTCACCGTCAACTTGCAAAGCGACACCCATACCAATAGAACTGGCGTCACACCATACTTGACAATCTTGAATAACGGGAATATTCCAGCGTCCACAGGCAGGATCATCTTTTAAAACCTTATCTAATACTTCTCTAACTTTCTTTGTAATAATTATTGGTAAAACAACATCCCATGAGTGAATAGTTGATAAACGTTTTAAATAACTGCAATAAATACGTAACCAATTACAAACAGGATGGATTCCGATTAATCGGCCACACAATGAATATAATTCCCTCTTTGTTAAAGTCGAAATATCAATATCACATAAATTTAAAGAATTAGCTCTTTTCCATAGCAAATTATCACCAGCTCGATTTATATTGAGACCCAATACTCTTGTCGGTTCGGCTACAGAAAATCGTTCCACTGGTTTGGCTAACAACCCAAAACGTAATAAATGTTCTCTAACATAGTCAGCGTCAACAATGCTTTCGTCTACATAAATATCATCAATATATGCATCGCATGCAGATTTAACTTTCGTATCCATAGATAAAACCTTACGTAAAATGGTTGACATAATCATTGGCGCAACGTTAAGACCAAATCCCATACGGGTCAAACACCAACGCTGGCCTTTAAATAAAACAGTTTGATAAGGCCATAAACTTTTATCAACATTTAATTGTAAATATGCATCCTTAAGATCAACAATAGCGCAATTTACTGATTTCTTACGCCATTCACGCAATTTTTGAAGACAAACGTCACTAGCACCACTATATAAATCCACACTTTGATTAACCTCACGAAAATCTAAAATAGGACGTACCTTTTGTTTACTTTCTTGGAATACTGCAAATAATGGTATTAATGCTTTAGGTGGCCCTAGTTCCTTTTCATCATACGAAACCAAATAACCTTTTTCTATCCATTCTTCAAGTTTTTTGTCAAACGACGTTTTAACATTCTCTTGCATATTGTACTGGCCAATAACATTTTTCATGAATTCTGGAGCTTTTCCTTCTATCCATTTCCATTTGATAGTCCATTTTTCTCCATCAAAAAGGGCAGAAAAATTGGAATCATTAAGTTCAATAATATTATTAATTTTAGATTGAACTGATTTTTTACTATCAATGGTACTAGCAGTTATCGGATAATTAATGCGACCAATACTAATCTTTCCGTGCGGATCAATTGACAAACCGCCGAAAGCCGTTATAGCATTCATGCCAAAAATAATATCAATATTGGTAATTAAGTTATCAACAATAATACACTCAATACTCTTTGTAATTGAATTCAATGTAATATTTGTATTTGTTGATCCACAACATTCAATTGACGAATTATTCATCATAATAATATTCCTTTTACAATTATTTTTATTTTGCTCAGATAATACAATGACATTTTTTGTTAATATAGTGCTAGTGCTTCCTGTATCAACCAGTGCTTTATATTCACGTCCAGCAATAGTAACAATTACAATTAGTAAGCCATTTAATTGTTTGGGGTCGTAATTGGCTCCACAGTATATGCTACGGCCCCTTTGTCGTTTCCCTGAGAAGGGTTCTTGCATCCTGTCGATATATGGCCTTCTTGACCGCAACGGTAACAAGTGGGTTTGTTATTTCCCTTCGACCAACATTTTTCTGTTAGATGTCCCGGTTTTTTACATACATCGCAATATCTGTTGTGTTTTGTAAAGCCAGTGTTACGCCGACTCACGCCGACGGCAGTAAACGATTCAGTATTATTTTTGGTATTTTCTGCTTCAATCATAACACGAGCTCTAGCAACTAATGTCTCCGCTTTGGCGTCTGCAATAACACGTAATTGCATACTAATATTCTCCGGCAATCCAACAACAAAAGCTACTTCAGCACCACCAAGTCCAGCCAAGTCGCATAATCTTTTGATGTCGCTAAAGTAGGCATCAATATTCTCCCCATGTTTATAAGTACGGCTACGTAGTAATTCGTAAGCTGCAAATTTTGACAACGAAAAAGCAGTAATAATTTTATTTTTAATAATTTTCAAGTCCTTCTTATCCTTGTCAGAAATTTTCTGATATACTAAGAATGGCGATCCGCGAAGCAAAAGTGGTACCAAATTCACCATATCATCATTTGAATAGTTTTGTAATTTCGCTACGATTTCAAAACGTGACCACCATTCATCAGCGTCTCCTTCTCCGTTGAAATTGCCAACAACATCGGTAATTTTTAATTTATTTGCCATTGGCCCGTTAGCTTGTAAGAAGTTATAATAATATCAAGAAATAGAAAACGAATAATGTTGGTATATACTTCAACTTTAATAATTGATAAAATAACACAATATAGTAAAACGTGTATAATTGACTTTAATAATAAAATTGTATTAATCTTGATATATATGTATAATTACTGCTTATTAAATGTGCAGATAATATCAAATATAATATACAAATTATTTAGTTCATAAAATGTCCACGTATATAAAATGACGTCTAGATCAGAAGACGATTGAAATTGAAAAGCGATATATAGTTCATCTAACCACTCCTTCATTTGAAATATCTAAAATGAGGCTATGAAAAGGAGGCTAATAATTTATTGGCTTCAATATAAAATCCATACTGAATATATTACGGATACATTAAAATACTTAATAATAATTAAACTACACTTTGTCTGCAGGATTATTCACACTATATGTTTATACATGTTTATAATAATTCTTAGGATTTTGTTCTGCTATTTCCTGTAGTGTAATCAGTAATATGATAATACATTCTCAATCATTAATTAAATATTCAAGAAGACAATTCTTTAGTAGTGTTTCATGATCTTCCAAACAAAATATCAATTGCATTGTAGAAGCTGCTTCGGTCCTCCCAAATTTCAAATAATTTGGTTGAACAATTTAGTGATTGATGTAAATGTCCTCTACATCTTTGCCCCTCAACGGCTGCATGACATCCTTCACTGGCAACTAAGGGGGATGTTTCGACGGGGCTATAGGAGACTAGGATCTTTCATAATGTTTTGTATCGTAAATTGTGTTATTTACAAGTTTCTTCGTCAGCTATGTCTGGCCGTGATTTGTGGCGCTCTTTGTGTAGCAAATATGTAAGGCGTAAGAGGGACGGCACATTCCTATAATGTGGCTGTCTATACTACACATGTTTATTATTATTTTTATAATGATTTGTAAATCCATCAATTTTTATTCAGATGGGCCATCAAAACAAGGAAATCAAATCAATACACGCCCGTTGAGCAATATAAGGGAACATGGATAGTTCAAAAACTAAACTGGCCAATTAACAAGGACGGAGTATTTATTCAGGTAGGCTACATCGTACAATAAAGCTATAGTGTAGCTGATTGATTGTTTTTCAATATGCATTAATTAAAATAAATTATCCACATCCCGTTCCAGCCAGCATGATAATCTATCTATTGCCGTTGATGTGAGATACTTTATTTATTGTGTCTAGAGAATATTATTGATCTTTCAGTTGGTTACTTTCAATGTTACAGAGATTACCATCAATACCATCAATTACTATTTTACTATTTCAATTATTATTTTTATTTAGAGTTCCCTGTCTGGGATGTTACTACCTTGTGCACCAAAGTTAAAGAGAAAAAGTAATGTTAAGACACCAAAGCGCTCTGTGGGTAAGTCACATTATCTATTTATCAACTAGTTAATATTTTCCTTGTAAAAATAATTCATGAATCTCATGAACATGAAATCACATAAATTTTCATGAGTTTTTCATGAACTTTTCATGAATGTTTCTAGAATTGTTCACAAAAATGTGGAAATCATAATATTAAAGACCATAAAATGACCAGCAGCCTTTGCATATTTTTGTCTTTGAAATCTGGACCCAGATTTCAATCACTCGTTTTCATGATACACGGCCCGCCTTTGTGTCTCCTTTGCACACACACGCGATTTTGCAAAACATTTCGTAAAACGAACATTGAAGCATTCTGCTAAGTTGTTTATCAACGAACTGGTTTGGAAAGTTACAAGAGCAATAGAGGTGGACGTCGTAAGGGCTTTCGACGCTTGAATACATGTGTACCACGAAAATCAATTCACTTGCTACTAGCGTCATACGAATTGAGGAAGGAAGACAGAGTTGAAAGCTACAACTGAACTCGACTGATTCAAAATTTCATGTTGGTGCTTAGTTGATACAAGAATATTAGGGATTGAAAGAACGGGAAGAGATTTGTTAGCATTCAAAATCGAAATTTATCGCCGAAACAAAATGAAATTATAACACCAGGTGAATTCGATTTTTAATGCGAATAATTTGATCATTGACTCCAAATTATGCTTGTAAACACGTAGGCTCCGTCTAAAAATAGTTAGTAACATACCTATGTATGTTTTATATTGCATTGTTTACCTGCAGTATTTATGCACGTAAATTGTAAAATTTAGAATCATATAAATTTATTTAGTGTTGATTTGAAAGTACATTTTATCCACGTTGTTTTGATTTCATTTGCGTCAAACTCCTCAGACAGATAATCAGACTGTGACTCCCATTCCGCTATTTATTTTTGAGCCGTATACATTTGTTGGCTATCTATAGCCATAGACTTTGAGTTTCGACAAGTAAAAATCGAGATTTATCCAAAACTGAAATTGATAAACCAGGCTATTTTCTCGAGCTTTCTGTCGTGTCTTTCCGTAGCAACAGCCACGAGGACAATCCTCTGACGTGGGCGCTGACGTCACTTTCCAGAGGATTAGCCTCGTTTCTTGTAATCAAGACAACAAAACAAAGCAAAGGCTGCTGGTCATTCGAAACTCTTTAAGATAGGCACATGTAACATGATAATTGATTCTTTTAGGTCAGCCCATGCGACTGTTAGTGAAGAAGAATGGCGCAGGAGAATCACAGAAGGTGTTTAATGTTGTTGGTCCAGACCTAACGCATGTAAATATCTTGTTTATGAATTACCCTGCAACATTAAACGCGTTCATAAATGTCAAGTACCACACTTTTCATGGATATAACATGAATAATGCTTAATGACTTGGTCACAAGACGCTCATGAACATTTATGCTGATGAGAATGTTCACAAAGATTCGCATGGGCTATATGTAGTGCCTCAATCTTGTGTTAGCCTCTATCTGAGGGATTGCATGTATTAAGTTTAATACCAGATAACTAGACACAGAATTCCTTGTCAATTCTAGACTGAGAATGTTTGGACTGCATACAGTATATATAACTAAGTATGAATTATAGTGTCATTGGCTTGAGTTGATAATATTAAATCTCAACATATATTTGCTAATTTTAAATCAAACATGTCAATATTATTACAAAACGTTAATTGATATATTTTATGGATTGCTTCCATTGCAGATGACTAGAAACCTTCATATTTCATTGGAAAAACTAAACAGAAGGTTGAGCATAGATCTGTTATGTCTTCTAGTCATTAAATTAACACATTTAAACAGATATTTATAATTTAACATTAATTATTTATTCATTCAGATCAAAAATATCAGAATCAGACTCTGCGTCTATTGCTGACATTGAAATGCTGTTGGTATGTAGTCAATGCATGGGGGATTAAGACGTTATTAAGACGTTATTTATTATGGGATTAAAACCTGATGAAGACGTAAGCGTCATATCAATCACAAGCTCTAAATTATTAACTGAACTAGTCTTGTTTGCCCATCAAAAATTTTTTGAAGGAGCACGAAGAATATGTTACTATGGATTTAGCCTAGGCCTCAAAATAGATTTTGTCTTGCTAGAGTTGCTATAAATTGTTCTGGCCCTCCTCATATTGATGCTTCAGATCTCAAAAAGAAAGTCCAGGGCTGAAAATAGGCATTCATATCTGATGAATCACACCCTTACTAACCAAAAGCAACCAATAGTAGCAAAGTAACCTACTACCTTCTGCTTACACCCCTGCGAAAGAAATGTTGAGTTTATGAATCTCCTGACTTGCCCCTGTGAAAACAGTTCATGAAAAAAATACATGAAAATTGGGCCATTTAACATTTGTGAACAGTTCATGAACTCAACTAATTTTTTCGCAGGGGTAGTCACAAGAGACTCCTAGACTGGCCATGAACAGTTAACAAACTTTACAATCTTTCATGAATACCTTTTGTTAATAATTCATAAACAAGATGATTAAGTTTAAATTGCCTTAAATTCTCTTGGTAATTAAGTTTTTAATTAACTATTTCCACAGCGGCAGTAACACACTCATATCATCAAATTAGATATTGATGCATCATATGTTTTCTCCGTAGTTTCTAGAACGTTGTACAGAACAGCTCAAACTATCTACAGCTGCAAGAAGATTGTTTGATGAAAACGGAAAAGAGATAATTAATCTTTCATCAGTGTCAAGAGATCAGACAGTTTATGTTTCATGTGGAGGAGGTTGGATTGATCCTGGTTTGTCTCATTACGAACAACAACAACGACAGCTGCTGGCTGGTTTGGCATCAGATATAAAAAAGCTAGAATACTACATATCACTTAGAGACTCAACCGGTATGCCTTTTGACAAGGGAATATCGATCAAACCACTGTGAATTAGCTTTTTGATATATTCAAAATTTATCAATGATAAAAATGTGTTATTTTAGGTCTAATTATATCCATTGATGGTCCTCTAAAAGAAGGAACAAATTTAAAAGCAATACCAAGACCTCCAGATAAAGAAGGGATTTCCTTAACGGTTGACAACAATCCGGATGAACACAATTTGTATAAAAGGTATTTCAGTATAAGTTACTGCATTTATTTAATGAACTTTGGTCCTTAAGAAAGTAATTGGACCTTTAAGGCGTAAAATGGGACATTCGAACCAGATCCAGGATATTCATTTTTCAACAGGATCTGGGTCTGGAATACTTTGAAATATTTAGCCAGATCTTGAAAAGGATTCAAAATTAATTCTTAGAATCGAACGCAAAGTGATTCAATCAGTGTTTCTGTCAGAGATATTCCAACAATTAATCTGTTACGATCTCTATCCGGTATAGTGTGTGTGATATTCAGCTACCCTCGTAGTCATGTAACATCTAACCTCTTATTCATGTAGTATATGTATATATTCTATTCTACTCAATATACTCATTCTGTTGATAACCCCACTGCGTGTTTATCTTGAGTCATCGTGCTAACGATTATCATACATGGTGGAATCCCCACCTTAGAGCCACACAAAACAGTGCTCACATTCGATAACAATTGCCGCCATAATACCGGCACATGTGAATAAAATTATTCAAGAGATCTAGGAACAGAGGAGAGCATTATTTTTTATCTCGATATGACGCTGTATCTGTTATTCAAGCAATGTTCAAACTTAGCAACATAAAATCATTCAATTTTTGTTTGTTACTATTTGTGCACAACAGAGAATATAATAACATTTAGCAATTTAAAAGTGATGATGTACATGTGTGCATTCGACGATGGAAAAGACGACATCCGACGATGGAACTATCCCGTTAAGCATATATTGTATCAGCTGCAATAAAAAACCTAAAACATGTTATCATAACTGTTTTTAACTGGAATGGAGTTAAATATCATAACAGATTACGGAGAAGCTCATAATTGCAATAACTATTTCACTCTTCAACAACTGACAGAGGACAGGGAAAGAATTAGGTTGAAGCGATATTTTATTGTTTGTGTAATGATTGTTTATGCATAGGTTTGAAGTGATCTGAACAGAAGTCACATATTATTTATAAAAACCATAAACAAACAATAGTATGTGTATTTCCAACACATTTTCTGTTACCCTGAAATGCCAACATTCTTTTATTCAATTTGTTGCAGTTGTAACGACGTAGAAGAATTGAAAAATGAATTAAGTAACCATGAAAAATCACACAAACAAGCTGATGAAAAACTCAAATTAAAATTGAAGCCATGGCAACAAGAATGTAGTGCAGATAATGATATCACCATTGATAGTAATGTGACGTTAATGTTGGCAGATGACAACCAATTTGAATACAGTAATCCACAGATGAGTAATGTCTTTGGGTAAGTGATTAATACCCTTGTGAAAACAGTTTGTGAAAATCGTTTTTGAAAATTTGGCCATTTAATGTTCATGAACTGTTATCGAATTTGTTTTTGAAAATTTGGTAATTTAATGTTCATGAACTGTTATCGAATTTGTTTTTGAAAATTTGGTCATTTAATGTTCATGAACTGTTATCGAATTTGTTTTTGAAAATTTGGCCATTTAACATTTATAAACTATTCATGAACAGTTCATAAAAAAGTTATTGAAAATTGGGCCATTTAATTTTCAGGAACACTTTATGGACTTCATGAAAAAAGTTCTTGAAAATCGGACATTTTAACTTCCATGGAAAAACTTCTTGAAAAATTAGTCCATTTAGCATTCAGGAACTGTTCATAAAGGTGTTTGTGAACTTTTCATGAAGGTCTGTGAAGAATGAACTCACCAAATATTTTCAAAGAAGTGCCTTATGTCTTCATGACTTTTGTTGAATTGTTCATGAAACTTTTAAGACGTGAGGATTTAATGATATTTAATTTTTGGTCTTATACAGGTCACCTCCTTCTTTCAAACCAAAGCAACAAAAAAGCAGCAACAACAACAACTCACTTTCATATTGGTTACGCTCTGGTGATTACATTATGTGTAAAATAAATCCACAATTTGTTATTGCTATGGCAACACCAGGAAAGGTAGATATTTTCATTCAGTACAAACTGTTCAAAAAGTGTTCATGAGAAAGTTCTGTAAGACTTTGGCTCGATAAGAGAGATACATATATAGTGACAATAGAGCTTACTTCCACATTTGAATGAGACATTATCAATGTTCACAATAAGACTGATTACCAGCTTCAAAAGCTATTTATTACAATTAACAATGTTTGACAAATCTGTACAACATAAACAATTATGCGGAGACACTATGCAATAACACACTAATCAACATGGCATAAATATCATATCACATAAACAAATACTTATCCACAACACATACAGTAAAACCTGTTATAACGGTCACCTGTATACAGCGGCCACCTGTCTATAGTGGTCACTCTTGCAATGTCTTGAATAATATTTTCTATTGAATCAAGCCTATATATAAAGGCCATCTGTTTATAGTGGTCAGTACATGTACCTCTTGCAGCTGGTCGTTATATACAGGTTTCTCTGTATTAGTAAACAATCTAAGTACTACACTTCACCCAGATTTAAAACAATATATGTCACAACAAATCAATAACTACAAGTTCATCAAAATGGTACCATTCAACATTCATGAACTTATGAGACATGGAATAGTTTACAAAGGGTGTATCTGTATCAATAAATTTGTCTACTTTCTAAGGATTCTCATTCACGTGAAGTTCAAATACAAAAACGTGATCCAGATAACCCATGTCAGCGCTGGTTGATAACCTCAGAGGGGTAAGTTTATCATATCATATCATCTATCATTTTTATCTATTGATGTTCTAGTGGTTGTAGTTAGAGTTTTCTAGACACAATAGTACACTCGCTTGCTACAATGAAACCTGTATAGAACAACCAGTGAGGTATAATGAAATGGTCAGGGCGTTGGTCATCAGCCCGCAGAGCCTTGGATTGAAACCCTGACAGAAACATTATGCGTAAAGCTGTAAAACAATAGAAAGTGTCAAGAGAGATGACAGTTGATCTTGAACTTGTTGTTATATTCATTTTAGCTATTGAATAGTTTGTTGTCTTTATTTATTGTTACTTGTAATTGTATAATGCCGTCTGCTACATGTATATAGTCATTATAATATAAAATTGCTTTAGATGTAGAGAAAGATGTGACACAATCAGAATTTACAATATTTATATAGAGAGAGAGCAAACAAACTATTACATTTGTAAGAATGAGATTCATGAACTGCAACTAAACTGCAAATTTCAAACAACAAAAATGTTAACATATGTATGAGAATCTGTAGTGGATTGCGTAAGACATGTTATATCCGTTTTGTAATCATGTAAATTATCACGTTGTAAACTGTTCATTCTCTCATGTCTCAGTCCTCATTGTGTCATTATGTGATCTAAATATATGTATTTGTTATTTCTTTGTGCCCATCTAATGGTTATATAGATATATCCACTTTAACACATGACCGATTCCAGATTAAACTTGTGTTTGATATTGCTCTGTTTCTGCTTCTAAGGGTTATCCATTCAAAGTCAAACCCATCGCTTGCTTTGACGGTGGCACCACAGAGACTTCCAACAGACCCATTTTCATCATTACCGTGTTCTGGTTATACAAACGGCATTGTTTTGGTTGCGCCAGTGAAGGAAACAGGCAATGGAAAGGCTAACCAAACATTTTCATTTGAAACAGACACTGGTTATCTAGAGGCAATCTCATCAGACTTCACAGACAGAGGTTTGCTAGTCTGATCAATATTAATATTCCAATATGAATTATATACAGCAAAACCTGTTTATAGCAGCCAACTACGAAAGGTAGAGAAATTGACCACTATGTGCAGGTAGCCTTTATACACATGGTCATTCCAATAGAAAATACATACGAATGACCTAAATAGTTAAACATACCGAGGGTTACCAATGTGAGCAGGTGGCTGCTATACATAGGAGGGACAGTTATAACTGGTTTGACATTGTAACGTATTGTCATTGTATCAAGGATACCATCAACCATCTCACAGCCTTTACACGGTTGGTCTTAGAGTTTGATTAGAAGAAATAAAAAAAACTTTGCAGAACAATTTAATGGAAAGGAAGCTGTTTGATGTTGATAAAGTTTTCATAAGCAACTCAAAGTTCATAAACTTTCCATGGTATTCAATTGACCCCTAATCAAAATAGGGTCAAAGTATTTATATTTCAAGTTCAAATTACTTACGTTAACTTGTTGTACTAAATTCCTGTATCTGTAATAGTTACTTAAAACTGGCACTGAAAATATTTGTAGTGTGTGTGCCAATAAGGGGATTCTGCTAATGATTGGTTCTGATGTATATTGACTGAAATCAATGAATGGTAACAGTTTAAAGCCGATCTGATAAGAAATGACAGAGATATCGATGTTTTCAAGAATTTATAGTAACTAATTTAAAATGATATTGAGCATTGAAAAGTTTGAATATTTATATCACGAAAATAAACGCGTTGTAGAAAGAGATTCTGTAAAACATTTATAATTCCGTATTTTTTTAGTAAAATCCCGTTTTACGTTTAAAATATGCTTTTACTTTGTTGTAGAACTAACCGCAGCTAATAAGTCCAACATTTGTACGTCACTTGTGTCTGGCAATCAGCAGATGGACCAACTTGTAAGTTTGAATTGAATTGAATTTATCTCAATAGATTTAATTTATCCTACCTGTGTTTATCATGCTTGTGTATGCATATATGGTCACTTTCAAAAATGTGTTTGAATTCATTGTTATGCACAATCATGTTACCAATTTCACCATCAAATTTCGAAGTAGGAATTTCAAAACAATGTTTATCCTAGACTTCCAGACAAGTAAACCAAGCAATCAAGGTGCAGGATTATGTTTGATTATGACGTCATTCTGTGTACTGTACTTTCTGTAAACAGTTGACAGATAGGAATCAAAAAATTTAGAACTAAAATTAATTTGAACATTTAATTATACTGCAGCATCTTTTCCATAAGTTTCTCTGTCAGCTACATCTGACCTTGATTTGTGGCATTCTTTGTGTGGCAAATACGTCAGGCAAAAGAGGAACGACACGTCTTTATAAGTAGCAATTACATTATTATATTTTTATTGCAGGGATACAGTTTTCAAAAAAAAGAATGCTCTTCTGTTCTCCTCTGCGAATCCTGTGGGGTTTCATATCGGGCAAAATACAACGTTGAAAGACTAATGTATAGTCAGCGTTTCTGTTGCTCTTCTGCAACTTGTAAGTCGATCACAATTTGAAAATGATTAAATCAAACATTTTAATTCGTTGGAACTCATATTGTAATATTTTCACTTATATTCTCTGAATAGCATCAGGTCTTGATGACGTCACTCAAGGAGGACCAAGCAGTTTCAAGTGCATTCCTAACAAGGTAATATTCTGTATTTGAATGCATATTCAGTATGTTGTGCAAGATTATAGCTTAATTAATACTACTAATTCCTCGCCTGGATTTCCAAATTTGAAATAGGACAATTATATCAACAATTTGAATGGATTTATCCCTTTCAAAATTCATAAAACGTTTGTGAAATTATGAATAGCTTATGAACTCTCAAACATTCCAATCCAAATTCATCAACAGTTCATGAACGATTGAGAGATTAACCCAACTAATTTCACAGGAAATGCCACAAACGACAGCCAGAAACCATAGTTCAAAAACGTGTATCACAATTCATAAATATTTCAACCATGGTTCATGAACTATTTATGAATTGAAAATGGATTCATGAGATGGCACTCATTGAAGATGGCATTCATTTGAGGTTTTGGATAAAGTCAAGGCTGAGTTGACCTTGTAAGAATTTGAACTGTAGTCCACTAGAAATGATTATCAGATTGGGAGTTTGTTTTTTCTGCCATCTGAACTAATCCTCATACTTGCATCTTTGGTAGGGTGATTCTGCCTCCATAATGTTTTATAGTGTCTGTGAATCTGCCTCTTAAATCTGAATATGAAATTGTACTAATACGAAGTTCAATTATTTTTCAAAGATAAACCTACAAAAAGATGAAGCTGATTTAGCTGTGAAAGTTTGGAAGAATCAACTGCAGAGATTGCGTAGTAAATCTAACATTCGAAGTGTCGCAACAGAATTACATGCAACAAGGAGTGTTCCAGCTGTCAGGTTATGTGTCCATCGTAATGGGTTGGTACAGACAGTCAATGATGGGGTGGTCATCACTGGAAATACCATCAGTCAGGTAAGCTATTACCTTAGCAAAGCAGGCGGTGCATTTTTTACTAGTGGAAGGATATAACTATAGTGTCAAGTTCCCACTTATCTGCAACGTAGCTTTGAAACCAGATAATAAATTATTTTGTGCTCGAGCCCTTGTTAAATGATTCCGGGTTAGTGCAAATTCAGATAAATGTCTTGGGATTCTTTCGCAGATTTGAAATACACGTAAATGTTTTACACTGTACAATGTAAAAGGCTTATATCAATCCTAAGGATCAAAGGATTAGCATTTTGTGTATCCAAATAATGTTGAAAATAATTAGAAATGTTTTTTTACCGCAAAATCTAGATTTATTACATTGAACATAAACAGAACTGTTGTTCAGAAGTGGATAAAACTTTATTATGTACATCAATGCCAAGAAAAGTAGGTGTTCCTTAAACTTATTATCAGCTTCTGGTTTATTAAACAAACCAAAGCAAACTATCTTATTGATAGGTTTTCAAACACATTTAATATTGGCCACTACAGACAGGTGACCGTGGTTAAATATTATTGGTGATAAACGGCTAAATATTATTGGTGATAAACGGCTAAATATTATTGGTGATAAACGGCTAAATATTATTGGTGATAAACGGCTAAATATTATTGGTGATAAACGGCTAAATATTATTGGTGATAAACAGCTAAATATTATTGGTGATAAACGGCTAAATATTATTGGTGATAAACGGCTAAATATTATTGGTGATAAACGGCTAAATATTATTGGTGATAAACAGTGAATTTCTTTCCACATTTTCATTGAGATGTTTTTGACAATCATATTGTTTTGTAGGTGTTGGATATTTGTACATACAAACTCGATCTGTCTCAAGCTGCAAGACGCCTCTATTTAGCTGATGGAAAACAAATCACAACGTTTGATCAATTGTTGGCAATTTATTATCCAGAAAAAAGATTTATTGAAAAGGTGATGATTTTGACCATTTTATTTGATAATAGAGGGCTTTAGAGCATTTTATTAACACAAGCGATGCAGAGGGAGTCACGATTTTCAACTTTTTGTATGACCAAGTGTAGTACTCTATAAAACCCATATTACTAAGTTAATACCATTTATAAAATCACGTTTCTCAATTATTTTAAGAAATTGTTGTTTAAATTTATTTGCCAGAGATATCTAGGAAAACTGTTTATTGAAACCAGCAATGAAAACGTTGATGATCTGTTTATAAGGTGTTCATGAACCATTTCCGAACTTTCATCAAGATCATGCACCGTTTACGAACTCAGTGAATTCTTTCACAGAGGTGGTATGAATCCCTTTGCCATCGCCAATGGATTGCTATTTGATCTATAGCAATTATGCAGATAGTGTAGTAGGCTGTACTGAGATTTTGCAGTTAAGCAGTTGCTTCATCTCTTACAATACCATCTCCTCCAGTCCAGTGGGTACGGTTGTATCTACACCAGCAATATCCCCGGCTCAATTCGGCAGGAGCACAACTAAGTAACCCTAATGAAAATCTACTAGCACATGCAGATTGCCGTATAGCTTGGATTTATTATTAATCAACTATTTGTTTTAATAAGAAATTCAAAAATGAAAACTGTTAGATGGTACATTACAATGATGTTAATCATTAATTTTCAAATGAAATGTTTAAATTTCTGACAGATTTCAATCGATCCCAGATGCTCAGATCTTCCATGTGATCTAATTATCATTACCATATGTTTTCCCAGGATCAAAGCAAATCTCTCAGTACTCTACAGGTACCTCTTCAAACAGAACAAGATGCTCTTATGGTTTCGTCTAATCGACTCTTTCATGACCAATTCAGTACCTACCATGTTCTTTTAAGCGAGAGAGATATTGTTCGTCATAACAACAAGGAGGTTTTAAACGAAGAGAAAGAATCATTACCCCATACTAATGACATGGAATTAGATGACAAGAAAGTGACACGAGTGCCAGTTGATGTTTGGGTGTCATGCGGAGAAAGATTCATGCCATTAGCTGGTATGGAATACAGTCAAACCTGTTATAACGGCCACCTCTATACGGCGGTCACCTGTCTTGCAATGTCTTAAATAGTATTTTCTATTGAATCAAACCTGCATATAAATGCCACCTGTCTATAGTGGTCAATTTATCTACCTCTAGTAGCTGGCTGTTATATACAGGTTTCACTGTACCTCATTTGATTTCCGTAGGGTTTAAGTCTTAGATGATCATCAAATGAGAGATGTTAATTCAAATAGATAATCCATGTTGTGTTAGCACTCACTGACCCATAACTCATACAACATTTACGCTTTCTATATGTGAACAAGTTCTATGTGTGAACACAAAGTGGTAGCTTCAATGTTTGTCATCTAGGCTGCAGCAGCGCATGTGCATTCTATCTGATGATCGGATCTGTTTAAAGATCAACCAGTCTACCAATCATAGGAGGATTAGCTCAGATGGCAGAGCAACCGAACTTCAGATTGGATCATATCTGATCGACCCTGGTTCAAATCCCCCTAAGGTCAACTCAGCCTTGACTTTATCTGAAACATCAAATAAGTACCATCTGAGGATGGCGGATGGAATGGTCCAGAGGGAATTGCATTGTGAGTAGCTGCGGCGCATCGTTGCGAATTGACAATCGACACCTATCCGCCATGAAATTTGTTGAAATTGATCTGCAGTGTCGCGGCTGAGATCAACAAAGAGCGTTTAAAATCATTGCTCTCAGCGAAAAAAGCCACTCATCTAGAAATAGAGGAGCGGTACGGGTGCCTTCGGTAGGGCGACACCGTCTAAATTACATTTTTAGTCTAATATAATTGATACATCGGCTCCCAGCATCCCAGTTAGATTCATCACATGACAAGACCCTTTTATGTAGATCTAATATTTTATCCGCATTGTTGATCCCTCAGATGCAGATAAGAAACGAATTGAAAATCATCAGAAACATCAGGAGTATGCTGTTTTAGAGTTGTATCTTGAAGAAAAGAAACACCTTTTAAGGCAATTGCAAGGTTAGTTAATAGATGATCTATGTTTTTCAATTATCCAACCTAATTTTAAAGTTGTAATATTTGCATCTTTTATTCTGTTAGGTCGTAGACAGCAAGCCTTGTCCCCTCAAAATCAACAAATCAAACCAGTTATGACTGAGAAATGGGCCCAATCTGACAGTGATGAAAAACAATTACAAGAGTTGATTAATGAGCTTAAGGTAGCTATGGTGATGCATCTTTAAACAATAAAAAATCTAATTTTTACTAAATAAAATTTAAATTGAATGCGGAGCCCATTGTGACATGCGGCCCTGATGAGAGGCCATTATTTTCTATTCAGCAGTATGTATCATCTCGTAAAATGTGTTGCTGTAAGTATATGGATTGATGAGCATTCAAATGTTCAATTTGAATGTGTGATCTATTGATGTGTGGCTTAGTATAACAATGATTTTTGATTTTTAGAATCACCTCAATGAAGTCAAATATGCACAGAATAATAATACTCGTAACCAGAGTGCTGTAAAAAGCACATCTCAATATAAACTAAAAACAAAAGAATCGAAAGTTTATAATTTACCGCAAGCAATAAAGCTGAATGTGTATCATCACAGAGAGTCACAAGAAAGAGCAGTGACGGTATTTGCATCGGATATGAAAGAGGTATGACACATGTTGATTTAAAGGTAATTTGACAGTAAAATACGCAAATGAAAATGATAGTGCATTTTATCAGTCCTTTGAAAAAAAGTTATGTATTTAAAGATTCTGAATAAATGATGATGATGATGATGATGATGATATGTCAATAAATGAATTCGCCAATTGCAATCACATGATTTAAGGGTTTCAAGCACAGCCATGATAGTGTAAGCCCCGCCCGCTGAATCCTTACTATGCCTGACAGACTATTGTAGCGTTAAACATAGGGTATAACATATAAATTATATTATACCTCTATGGTGTTAAACAGCTACTAGCTTTAGAAAACTCGAAAATATTAAACATATATTCTTGCCTAATTTGTTATGCATTTTAAGTAAGATCAAGCTGCAGCTACAACTTCTACTCATCCCACGCAGTTATAAAATTTGGCACAAATGACTTGTCTTTGTGAATTGCAGGGGCAGAAAATGTTGGGACCACTGGGATCAGCGGTAGCAGGCACAATTATTGAACAATAGAATTCTCCTGCAGGAACATTTATCTAAAATTTAAAATTATTCTTAATCTATAAATAAAATCATAAAGTTTATTAGTACAACCGAATAAGAGGTACAAAAGGATGATTAGTATATTATTAATTAGTCTATGTATAAATAAAGCTAGTTTGAATTGCTTGACCAGGAACATTTCCGGTAAAATATTTGCAGGCACTTTGAAGGCAAAATTATGTGGTCATGGGCACTGAAAAATGTTTTCGACCCCTGGTGAATTGAAATAATATTGGATTAACCACAAATGACAGATTGTTCACTCTTGGTCAATATGCTGCTGTTTATTTTGATCAGTTTAATTTAACTCGATATTATCTGCGATATTGTATTTGAATTGCTCAAAATGGTAATGCTCTTGTTTTTGTTGTAGCTACTGGACTATAGTTCGGCCCGATTAGATCTCGACAGACCAGCCAAACATATTTTTGACACAGATGGAATAGAGGTATTATAGAAGATCAATATAGAATAATAATTACTATTTTTATATATTCTACTTGTTAACTGTTGATTGCTCTTGTTTTGACAGGTTAAGAATTTTAATGATTTAAAAAGAAATCAGATCATTTGCGTAACATGCCATGGAACATTACCAAAACAAAAAGGTAAAACAATGATTGTATTTGAATGATCTTGTTATGGTTTTTCTGTACTGAGTCATTGTATTTTTGGAAAATTACATCATTTGGGAAATGTGCCATTAGTTCATTGTCAGTTTTCTAAGTTGATGATAGGCCTACACCTTATTTTCAGTGAGTGCATTAGTAGTAATACACCATGGTTTGCTTGTTACCACTCACTGGCATTCAATGGGGTTTAGAGTTTCTCATATAATAAATAGAATGTCTTGAGATTAGACCATGCATATGAAATATCATTCCTTTAAAGGTCAGCTGAGTAAAGAACAACAACTATGGCTCAACGGTGGCCAAAATACAAGAAAGAGAAGCAAGCAGAAGTTGTAGTCTGTGAGTGTCCATGTAAATATTATATCCTCAAGAGGGACATTAGCATTAGTTGAAACACAAGAGTTTGATTGCAAAGTTATAGAAATACTGTATATAAATAGTGCAAGTTATTTATGCCCCAACAACAAGGAAAACAAAAGCTGTAAATGTCATAAATGATTTAATTTAATTTAATGATTTAATCAGCAAAATAGAAAACTGCAAATACGATATCTAAAAACAACTTCAAAGTTAATTGAAAGCTGAATATTTGATTGAATTGGATAACAGAAACATTGCGATGGGTTGATTAATTATAGTAATGAAATTGTTTTGTCTTTATAATTGCTTGGTATTCAAAATTACGGGATTCTATGCAAGTAGGCTTTCGAATGCTTTGTTGTCTGATGATTTTCCACGTTCAGAAATGACGGAAACAGGAATTAAGGGATGCTCGGAACCTTGGAGATATTTCTAAATTAAAACAAAACATAAAAATATATAATTTCTAACATCTTTTAAAGAATTGTTTATGTATTGGTTGATGATTATTTTATATATTTCAAAAATGTTAAACTTAATTTCAGATGTGTTAGACAGGGTCTACATTGCGACAGATTGTAGAACAAATTATTTTCAGAAAAACTTTGGATAAAATTACATTTCAGTTAATATTGCTTGATTTTTAATGTTATATGGTTGGTTGAAAATTACTAATTTATAGTAAGTTAACAAGATATAAAATGCGGACAGAACATAAATTCAATGCACCATTAACAGCAATCCATTATCGACAGAGATGTTAATAGCAAAATCAAATGGACACGGTATATTGTTACTTACATGTGCATATGACATGCTGTTTCGTCTTTCGTCGATACTTGCGCCTCTGCCAATCCAAACGTAACAGTGAAAAGCCGTATCCAAGATGAAGACTGTTAAACATAATAACACAATATCATACTTAAGCAATATCCGTCAGTTGGTTGATCATCATCATTTATTCAGAACCTGATAAGTTTTACAATAACTTTTTTTCACAGGACTGATTTACGTAATAAAATAGAGAATAAACATAAAATAATTGATTACAATAATACATAGATATATGTACAGCTGCAAGGTTAATTAAATACGAAACTTAAAGTTATTAGATGCTGTAATTTTATTGGTATTTAAATGCTTCTCAAGGAAACTTTTGAAACTTTTCCTTTTGGAAACCTCCTTCATTGTAGACGGTAGATCATTCCACTTATGAGCACCAGCATATTGAAATGAGTGGCGATGGCTTGACTTGATGTATATCTCATTATGGGTGTGAGATCTTGTCTTGGTCGTATTTGGTTGTTGAAATATATGGGAGAGCAGAGGAGCTAGATTGAATTTTAGTTTGTGAGTGAGCATTAGTTGGTGTGAGGTTATTCTGTCTCTGACAGAACGCCAGCCAAGCCGGCTTTGCATATCAGAGATTCAAGTGCGATAATTACAACGGAGAACTGCCCTCATTCCTCTGTTTTGAAATCTCTGGAGGCGGTCAAGATGTTGGACTTTGCAATTCCCCCATGCGACAGCGCAGCAATCAAAGTGTGGCAAAACAATAGAGTTATAAATTAATTGAGCTGATTCTTGCGGAATGAAACATCTTATAAATTTGAGGACACCCAACCCTCTATTGATTTTCTTAATTATGCAATCAATATGGTCATCAAATAGCAGGTTTTCATCGATTAAGACACCTAAATACTTCAATAAATACACACGCTTAACAGGTTCGTCATTCAACTTCACTTGAAAATCATGGTTTGCATCTTGTTTTTTCAAGTTTGGTTTAGTGCCTATCATCATACAATTTGTTTTAACAACATTTAATGTTAGTTTATTGGCACATAGCTAGCCGTAGATTTGATTCAAGTCCGTTACTAAGGAATGTTCAATAATATTTACATTTTTATTTGCAACATATAATAAAGTGTCATCAGCATATAAATTAATGTTACAATTATGTACAGAATCAGAAATATCATTTATATAAATTAAAAATAGTAATGGCCCAAGGATCGATCCTTGAGGAACGCCATGTTTTATTGTACCTAAATTAGAATTAGTATTATTTATATTTACAATTTGTTTTCTATTTATTAAACATGATCTGAAAAAATTTAAGCTATTTTCATCATTACCGTATAATTGTAATTTGTCCAATAAAATATAAAAATTTACAGTATCAAAAGCTTTTTTTAAGTCAATGCTGACTACACCTATTAATTTATGATTAAATATAGTATCTGTTGAGTGATTTTTACGAAAACCAGATTGAAATGTTGTGAGTAAATTATGAAGAGACAGATAATGGTTAAATTGCATATATACAGCTTTTTCTAAAAGTTTCAAGATAACAGGGAGTACGGAGATTGGGCGATAATTTGTTCTCTTGGTGATGGTATCTCCCTTGTGCAATGGAGAAACCTTAGCAGTTTTGAGTGCCTCCGGGAAGACACCACTACCGAGAGAAAGGTTAAATATTTTTGTTAAGGACGGTGCAATACTGTGCGCCGTTAGTTTCAAAATGCGCGTTTCGATTTGGTCAATACCAACCGACTGTTTTTGGGGAAGTTTAAAAATTAAGTGTTCCGTGTCTGAGTTCGAAATTAAATTAAATTTAAATTGATTTGCTAGAGTGTGTATATTTGATACAGAATTTAAATAAGTTTTTGCTAAAGTAATTGGGTTGTAGTTATCTAATGATGGAATTAATGGGGCTAATTTGCTTGGTATTTCTAAAAAGTAACTATTAAATTCATTTGCTATTGTTAATGTATTCGTTTTATTCATATTAGGTTTATCATCTATATTGATTTCATTGATATTTACATTTTTTCTCTTGTTTGGTAATAACTGTTTTAAAAACTTCCACATTTGTTTTGGATTTTGTTTTGTTTCTAATATATTTTTACAATAATAAGTTCTTTTGCATAGCCTAAAATATTTCGTAAATTCATTTCTAGAATGCTTAAATAAATTAAAAAATGTTATGTCTTTAGTCCTAATAAATAATTTGTGGTAGTTGTCACGCTTATTCCTCAACATAATAGCATGATCATCTAAATAAATATGGTGGTTCCTTGATTTGATTCTAATTTTCTTGAGAGGAGCAAACTGATTCACAATGGTGTTAAACATGGATTGCCAAGCATAGTATGCCTCGTTCACATCCGTGAAATAATCTAGGAATTCCCAATTAGTTTGTTGTAGGCCTATGGCCAGATTAAGTGACTGTGTATCTAAATTTTTGTAATTGCGTGTTAAGGTAAGTTTGTGGTTATGTACAGGTTTATGAGAAATAGTATTATAAATTAAATAGTTCATTTGGTGATCAGCCAATATATTGAAAGTGACGCCTGCTTTGATTTGATCGCTGTCTAGATTAGAAATGGCTAAGTCAATGCAGGTGGACGATGAGCCGGTTATTCGTGTGGGGGATGTAATGTGTTGATTAAAACTGTTATCTGTTAGGATTGAGGTTAACTTCCTTGTTAAGGATGAATTGATATTTAGTGTGTTAATATTAAAATCTCCTAAAATTACACTTGATTTATTGTTATGGTCTAAATAACCTAAAAAATTGGAAAATTCGTCTAGATAATCTATGTGTGCGTGTGGATGTCTATATATATATATATGTCTTGATATTGATGCTTAGATGTAATTTAACATACCATCATTAGAATCGAGATGGCTTCTTGCAATGGTGCGACCAGATGCGATTTCAGTGAACTCCATACTACCCCCAGCATCACTCAGCCTATCACGAAATCAATCAATTGTTCAAAGCAAGCATGAATACATAACCAATTCAATTCAAGAGATAACATTTACAAATTAAACTCAAATCTAAAAGGACATATGATGATGTGAACGCCCACATCAGATATTGCCAATAGAAGCTCAATATATCATCTATTACATATATATATATAATACAATATGTTACATATAATTATTACCTGAATAATTTGCGATCACCGGGTGGTGGTGGTGCTTGTCTCTGAAGATCAAAAAATATAAGAAGAAATTAGTCTTCAATCAACAATCAATCTAATTATAGAAAAGTAGAAATCAAAAATATCTTTGAAAAATTATGAAATTAAACATTTTTATAAGTAAGCACAATTTTTGCTTACATGCGGGCTACTGACTGTGTTTTAAATGTGATGTTTCTCTAACATTGTTAGATCTATGCTAGATAAGCTAGATTTGAAGGAGTATAATCATGTTGAATTTACACGGCCTACAGGTAATAAGTTCTAGAGCGAGGTTATACGATAATAGTATGAATATTAATAAAAACATTGGTTCCCATTTGCTATTACCTTTTTACTTTCGCCATCTTTCATTCTTAAATAGACGGGATGATCAGCGGGCACCTCTTCCTCATCTTCAAATTAAAAGATAGATAGACAACATTGAATGAATTGGTGAGGTTTATCTGATACGTGTTTCGTCCCATCTAGGGACACATCAGAGACATAGCTGATGCTTTCCGTAGCTCATCAGGCATCGCGTCTGAAGTCCCGCTAACGAATTGTAGGCTATAGATGGTGACAAAGTTTGTGCATTTTGCGTGTGCAGACCCAGTTAAACAACAATTTGATTGATCAATGTTAAATTAGCAAATCAATATCAAATATGGTAAATAATAATAGATGGCAGACAAACAGAGACATGCATTCCAGAGGACTGATGGCCACATTGAGTTAATCTAGTATAAATTGATAAGCTTACCAAGAACTTCAATCGTTGGCTTTCCAAACCTCTCAGACTAAGAAAGAGAAAATAGAGAATATTAACAACAAGAAACCAAAATAAATTCATTGTGGTAAGCGGGATACAAATTAAAACTAACCCGTAATTTGGCAATGTATTGAGTTGCTTTGAATTTCTCATCTTTATTGCAATCTTTGCCGTTAAACTGTAAATAAAAGAAATGTTATTATTTCCCAAATCACCCATTAACAAAACAGAACAGAACAGAACTCAGTCTTTGTTACATATTTACCTGGAATACTTCTAGGCCAAAATCTAAAATGAACACATCCTCTGAATTTAAGTTTCCTCGTTTCAAAGGCATTTCCCTGACGGCGATCTTTTTCTGTAAAGAAAATCCAAATTTAATCTCTTGATTATTTGCAACAAACAAATGAGATTAATTGATATCAATTAATCAGAGTGTAGGACCTACCTTTTCACCAACAAATTGTAACATTCTTGGTTTGTATGATTTTGGTTCCACATGACGAAAGCCAGTTTCAGCTCTAAACATGACAAAACAAGCAAACAAACATCAATGTTTAATTTTATTTCCCATTTATCCATAAACCAAGTAAGCTTTACGTATTTCATGCATGAGAGTATTTAGAGTTCCGTCAAAAGGGAGGAAAACCCTGAAAAACCTCCTTAAAACTCCTTAAAACAATAGCTAGATCAGTGTTTTCTTTGTTTTGGAGATGATAGAAAAAGAGAGATCAGCTGATTGAGGAACTCTCTTGTGCCTGGTATTTGTTTTACCAGGGTGGTTAATAATTAGTATTGTTAAAGCCTGGCACCAACCAATTTAGTGCACCTGTTAGATATTGAAGTGCCAAAGACCCGGAGGGTACAGGTCCAAAGCCTCTACTCACTACATATAAGGTTACCCTTATGATTATCAAACTACAAATGGATGTCATATTGTCATTTAAAGTGTGAAAGACATACCCTCCCTTGAGTAATTCTATTCTTCCAAAGTAACTTTTGAATAAGTCAGATTCGTGTTCACCAACTTCACGATGCTGAACTGGTTTATCGTCAAGCTAATAAGATATAGAAAAAGGAAACAGTTTTTACAATTAATTAACTCTAATTTGACAACAGTGAAAAGTTTCTTTTCCAGCTCTCATTTTGGCAAGATTTCAAAAACACTTTTTTTTGGTAGGTTTAGTTTCATATTATTCGACAAATTTCTTGAGGTTAAAAAACAAATTTTAAGATTTGTAGCTATAGAAAAAGTGATTGATTATAGCAATAAAAAACAATCATTGGTCACTCCAGTCTTTGTGAACCGGTAGCTCATTTTGACTGGATGACATTTGAGAGACCAGGGTCCGATTCCTCGTCGGTGCACATATATTTTCATAATTATCAATTAGAATTTCAAACTATTGCTGATTTGAAACACATCCCTCAATTAGACAATCACTTGGACTTAAGAGGTGAACATCAGTCACGTTATATGTAGGCTAACATACAGAATATGATTGAAATCAAAATTATAATAAGAAGAATTAAGATTACTTACAAATGTGTCTAATTCAACAGTTTTGTAAGCTGCTGTTCCGTATTCATCTTGACTGGAATGTTTACCAATCCAAAAATGAACATCAAACAAAATCTCCTGATATAAAAATATGATATTATGTGAAAATAATATTAATAATTGATTGTATTTGTTGATTAATTAACATTTAATAAATACTTTATTAAATGACTTACATCTGACTCTGGATCTTTGTATGTGTTTAAAACAATGTAAGAATCGCCATCGTAGAATTTGCCATAATCATCTTGAGGCCAATCAGTAACCTGTTAACCAAACAAACAATTATGCATGTAATATATTAGATTTATTGTAATTCTTTTGTTAGCAAGGCAACAATTTAATAGATTATATATTATCTATTGCACAACGAACCAATTGTGTTGCTATGGAAACTGTAGTGAGGAAGCCATGCATTTAAACAATGGATATTTGGTGATTCACAGTTCAACCCTCGAAAATAAATTGAAATGCACGAAGCTCCACTTTGGAAAACTTGTCGAAATAAAACAAGCCTACTTAAACCAGTTCTATTATCATCAAAGTATCAAAAGGTGATATTTCGCTCTTGTGCATTGCAAACCTTCAATGATTGCAGACATGTAAACTACAATATGCTGTAAGCATTTAATTAACATCGTCTTGAAAAAACAAAACATCACTCATCGATCCAATCAAAGATTAACTCGGTTTATCTCGAATTAAACTCATTGCAAATATATTCGTCTGTAATAAAGCAATTTATGATATTTAATCTTGATAGCTAAATAATCATTTTATAAAGGTTACCATTTTTATTGGAGCCTAGCAGCTGCAAGCTAAATTAATTATATCGACTTTGCAAATTAGAAATAAGGAAAATAGCAACTCACTTTAAACTTAACAATTCTCCAAATCTTTAAACCAATTTTGTTGCCAGCACCTTGCCATGCTTTCTCAGTTTGCGCTGATTCTTTTTTAACCTACAAATATTTGGAATACGATCCAAAATTCACATGAAATCGGATCAACAGTCAATACGCAGCACTTTTGAGCATATAAACAAGGCAGCACTCTCAAGGAGCATATAAACAATACTAGTTCACACCTTCTTGTCAGTATCTGATCCGAATAATGATAAATTAGTGTCTTTCCACTCATATTTCTTTTGCTTTTGCATGTTGATCTATCTTGTAATATATAATTTCGATCTAACTACAAACCTAACCTGCTCTCGTCAACGCCCTTTCCTTTTTCAATATACATGTCTTTCGTTCGGTGCTTGTAATATTCGGCAATGTTTTCCGGTTCATTCCCATGGCTTCGGACCAAATAAGGGTTAATAATCTATTGTGATACAACCTTATTGTCTATACCCCATTGTTTGAAAACATCTTACATAGTTCCTTTGTTTCTGTTCCGATTACTCGATTTTGTGATTGTAATTTACAAACGTTATACAAATTTTTCCGCGAGAACAATTACTGATCAATTATTTATGCGTTGTTTTGTTAGTTAATTGCAATTCTTCTCACAATTGTATCAGAGAGTTTCCACAAATTCGATTTGCAAATTTCGGTTATGAGAATAACTAATCTTGCAATAAAATCAGCTGAGATCAAAGACAGTCTGTGGTAATAGGCGGTATGCAGATTACCGAGGCTATCATGAAGTACTGCAATGACAGTAATTAATTAATGGAATGTATCTATAATAAATACACACAATTTTTAATTAAGGAAAGTTCATTACAAAATATTTATTTTTTCATTCTTACAGTGGCCGTTATCTCTGTTGCTTTTGTTACTAAACACGGCTTTCTATGATTGTACATTAGTTATTTTTAGTGTATGATTGTCTGCTAGGTATATCTCATTTATATTTTTAAGACATTTCTCGATCAAAGTCAGCGTGTTTTCTTCCTTCTACGACAACAGTGACAGACAAATAAGGATGATCTGTGTCTGATAAGTATTTCTGCAAGATAAAAACAGAACAGATGTTTAAACATTATGATAATGGTAATACTAGGCATCATAACATCCAGATGTGTAAAACGTCAACATATTCTATTAAATATTTGTGCCTTCACTCGTTAGAAGAAATTGCATAACTTACGTGAGCGTATCCCATGGAGTTCTTCCTCTCATCAATGCTTGCACCACTTCCAATCCATATATAACAATGATTACCGGTGTCAAGAACATAGACTAATAACAAAAATTCAAAATTGGTTTCAAAAAACGGGACACAAAATCTCCAAAATACCATATTCAAGGCCAACTTTGAAGGGGAAAGAGTTGCGCAACAGTGCCATGTACGGATAGAAAGAAATCTGTTGAGTGCCTTCAGGTGATATATACACTTCAACAATTTTTGTTAAATGCAGATTTTGATAAATCAAAGAGAAATCATTATAGTTGAGTGAGTGGGTTACACTGTATCTCACAAAAGAAAAGAACAGTTTACTAACCATCATCTGATCCAAGCTTGTCGCTGCTGA
The DNA here is from genome assembly GCA_916610825.1 of Haliclystus octoradiatus. Lineage (NCBI taxonomy): Eukaryota > Metazoa > Cnidaria > Staurozoa > Stauromedusae > Haliclystidae > Haliclystus > Haliclystus octoradiatus. Next base: position 20,561,095 of record OU744452.1, on the reverse strand, counting down.
CTTCTCCACCTCGTGCAACTTCATCAAATTGTAATTGACCATCAGCATCACTCAACCTTGGAAAATTTGATTGAAATAAAAATTAATATTTTTTATTCAACACCTTTAGGGACAATATCAACATGATTTTAAGTGGAAAGAGCGATCTGGTCATTTTTGCCCCTTTTAATTGTATATTGATTGATTCTTTTCACAAAAAGTATTTTGACAAAATATGTAATAAAATAAAATCACACATCATGAATTGATGGAGTATCAAAATCATCAATGTCAGAAAATAGAAAATCGCCAGAACAAACATCACATTCGAAATTGATAAAATTTGATACTTACTTCAATAAAACCTTATCGCCTGGTGGGGCAGGTTCTTCTTTCTAGAATAAAATAAAATAATTTACATCATCATCATCATCATTAATTAGGTCTCCATCTTTTTTAATCCGGCAACGACAGCAGGCCAATGTTTAATTTAGTAAGCAATACCAAGCATGACACAGGTAGATATTATTATTATTATTATTATTATTATTATTATTATTATTATTATTATTATTATTATTATTATTATTATTATTATTATTATTATACTGTAAAGTGATGAGTTAGTTCATATCTTACATCTTTACTGGCTCCAGGTTTTAGAGCTTGATAGAAAGCGTGGTTTTGTGAGATCTCTTTCTCCTCTGCAAAACAAATATGCATATGAATGTGATATTATCTGAGAAAACAAACAACCACAAAATACATTTACATTTTATATTAAAACATTACGAGATGCAATACAACAATAACATACCAATGATATGAAGTTTTGGTTTTCCACCACGTTCAGACTGAAAGAAAAATATATAGCAAGCGTTATTTAAAAGTTTAATGCAAACATGATATTGGAAGCACAGGGCAGATAAAAATCAATCTAACTTCAAGGCAAGTCTATTATCTAGAAGGCCTACTGCTTTACCCTGTCTCTGAATGCAGTTTCAAGTGTCTCCTTGAGAAGCATATGAACGACAGCATAAACAGTGGGTCTTAATTTTATCTTCCTGGACTGATACGCCAGACTTCAATCAGTTAGATTACAGACTCGACCAGAGAATCGAATTGAATAGTGTACAAACTGATTATCAGCAGACAAAGCATCGTTACCAACAGGGTTAAATTTCTGGAATCCTAGAGGTATTTCAATATTTTCCTCTGAATTTTGTTGTTAATGTTTGATCAATAAATCCTTAAAAATATCAATTTTCTTCTGAATTTACTCTTGTCTTTCGGAATCTAAGATTCCTACCCTGATTACCAACAGATTAAACGTAACATACCCTAAGTTGATTGACGTATTGTTGCGCTCTGAATTTTTCATCTTTGTTGGCAGTTGAACCGTTGAACTAATGAAAAGATAACATGAAATCCTTTTAAAAAGAGGGTCGTCTCAGTCAGTTGTAACATTAAATAAATAGAATTCAGTAAATACCTGATAGATTGTAAGACCTTGATCCAAAATGAAAACGTCGCCGGATGTTATGTTGCCACGTTTTGCTGGGATCTGCTTGACTTGAATCTTCTTCCTTTCGCCAATAACTTGGAATAAACGTTGTTCATAGTTTTCTGGAGCAACACGTCGGAATCCTGTGGCATTGCTGAATAAGGAATACATACAATGATATATGTGATGATGCAAACAGGATATCAAATGATGTGAAACAGTAAAATCAATTACAAATTCAATTAAAAGTTTTTCTTATGGGATTAAAATGGGATTGATCAATATATAGCATCTTTCATACTTGCATATTGCTTAGATGTAAATAATTTATAAAGAGTTGTATAGAAATATTTTCGATATTTGTCTATGATATTTTTTTCCTAATTTTTCAAAGCACTTGATTCGTGAAAGAGTTTATTCCTGTGACATGTGATCCTCCAGTCCAACCCTCTTTATAGGTCACAAATGATCTTCTATGATTGACATGCGGCCAGGGATTGCACTTCCACATTTTTTATAAAATGTTTTTGTTGCGGTTTGACCAATAAATGATTAAAAATAATGGAATCTGGGAATCCAGGATTCCAACATTTGTTGTACCCTGCATGTGGCCTTTGCGCTGGTTGTTGGAGTATGCTGTTGTGGTATGCACTGATTCACTGCATGATTTGTGGTTTGAAAAATGGCATTCATATTTCAACTTCGAGCATGCAGGTCAATTTTCCGCCTTTAAATGAACAGTAAGTGTCTAGGTAGCAGTGATTATTCAATACCTATCGCTTGCCATATTGCCTGTGACTAATCATAGGTCTCGAATTCCTGGGCACTCTTATTAGTGAAGTATATACAAAGTTGCTTGCCGCAATGTGCGCATAAGGGGATAATTAGATATGTATAATTATAATCTTACCCTCCTTTCAAGATGGTCATGGTGTCAAAATAAGTTTTGAAAAGCTTTGATTCATGGCCTTGGACCTCTCTATGTTGTACAGGCTTATCGTCATGCTAGAGAACAAACAGTGTTATTTGATTATCTTGACAAATTGACACTAATTTTCATATAGTAAACAATAACAGTTTTAGCCATTTCTTTTACTCACGTATGTATCTAGCTCCACAGTTTTGTAAGCTGCTGTGCCATATTCATCTTGGGAAGAGTATTTTCCAATCCAAAAGTGAACATCCATTTTTAGTTCCTGCAAGTAAAAATAAAACATCAGTCGATTTGCACCCCCTCGCAACAGGGCTTCAGACAACAAAAGATGACTTCGTAATAATATTTATTCCGCTGTGGAGGCGTTTCGTTTGATGGTATAAAGGGCGTACCTCTTCTTCCTTGTACGTGTTGAGAATGATATACGAATCTCCGCTGTAGAACTTTCCAACATCCTCGGGTTGAACATTATCAACCTGTACAATTCAATAAAATAATATGTTGACCTATATTGTTGTTGAGTTGATTTACATAATCAACAGACTACACAGACAATTAATCTATCGAGTTATCAAAATATGATTGAGTGGGTAAATCGTAAATCGTAAATGGACCTCAAATACAAACTTTTAAAATTATCATTGCCTGCTCCATTAATAAAACTCTTCTATTTCAAAGAAGCAGTTTACATCAACCTGTGTTGAGTATTTTAGACTTACAAACGCGTAACCATAACATTAATTGTATTTAAAATATCGATAGCTTTGATTTATTTTTAATCTTCTAATTTATCTGATATGCCAACCTTGAATTTATTTATGCGCCAGAGTTTAACTCCTGGTTTCTGGCCAGATCCTTGCCATGCCTTTTCAGATTCAGCAGACTCTTTCTTCACCTAAACGAAAATGATGCAGCAAAACACAACAGGAAATTTAGAAACTGTTTGTCATACCCAACGACGAAGACAATGGAAACTTAACAGATTAACTCTCTCTCACCTTCTTTTCAGTATCAGAACCAAACAAGGCTAAGTTGCTATCTTTCCAGTCGTATTTCTTTGGTTTCTGCATGTTGGGATTGCTGAATTTGGCACAAATAAAATCAGGGTCGACTGCTCCTTTCAAGAACCGAAGAGAAAAGTGAAAATATTTTGTGCTATTGATTCAAGTCCACCCTAAACAAGATGATGTCAGACGAGCGTTGTGATTGGTCAGCTCTAATAGGCGTGGCTGGCATTGCAATGATTGGGGGAATCCATTGCAAAGCGAAAAGCGATCGCGATTCTTTGGCATTCTCTGTTCAAACACTGTGTATTTATTGAAAGGAATTTCACAATTTGCGTTAAACAAGGAAGCGCCGATTGAAGAATGTGAAGGCATTTCAATATCAAGAAAATTTGACAGGAAAAGTTCCTCGATTGCTGTGCATTTAAATTTTGATAATCTATTTTGCATTTGTCTCTACCATACGACGGAAACGTCCTACCAAACGAAATCGCACGGTCTGCAACATTGTTGGCAACTTTCAAATCAAGTTTGGATTAAATAACTAATTCATCAAAGCATTGTTCATAAATTTCATAATTTTAACAGTGAATGGTAATTGTATGTATGCCAAATATGCCAGTTGATATTGACCTTTTATTCACAAAAATATATCACATCATATCAATGGAATATTTGAAGCCTCAAAACAAATGCAGGCTGGGTTTCATAAAAATTAGTTTTATATTTCCGTGATTTAAAAGATATATCAACAACCTGCCTCAACAATCGGCATGACAGAATGAGATTTCAAAATCAAAACAAATCAGAAATCAACCTCGCTTGTCAATAATTGAAAGAGAGTCAATATCAACGGGACAGACATTTTGAGCTGTTTCAAAATATTGCCAAATAATCTGTAAGATAAAGAGAATCTCTTAATGAGATGACGGTGATGTTCTGTTTGGAGTAAGTAACATATCCATTTAACGAATCGAAGTGATTCAATTATGATAACTACATCGATAGATTTAAAGAAGTTTTAGTTCAAGATAAAAGTAAAATTTATATCAATCAATGGTTAAGGTTTAAGCTACAAGGAGGCTGAGACTGCTTTTATCTAGAGATGGAATCTGATTCGATAAACAGTGTCATGTCGCGTCTGAATCCTCGCTTAGCATATCATATCATATCTGTCTATATTTATAATTTACACGCTAAAGAACAATTTTGGAATGCTAGCGGGTAGCAGCTGTATGGAAAGACCAGAATGCTATTGCTAATGCATTCATCAAATTGAAGCATGTGTTGCCCAGACAGCATTCTTTGTAAATGCGCGGGGAAGAAAAAATCGATCGTACAAGTTGCGCGGTTTGACGGAAAGTGTCCACGAAAAAATTGCGGATGACGTCATACAAAATATGACGCAACGCCACTTTTTAATAACGTTTTTTCAATAGTTTCTCGTCTCTCAGTGTTTTATGTTTTGTAGTTTTATGTTCAGTTTAGATTGGGGATTCTGTTATTTGACTTCAAAGTCTGAGTAAACATGAATTAGATTTTGATAAATAATGGGGTAAACATGCTGTATAATTTTTGGCAGTTCTGAAATGAAAATGATTGATTGATTAATAAAAGAGTAACATGAGTTGCGAGCACAGCGAGCAAAATTTTTTCATAGAATCAGACATATGGCTAGGCCTACTTTTGTTTATTCTGGTGTTGTAATTCAATAATTAAACCTTCGTTGTCACACGTTCAATCACGTTGGGTGGTGATTGGTCTATTTGCTAATGTATGTAATTATTTGTGATGTGTTGGTGAATTGAAAGGGGGCTTAAGATGATTCACCAACATATCACAAATAATTACATAGCCTACATTAGCAAACAGACCAATCATTTTAAGATGGGAAAAAGCCTCTATCCCATGTTCTGCTCCATGAAACTGAGAGCTGCGACACATGTATGCTGAGGGTCTGACGTAATTATTTGCCAATTGTTTCACATGTAACGTACCGGCGCGTTTCTGGAATGGTCTGCTTGCAGAATAGGTTCATATTAGGGTGCAGTCTTTATCACCAGAGATTTACAATGGCTCATATGTAGAGTAGCGGAATAGTATAAATTACAACATATTGATGCTGTTTGCAATGTCATAGCTAATTGTCACACCGTTCCTTTCCCGCAGCAGAGCATACATTGAACGACTGACCGCAGCAAATTAGGTTCAACTATTTATAAGTCCAGCTAATTGAATCCACTTGGATTTTTGATCACAAGTCATAACCTAAATAATAGAAAACATTTAAATTTGTAAATGGAATTGAAATTACACAATCTTCTAGATACATTTATTGAAATTAAACAATCTTCTAGACACATTTATTGGAATTGTTTAAAAAGTTTTTATTGTATTTGGTACCAAAAGAAAATAAATCTTTGCCAAGGCTACTTTGCCATCAACAATAATTTATGATCATATTGATGCTGTTTGCGATGGCCAGTCGTTGTTCTTGTTCCTGTTTTTTTACTAGACTATGGCTTTATGATTGTACATTAGCTACTTTTAGTTTATGATAATTTAAAATGCTCTATTAAATTCAGCATTCTCTCTTCCTTCTGCAACAACGGTGACAGGTAAATAAGGGTGGTCTGTCTTTGACAAATAGTTCTGCAAGATAGAAATAAAATGTAGAAGATTAGACACAAGATTATTATTTCCTCTTTTCGTAAATTGTCAGATAACTTACATGAGCATATGCTAATCCGTTTTTCCTTTCGTCAATACTAGCACCACGTCCAATCCATACGTAACAATGATCCCCAGTGTCAACAATATAGACTAATCATAAAAATAAATAAGAAAGATTGTCAGAACAATTAATAATGAAATGGAAATAGGTTTGGTACAAATAATGATTAAGGACTGACAGCCTGGTAATTGCATAAGCGTGGCATATTAATTAAGTGAGAACATAAGAAAGCCATTAGAAAATCACGAGTCGTCTTCGGAATGATTTTTGCCTTTTGAATGTTCTCACAGCTGCATGAGTTCAATTATCAGTCTGCAATTCAGCTCCTCAATCATTATTCATTTGTGTTATGACATGATGGTTAGGCCTACTAAAATAATATCTTCTTGGGATATTTTTCTTCATAAATATGCTGCTTGATTCTTCAAAAATGAATTTCAATCGACAACTCATAGATAAACATTTAAATTGATAATTCAGAGATAAATATTTGATCCGGTAAATCATAGCTACATTTGTCTATACATTTCATCATGGTTCGATTGCATCGTTTCATTGCTTTGCTGTACGTTATTTCTATTGTTTACAAGAAACCAAAAATTATGAGTTCTATAATAATTAGCCAATCATAACTACCGGTAAGGATACATGAACACGTTATGTCATAATTCACAATAGAATACAGTGTCACCAGTTTAAAGTGGAAAACCCTACGAAACGATAATTTAATACACAATACATTTTATCTCTTATTTTTACTTAACGAGACTTCTCCTAAAATACCCCATTGGATAGTAGCTTACACAATTGAAGGAAATTCCAGATTGAAGAATAATTACGCCATTGTAATTTTCAAAGTCGAATACATCATGTATTAAATTATTGTTTCAAATGTTTTTCCCACTTCAAATGCAAATTGGTCAAGTGAAATTCCCTCTTACAAAATTTGTTTTGTGACCAAAATCTTTGTAAACAATTATGTGATAAATCAAATAGAAGAGAGAAGAACAATTCACTAACCATCATCTGAAGTGAGCTTATCTTTACTGACATCTCCACCTCTTGCAATTTCTTCACGATCTAAACTTCCATCAGCATCACTCACCCTTGAATTGATTGAAGATAATTAAAGTTCTTATTCAAAAATGTTGCAGCCTGTCAACAATACCTCATATCTGACAATTCCCGCATGTTTCCTTTCTTTCTTGTTTATTTCTTGCGAGAGTAAATCTAGTGTACTAGACATTTCACGCCAGACATCTTTGGTCACAAAAAATGGAAATTGGCTTGTGTAGATAATAAGGCAATGAAATTGTTTTACTTTAAATTAGCTGAACGTTTAAAAACAAGGAGTTCATACATAATAAAGTTCCCCCAGCAAGCTAATTTCCTTGTCTTCTGTTGGTCAGCTCAAAAACAAAGAAAATTCTTGGTGCGAGAAACAGAAATGTTTTTATAAAAAAAACTTTAAATTTACATATTCAAACATGAAATTGTAAATTGAAATTTGAAATTGGCTTTGTAAACTCTAAAATTTGTCTTTTCCAGTCTATTTTCTGCATTTGTACTTTTATACGAACATAACACTTATTAAAATTATTTCAAATTCATTGCATAGTACTAGTTCATCCTTTGCCATTCGAAACTGATATTTCAATCAATCAAACTTGACACGTCTCAACGTTTTCACAAAGGAAACCAAATTTTAACAATATATTTTCTACTTTAAGATGGGATACCAGGAAATGTTCAAATTAATATACACTCAGGTTAGTTTTGTTTCAAAGAATTGCAAGACAGGAATCAACACGCCCTTTAAAAAATAATTGTTTGTACAAAAAGTATAGAGATATAATATGACACCATGAATTGATACCGGTAAATAGTATGAAGATCTTCAACATCAAAATTCAAGTCATTCAACAAAAACTAACAGTGCATTTGAAATTGCTCCTAGCAGAGAAAAAGATTTGATACTAACTTGAATAAAATTTTATCGCCTGGTGGAGCAGGTTCTTCTTTCTAGAATAAATTAACATAATTTGCATTTACATTATCATCATCATTAATTGAGAATCATTTGAGTGATCATAATTATGTCAACTAATTTTGAAAGAATCATACATAATACAATTTGAAAATTACTAAAAAAAATGGAAATAGAAAGTAGTAATTTTATGTCAACAAATTAGATTTCATAACATAATCTTGGAAAACCAGACATCTTTTGTCAACCACAGCACATCAACCTTCAATGTTGTAAGCAATGCAAAGTTAACGTTTAAAAAAAAAAGTAATACAGCACACAGGTAGGCCTATTGATAAATAATAATAAATTATTTCATATCTTACATCTTTGCTAGCACCAGGTTTTAGAGATTCATAGAAAGGGTGATCTGGAGAGGTTGAGTTCTCCTCTGCAAAGCAAAAATAAATTCATTCATTTGTATGATCTGAGAAACAACCGCAACAGACCGTTACATTACGAGATGCAACAATAGCATACCAAGGACTTCAAGACTTGGTTTTCCACCACGCTCGGACTGAAAGAAATAAAAATACAGCCTTATTTATAAGCTCCATGCAGACCAAGTTTCATTCCATGTTCCCTTGAAGAACAGAGTGGATAAAGATTACTCTACATCTAGCTTCAATGCTAGACTATTTTCTAGTGAACTTCTTTATTACACAAGTAAGCCTACAGAGATATACATATTTTAAGTCATATTTCACTCTTTTTAACAATGAAAAAACATTGTACAGCGTGTGGCTTCTGATTGGACATAACTATGTTGTAGGAGGATTTACAATTTGTCAATTTCCTTCTCCAAAATAAAAATTTCTAAATTTTCATCTGGTCAGGTGTTTAAAAGTTACCAGCGTTGAAGGATTTATAAAAGAACAAGTGAATAAAAACACTACTTATAAAACAGACAGAAAGTATAAAAGACTCACTAACCACAATTGGGGAGTTGGTTCGATTATTCAGACATGAGAATTCAAAATTTGATAAATAGTCTGAAATCTAGGATATCTTGATAAATTTCAATGGGAAAGAGTGATGAATAGATATAGGATCCTAGAAGTTTGAGCTAAAAATCAGAAGTTTGTAATTTTGGAAAACAAATTTAGTAGGATTTCTCTAGACATGACTAACTTAGAAAAAATTGCTCTAATTCAGAAGCTAGATCTCAATATTTTGTTTGTGATTCAATCCGTAGTTTTGTCTATTTTGAGGATGTTGTTGTTGTGTGTAGCAAGAGTTAGTTAATAGTTAGTGTCTGTCCCAGGTGATGTATCTTTGGTTGGCATGTTGTTGTTGTTGGGAAAAATTCAGAAGAAAAATTTAGAAAAAATTAGGATCCAAAGGCAAAAATTTTTCTTAGACCCTGGTTGACCAGGAGCTAATACTGACCAAGGCTAGTGTCCGACAAAAGTTAACCTTGCGGAATATTAAACAATAGTGTAGCCTGCATTTTCTTTTGAATTATTTGTTGAGGTTTGGCCTGAAAATCAGGAATTTCTCAAATTTCTCCTAAATTTATTCCAGCCTTCCGGGATCTAGGATCCCAGGATCCCCACTTTTGTAGGACCCTGACTAAGGCCAACCATACTATAGTCCGATACCTACTTTATGAAGTATCCAAAGCATCAATAATAATAAATTGAACGGAACATACCTTAAGTTGACTAGCGTATTGTTGTGCTTTGTATTTTTCATCGTGGCTGGCAGATGCACCGTTGAACTAATAAAAGGAAACACACAATCATTGAACAAGAAAAGAAGGCTCTACTGTTTAATTGTAACATCAAATAGAGAAGTAAATACCTGGTAGATTGTAAGGCCTTGATCCAAAATGAAAACATCTTCAGATTTAATGTTGCCACGTTTGGCTGGGATTTGATTGACTGTGATCCTCCTGTTCGTTCCTTTCACAACTTGGAATAAACGCAGTTCATAGTTTTCTGGAAGAACACGTCGGAATCCTGTGTCATTACTAAATAAGGAATAAATGATATTATTCAATGCAGGAAAACTGACAACCAGTGTGTTCCACTAGTAGAAGGATAATGAGCTTTTACTGTCCTGTCTCTGTTGTACGCTAGGATTATAGATTGCTCGAAACGTGCATAAATTCATCAGGATGTTTTACTGAATATGCATGCCTATGTCTAGGTAACAACAGAGCCATCTATTTACAAGAGTTGGGATGGAGGCCTTATAGGTACTTTTTGTGAAAGGCTTTTTCCTTGGTTCTATTGCAGTAGGCAGTTGACATAGGCAATTTAAGAAATGTAATAATGTGATGTTGTACTTATACTAAAAAGGTCCTATAATAACCTACTGTGTCTCTGCATTAAAACAGCCTTGAATGCTGCCTCAATATCATTTAATAGATTATCTATTGTTTGTCATACTGCCTGTAAGCAATGATTAAAATGTTAGACTCATCACCAAACCGCTTCTAGGTTACCTGCTTTGTGTGAGATGATAAATATTAAAAAATATAAATATATATAGTAATGATATCAAAAAATATCAAAACCTAATATTGGCAATTGAATAGTGCTCAATGCTAGTGAATAGCAGAGCGTAAATATTAATAAAGGGAAAGTCAAGAAAGACACATTCTTTGGTTGTAACTCCAAATTTGTATTTGTTGTCTGATGATCGTTGAATAACGCTGAATGTCTTTCTTGACCTTCTCATTAAAATAAATATTAAAAAATACATTTTTTGAGTGAAGTTTAGACAATGTTGCTTGCCGCTTTGCGCGAATAGGAGAATAATTATATATGTACGATTATAATCTTACCCTCCTTTCAAGATGGTCATGGTGTCAAAATATGTTTTGAAAAGCTTTGATTCATGGCCTTGGACCTCCCTGTGTTGGATAGGCTTATCGTCATGCTAGAAAACAAAAGCATTTCAATTTATTTTGCACTCAAAATACCACTTGACTGCATCTCAGATCTTAAAAAATTCCCCAGCAAATAATTGAAATACATTGAAATAACTCTGTTTTCCATTCCTTTTTCTAGAATCTCTGTCTGATGGAAATTGCCTCTATAAGCCTGTATATACCAGTTGTCTAGTGCATTCAATATTATTTCACTACTGGATTGTATCTCAATTCTCAATGTAACAATATACAATTTTAAACATTTAGCCTTTAAAAATGTTTAAAAAAAAATTAACAGCAGTTTGTTTATTGTATTCATAGTGTATAGCCTGCATACAGATCTATTGAAGATGTTGTTAGTTTTAATTGCATATAATTTACGTTTTTCTGTGTATTTATGCTATGGTAGGCTATAGAACAATTTTATTTCATGGATTTTGTAAAATTCAAGCTTCATAATTACCTTACAATATTGCTCAGAGAGTTTCAAAAGCATATATTGCAAGTTGAGTAATGCCACAGCGCTGAAGCTTTTGAATTCCCAAAAGTATTTAGGGGCATTTTCAGCTGGGTCCGCCCCTGGCTTCTCTGAATTAGCAAAATTATGGGAAAACAAAAGAATCACAGACCATGAATGTTCTCAAAATGCTAAGTGGGTTGTGACCACCTTGGTGGTGACGACCGTGAATCGCGGAATGTAAATTGGATTTTCAGATGGTTTACAATAAAACTTAAATGTAACAAGAAACGGGAAAGTATTTAGTATGTTATAATGAAAACTTTTAGGCGATTTCGAGTTGCCCAGAGAAACCAGTTAGTCAGCTACCGTTTTAGAATCCGTGACTCTCGGTCTATTAGATAACAAACAATAACATTCCTTAAAAAAAAATTACTCACAAATGTATCCAACTCCACAGTTTTGTAAGCTGCTGTGCCATATTCATCTTGGGTAGAAAGTTTTCCAATCCAAAAATGAACATCCATTTTTAGTTCCTGTAAGTAAAATAAAGAACATCATTCGATTCGCGCATATCTTGACAACACGGCTTCAGACAAGAACAGATGACAGAAATATATAGTTCGCAGTGGAGGAAATCGATAGATTGTAAAGGACTAAAGGGCGTACCTCTTCTTCCTTATACGTGTTCAAAATGATGTACGAATCTCCGCTGTAGAACTTTCCAACATCATCGGCTTGAACATGATCGACCTGTTGAAATCAATCAAATAATAATAATATATTAAAATTAACAAACTCAACTTTTTATTTTAAAGAAGAATTTATCTGCCAACCTTGAATTTATTTATGCGCCAGAGTTTAACTCCTGGTTCCTGGCCAGATCCTTGCCATGCTGGCTCACTCTCAGCAGATTCTTTCTTAACCTAAACGAAAATGATCCAGCAAAGCACAACAGGAAAGTTAGAAGCCATTTTTCATAGTCAACGATAGACAAATCAATCAACGAGACTATAATAGCAAACTCTAACCTTCTTTTCGGTATCAGAACCAAACAACGCCATGTTGCTATCGTTCCAGTCATATTTCTTAGGTTTTTGCATTTTGGGATGGTTAAATTTGGCACAAATAAATTCAGAGTCGACTGCTCCCTTCAAGAACCGATGAGAAATAATTTTTTTGTGTTGCTGTTATTGAATGAATGCAACATTCTAAACATGTGATTGGTCAGTTCTAATAGGCGTGACTGGATCTATTATTCACCTAGATTAACTACCGTTCCGCGGATTTAATAACAAAGACTGTTCGTAAGTATAAAATAATATACAGTGTGTCAACTGTCAATAAAACAAATTATTAAGAGCAAATTTTTATGGTGGCGTTTAAACATTTCTCAAGTAGACTTTTGAAACTTGTCCGCCAGGAAATCCATGAAGAGGACGGTGTAGATCGTTCCATCCATGCACCACATTTTGATTTGAAATGAATGTGGCTTGCGTTGATGTCATTGTGGGTTGCACCACATTTGAAGGAATTTAACAATTTGCCGACAAGGAATCTCCGATTTCAGGAAATTTGAAAAGATTATTTCATCGATTGCTGTGCATTTAAATTTTGATAATCTATTTTGCAAATTAATGAAACTTATATAATGTGACGTGTCCTTTATTTGCCAATTTATAGTTTATATCATATAATATATATATATCATTCATATCACAATTTTCTGTATCAACATTGGCAATAAAATTAGCTGAAGGCTATCAAATCAAAACAAATCAGAAATCAACCTCGCTTGTCAATCGAAACAGTGGAAGAGAGACAATATCAACAGGACAGACACATGAGCTGTTTTGTTTTGCAACAATTGGATTTGACACCCGTTGGTAAGTACGGCGGTTGGTAAGTACCAGAGAAAGAAAAATCAGGTAAATATTTTGCATGATTTGTTTTGGTTTTCAAAAAAAAAAAAAAATTGCTTAAATTGGTCAACCTCAGACGTGCTTGAAAAAGGTTAATCAGTTAAGTGAAAATTGAAATTATTAGAATTGGTCCAGTGCTCGTGTTATTCTTGAAAGTAGGCGTTTTCTATTCTTGATGCTCAGCTGTTTTGATTTTTGAACTGCTGATCTCAGACGTGCTTGAAAGAGTTTGTCAGTGGATAAAATTGAAATAATTAAATTGTGATATCAAGGTATAGTTATATGTCTTAATGAAATCTGGTCAATATCCTAAATTGAACTATATTCAGCCTAGTGTGTATTCCATATTTCTTTTTAACAAATTTGAATTTCGCGGTCGTTGAATCTGTTTATCGTGAGACGCTGATAGAAAAGTGGGCGTTTTTCTTTGTTGTTGTTTCTTATTTTGATCGTTTGATGACAAATGTTAATTTCATCAGCTGTCTTCTAACGGAGAAGATTGAATAATTAGTTAGACTACACATAGATTGAAACAATAATACTCCCTTGTTTATCAAAAAATTAAACTCTCGGTCTAAATTTGTTGTACTATATTATTTTTGTTCAATTGGAAACTGGGCGTTTCTTTTGTTTACTTTGATACCATTTGGTAGCAAAAATATTAATTTCTTTTTATTGTCTGCTATTAACGGAGTAGATTAAATACTAATAGCTCCAGACTTTACATAATCTGAAATAATATTTCCCTGTTATCAAAAAAATTAAATTCCCGGTTCCAAATTTGTTGTACTATATTATTTTGTTTATTTAAAAACTGGGCGTTTTCTTTTGTTTACTTTGATACCGTTTGGTAGCAAAAATATTAATTTCTTTTTATTGTCTGCTATTAACGGAGTAGATTAAATACTAATAGCTCCAGACTTTACATAATCTGAAATAATATTTCCCTGTTATCAAAAAAATTAAATTCCCGGTTCTAAATTTGTTGTACTATACTATTTTGTTTATTTGAAAACTGGGCGTTTTCTTTTGTTTACTTTGATACCGTTTGGTAGCAAAAATATTAATTTCTTTTTATTGTCTGCTATTAACGGAGTAGATTAAATACTAATAGCTCCAGACTTTACATAATCTGAAATAATATTTCCCTGTTATCAAAAAAATTAAATTCCCGGTTCCAAATTTGTTGTACTATATTATTTTGTTTATTTGAAAACTGGGCGTTTTCTTTTGTTTACTTTGATACCGTTTGGTAGCAAAAATATTAATTTCTTTTTATTGTCTGCTATTAACGGAGTAGATTAAATACTAATAGCTCCAGACTTTATATAATCTGAAATAATATTTCCCTGTTACCAAAAAAAATTAAATTCCCGGTTACAAATTTGTTGTACTATATTATTTTGTTTATTTGAAAACTGGGCGTTTTCTTTTGTTTACTTTGATACCGTTTGATAGCAAAAATATTAATTTCTTTTTATTGTCTGCTATTAACGGAGTAGATTAAATACTAATAGCTCCAGACTTTATATAATCTGAAATAATATTTCCCTGTTACCAAAAAACAATTAAATTCCCGGTTACAAATTTGTTGTACTATATTATTTTGTTTATTTGAAAACTGGGCGTTTTCTTTTGCTTACTTTGATACCGTTTGGTAGCAAAAATATTAATTTCTTTTTATTGTCTGCTATTAACGGAGTAGATTAAATACTAATAGCTCCAGACTTTATATAATCTGAAAAAATATTTCCCTGTTACCAAAAAAATTAAATTCCCGGTTACAAATTTGTTGTACTATATTATTTTGTTTATTTGAAAACTGGGCGTTTTCTTATGTTTATTTTGATACCGTTTTGGTAGCACAAATATTTCTTTCTTTTGTTGTCTGCAAACGAAACGGAGACGATTTATAAGTTTAGTTAGACCTTATACAAAAACTGAAATTATTTATCTTGCTATCAAATAGTTGAACTTCCCGGTCTCAAATTTGTTGTTATATCTATTATCTTGCTAACTTGAATACGCTGTGATTGTTATATATTTGTTTAAAAATCAGCAAAGAAAATCAATACAAGGTAAGAATATATATGTCATCGTTCCTGGTAAGTAATAAACTCAACATTTTGCCAAATATAATATTACAGGTTCTGCAAAAGCCGGCTGTGACGGGTGACTCCTCACAAACTCTACCTTAGAGAAGCTTTTTTAAAGTCATGATCAACATCCGTCAACCATGTCCGATAAAACATTTAATAATATACAACAAGTTTTCAATGTAGGAACTTTAAATGTAAGAGGCTTAAATACTGCATTAAAAAGACAACAATTAGCAAATGATATGTGTCATTATAAACTGTCTATATTAGCTATACAAGAAACAAAACTAAAAGAAGAAGGTATTTTTGATATTCAAACAAGTGATAAAAGGGCAAGATACGAAGTATTTCATACCGGAAATCAAGAAAACAACTATCATGGAGTTGGTATCGTTATAGAAAAAGGAATCCATGCAGAATTTAAGAGAATTTCTAATCGCATTTGTACAGCCACTATAAAACTTAACACTGTAAATAGAAATAATAAAACTAATAATAGAAATATAATATTTATCTCGTCATATGCACCAACTTTAGATGTAAGTGAAAAACAACCTGAAATAAAAGAAGAATATTATGAACAATTAGAAAATGTAATTCAGAAAATAAATAACAGAGATATCTGCATCGTAGGAGGAGATCAGAATGCCAAAACAGGTCTTGGCAGAGAAGAATTTCCAGATGTGATAGGAAAATATGGTAAAGGTACCATGAACTCAAATGGCAGGGCACTTGCAGAAATGCTTCTTAGAAATGAGATGATATTATGCAACACCATATTTCCCCATAAAATGGCACATCGAACCACATGGGAAGCACCCATCAGAGTACAAGACCATAATGACAAAAATGGAACATTAAGGAAAAATCCCTACAGAAATCAAATTGACTATATAATGATGAAAGAAAAACATAAACCATTTATAGAAGATTCTAGGTCCTACAGTGGCATAGAAACGTACACAGATCATAGATTAGTAAAAGCTAAGCTCAACATAAAATGGTACAAAGTTAAATTTAGAAAATCCAAAGAAAGATTAAATATACACGCACTAAAAGGCACAGAAAACAAAAAGGCATATCAAGACAAAGTTATTGAAAAATTAGGCTCTAAAAATTCTGTTACCATTCAAGATAAATGGACAGATATTGTAAATTCTTGCAGCGAAGCAGCAAAAGAAGTTGTTGGAACAACTAAAAAGAATAAAAAAAGTCAAAATAGAGAAATTTTACAACTTTCAGATAAACAAAAAGCCCTTAGAGATAAAATAAATAGTACAAATAATAAAAAAGAAAAACTTAGTCTTATAAAAAAACGCAATAACATCATGAAGGAAATTCACAATAAAATACAAGAGGAAGAATTAACCCACATTATGGAATTGGTAGAGGAAATAGAAAAGCTGAAACCCGACTCAAGAAGAATGTTTCAAGTGGTTAAACATCTACAACAAAGAAATAGTAAAAGAAAAGTAATAGTAAATGGAGAAAATGGCATCACTACTGATGAAAAACAACAAATTAATATTATAACTAAGTATTTTCAAAGCATATTTATTAAAACATCAGAAAAAGAAATCCACAACATAAATCCCGTAGAAATGAAAATCCCCTTCACAGAGAAAGAAATAAAAGATGCGATCAAAAGTTTAAAAAATGGTAAAAGCCCGGGAATTGACTCCTTGCATGCCGAATTTCTAAAATATGGTCCTGATGAGCTCTGTCAACTGATTTCCAACATATTTAATGACATTTCAAGAACAGGAACGTACCCAAGAGAGATTAAAGAAGGCTTATTAGTACCCCTCCCTAAACCAGGTAAAAAGCCTGGACCTGCAGCAAACCTGAGACCAGTGATTCTCTTGTCCTCACTCAGGAAAATATTGGCTATATGCATGCTGAGGCGCTGTCTAGATAAGTTCATGGTGCTAATCCCAAAATCACAATCAGCTTACCAGCAAGGGAGGAGCACCACTGAACAAGTCTTTGCTTTCAAGATCCTAGCAGAAAAGGCTATAACCTCAGAAGATTACAACATATTCTTATTGTTATTAGATATGTCTAAGGCCTTTGATACTGTAAAACGTGACCACATTGTAAATATTTTAAAAGAAGTAGTCGATGAAGACGAATTACATATGATAAAAATACTTATAGAAAATGTAGTTTTGAAAGTAAAAATAAATAACAATATAGGAAATAATATAGTTAGTAATATAGGTGTACCACAAGGTGACTGTCTCAGTCCCTTGTTATTCATAATTTACTTAGCTAATGCATTAAGCACAACTAAAAATATAATCAATCCACCATATACACACGATCACACATATACCATTGAAAAAAAGAATAGAATTTTAATAGACCAGCAATATGCTGATGATATAAGTTACATTACAAATACTCATCAAGAATTACAAAAAATAAGAAAAGAAATACCATCTATGTTGAAAAAGTATAATCTACAAGTAAATGACACAAAAACAGAAGAATATAAAATCAAAAGAGAGAAAGATAATGACGAATGGAAAACATGCAAATACCTAGGAAGCATGCTAGACACTGACAAAGATATACATAGAAGAAAGATTTTAGCGATAAGCGCATATAATAAACTAAAGTATTTATTCGAAGATAAAAAGATAAACATTGAAATCAAAATGAGAATTTTTAGAACACACGTAGAAAGTATTTTTTTCTACAACTGTGAGTTATGGACACTAACAAACAATAACGAACATCAAATAAACATACTTCAAAGAAAATTCTTAAGAAGAATAATGAATTTGACATGGGAAGATAAAACAACGAATGCTAACCTGTACAAATTCACAAATCAATCACCATGGAGCCTCGAGATTAAAGCCAGACGTTTAAAATGGTATGGCCATCTACAAAGACTACCAGATCACACTCCAGCCAAGCAAGCATTGAAAGAGGCAGAAAAATTCTGGCCAAAGCCTCGTGGAGCACAAAAATATACATGGTTGAAATTGATAGAAAATGATTTAAAATTAATGAACGTAGAAATGAACATAAAAACTAATATAAATCCTGGAAAAACATTCAAACGTAAACTAAATTTAACACAAATAAAAGCATTAACTAAAGAAAGAAAAACATGGCGGACGATTGTTGACCGCGCAGTGTCCTGGGACGGAGAAGCGTGATACACACACACACGTTTTGCAACACGTGTGATTAAATTATCCAAATTTCGTTGCCAAGATCAGCATAAAGAAGCATCATTTGTGCATTAACCAGCGTGATTATAATGCCAAAAATGCAAAGAAATTATTCATAAGTATACATTAGTTTTTGGTTGATTTGCAGTGATCATAATCCTCAGTTTTGAGGAAACATTTTCTGAGTCTTGACTCAAAATGGAGGATACCGCATTTCCTCGAGGTGGTGTAATTGATGATGGAAAAGAGAAAGTAAAATTTTTAAGAGATGACGATGACATTCTGTTTGGAGTAAGTAACATATCTATTTACCGATCGAAGTGGTTTAATTATGATAGCTACATCGATTATTGATAGATAGATTGCAGAAGAAGAGAAGTAAGGGTCTGGGAGACACTGAGATAAACAGACTGTCGACTGACGATCTGACGTGGACCTAGAGAGATGTGATCTGATTTGATAAGAAGTGCCATATCCCGTCCGAATCCTCCAGCCTAGGATAGCATACCATAGCCCGGTCTGCAAAGCATGGCAACTCCACCCCCGAGATGAAAATTTTTCTCCTGCCGCCCCTGGAGATGCAATTGTCATCGAAAATCGGCAGTTAAAAATGATTTTTTTGTCATTTTCTTCGTATTTTTTGCTGAAATAATGGATTTTGCCGCCCCCGAAGTCAAATTTGATTAAATTTGATCAGTTGCCGCCCCCGCCCCTAACTTTTTTCGGCGCTGCCTCCCCCGAGATCTGGTGGAGATTGCCATTATTTGCAGGCTGGACCATAGCTATACCTATCTGGTAAAGAACGGTTTTGGCTACAAGCCAGCTACAAGAGGCTACAAGCCTGTTTGCAAAGAGGGTACTTTTCAACAGGATCTAAGGTTGCCCACAGAAAATCTAGGGAAACAGGTTTCCCACTTTGTCGGCAGAAAACAGCTTTTTCAGCTCTAAGAATATATGGGTTAAAGGTTTTCCGGCAAAAAACTTGCGAGCATCTCTAGAGACTTAAAATATTATCTCAGGGGTGGCCCTGCCGTATTCTGCAAACTGGGCTACAGAGAAAGGCCAGCACGGTTTGGCTATTCTTATCTTACCCAATCATCCATGCACTGGAAATGTCTGATGTCCTGAGTATGGCAGGGCCACTCCAAGATATTATTGTACATGGCCTTGTTAAGAATGCTAAAACTGTTAAAGCCCGCAGGCAGATTAAGATCTTGTTGAAAGGCATGTTTCTTTCTTCTCCATGTCGACATTATCAGACTCTTATATTAAAGTGGGCAATTCAATGCACAATGTATTCGAGTCTAAAAATTGCAATGGCTTAATTTTTTTATCTAGAATTTTTTGTTGGTGTGAACTACCATCAAACGGGTATTTTAGCCCAAATCTTGCTGAGAAAGAATGGGATTGGATATAGCTTTATGACAAAAAACAAGGATCACATTCAAATTTTGAGGAGGGAAATATTAGACGATGTTACTCAATATCATTTTTGATGTCAAATTACTTCTCAGGATGAAATAGCCTATATTTAATTTAAATAAAGCCTGAGATGAAGAATAACTTGTAGCTCTTTCTACTTCCATAAGATTATTTTTCAATTATTGCCTTCAGGATTTTACAACAACTTTAATTTTTTTCACCTTTGTTCCCCGATCACTTGTTTACTCAACAACGGTTGTGCTCAATGGGTGACAGGTGTTTTGATTAAGTAATTAGATGTATTTCCATAGAAATTATTGTTTAGATCAATTGTTAAATGTGTTCAATAAATAAATAAATAAAACATGACATCATAGTTATTTAGTTAAAAATAGAGCACTGCGTGAAGTTGTATAATTAGAAAAATGCCGATGTAAACTATTTAAATTGTATACTTATAGAAAATGATGTAAATGTATATTAATATTTTGCTGAGACCATCAAATGTAAGTAATTATAGATTATGCTTAATAATGTAGTAAATTAGTATAAATAACACGCTGTTTCCTATTATTATTCAGTATGGGAATAACGTTCAAAACCACTTAGACTTAGACAATTATAATCAACATTACAGTAACTTGGTATTATTTCAATTGTGGGAATTATATGTACTATTAATGGATATGGATTGTGTTTGTTTGAGTCTTAACTGTATTTGACTCTGCCCGTACTCATTAGAAAATAAAGAAAAGTCGTAACGACGAAACAACAGGCAACAGCGCCTCCCCTTGCAGGTAATCCTCTAAATCCAATCAAAAATATAACATACCCATTTTGCTTGCTTGTGGTTTGTCTGAAAGGATTATGTTTCTATTTCTGTCATGCAAAAAATGTTGCCTCTTATAGTCATCTCAAAAACAAAAGCCTTTTAAAAAGCTCTAATTCTTGTGTCCATAAAATTCTCTAATCATCATAATTGAGAATAGAATGAATAAATAAATAATATATATGGGTTTCTATCCTAGTTTGTTAGAATAAAATTGCGTGTCAGGAAACTTTAGTTGTTAAGTTTAAAAATATACCCTCTGACAGAACTTCATAAGTTCTCTACTAAAACAATAAATTTAGTTCTTGGTATTACAATTTACGGCATAAAGCTAGATCAAATCTCTTTTTTCTCAGCTTCCTTTTTTTCAAGATATTTGATATACTGTAGGTCTTCCCCTAAAATACGACTTTAATGACAGTTTACACCAACAAGGAATTGAGATTTGAGTAAAAATAACGCAATTGTAATTTTCAGACTCAAATAAATCCCATATCAAATTATTGTTTCAAAGGTTTTCCCTCTAAAATGTGGAGCACATCACTGCTTTCCTTGTCAACTCAAAAATATTGTTTTTGGCAATTTGAAACCAAGCAGAACCAATGCCATCTAATTAAGTCATACAATACTAATATTAAATAATTTTGTATTTAGAAAAAGACACAAACATCAGAAAAGAAAAAAAAATCAAAGAAAAAGTCAACTACATCAGACGATGATGATAGTTTGCATCTTGGGATATCGGAAGACAAACAACCAAGTATTGACCCTTTGGCTTTCAAGGTGAGAATTATCAATTGATATCAAAGATTTGAAATTGATGCTTTTGGTTATCATTCTGAAAAATATTACTAGGTAGAGTAAAACCCTCTACAGCAACCACCTGTGTTATAGTGGTCAACTTATTTATCTATCACAGCTGACTGTTATATACAGGTTTCATTGTATAAGGTCATATTTTCTATTTCAACCCTGTATATAAGATCAGTTTATCTATGTCTATTGATTGGCTGTTATATACAGGTTACAAATCACAAAAATGATGTTGTCAATGTTTTGGTTTGACGCCCTTATTGAAATCCTCATAATTGTCGTAAACTTGAAAAGATGTATGTCGATTGTCGATGACATATGACATAAAACCTTTTGTATGCTGTTTAGACTTCTCAAATAAGGTTACAAATATGTTAAATAGTTTTACAGACAGCTATTGCATTTGCCTCTCCCTTACAGTGGTTTATATTACACGTGTCCCAAGAAGGGGTCCCAAAATTAGTTGAATGGTTGTAGTACAGTTCAGAGTTTAAGTTCACTTCAGAGAGCCTTCTGGAATCCTAAAACATCTCTACTCAGATTCCAGGATCTAGAATTGCAGGCCGACAAAAGTTGGGTGGAATCCTTGAATCCTGGATTCTGGAAAGTTGGAACAAATTCAGAAGATTTTTGATGATTCATTGGTCAACAACAAAAAATCTGAAGAAAACGTTTTGAAATGTCTCTAGAATTACAGAAGGCTGAACCATTACTTAGACCCTGCTTTAGGATTCCCATTTTGGTCGGACAAGGTGTAGTTATTTATTTTCTTTCAGAAACTTTGCCCTGGTTTCCATTTGCTTGGATGCGTTCATGAAATCCACAACCATGAGATGTTGGTAACGCTACCAAATGCTCTGATGGGATACGTCCAGATAACAAATATCAACGATCAACTAACTGATTCAATTCAAAAAGCTATCGATGGTGCAAATGAAACGGTAAATAATAATCATACATCAATTACAATTTTAAGTGATAAATTCATGTTTTTATTTGCTAATTATAGTTTGTAAATATTGTAACAAAGTCATTGTGATTCAAAATTGTTTTCTGTTAAGGATCTTCTGAGCTTATCATCCATCTTTCATGTCGGACAATACATCCCTGCAACTGTTGCAAATATCCACTCTGAAAAACATGGCTACAAAAAAATTGAATTGTCAGTTAATCCACGCTTGGTGAATGAAGGTCTAGAACTTAATCATATTACAAAGAACATGGTGAGATTTTAAAGGCATTCAAGTATTTATTAGTTTATTTTGAATCAAATGCAGGGTTGATGTAACTTAATTATTACTTTGAATATTTCCAGATTCTTTGGGGAAACATTAGCAGTGTTGAGGATCATGGCTCAATTATTGCATTTGGTTCAAAACGTTTTTCTGGCTTTTTAAAGGGTGAAGAGAATGACAGTAAGATATATTGTTGAAACATGCTTTTTTCCTTTCTGATGAAATGCTTTGTGATGTACAGTAGCCTACATTTCGTTTTCATCCCGCGTAGATGTCAGTTCCGAGGGTGAATGCGGTTGGTTTAAAATCGTAAAAGCTGGTTCTAAAGTCTTGGCCGTTGCAAAATGTAAAGATATGAGTCCCGAATCTAATGTAAGATATATGTATATAACCAATCAATGATCATGATATTTTGTGTTTTAAGTTTAATATATTCTTCTCTACCCGCTTGATATATAATAATGTTTGCTTGCATTCTTAGATCAACCCAAATTCAGACCAAGCACTACCTGCTTTCCGCCCAGGGCAAGTTGTCACAGCATCAATAAGTAAAGTAAGTTCACAGAGAAGTAACTCCCTTTGTGCAAATTTTCAAACACTCACACCTTTTTTCCATAACGGTTGTTATCCTCTATATTATGTTTAGTTGTGGTAACCTCTGTTTATTGGCAACTTTACGTATTGGCCTTTATTCATTTTTGCTCTATCACTTTCTTGTTACCGTAGGTGACAGATAAAGGTGTTCTGTTGTCAATTTCAAGCCATTTCTCTGCAATCGTTGATTTGATTAATTTACGTAACAATGGTTGTGATACTGATGAACTCAAATTGAAGAAAAAGGTATGGCATATCAATTTCAACAATAGCAGATAGTTCAAAGAATGGTATACTAAGCAATTGGCGCATAGTTTCCTATGAGCTATTGATATTTGGCGTAAACGAAAAAATGGGAAAGCATCAGAAAATCAAGAGCAGCCGCGGCGAGTGATTTCCGTCTTCAAGTTTCCTCCTGAATTGACTCGAGTGTGCTAAATTCAATACCTCATAGAAACTGTGCGCCAGTTGCTTTATATTTTAACTACAGTCAAACTCAGTTAATATCCCCTCTTTTAATGTCCCACCTTGCCTAATATCCCCACATAAAACTGATTTCTCTTTTCCATTCTCCATACAAACTCTCGTAATCCTACCTCGCTTAAGGATTTTATCCAATCGTATTCAGGATCACAATTTTATAGTACGTTTTGTATATTTTTTCTGCAGTGTACCGCCCGATTAATTTACGTCAAACCATCAGAAAAGCTGATTGGAGCAACTCTGTTAGATCCAATAGTTGAATTCAAAGAAGCAACGCATCAAAGTGTAACCATAGGAACCGTGTGTGATTGTACAATTAAACGAGTAGATTCTAATATGGGCGTGGTCGCATCAATTGGAGAAGAAACCTCATTAGCATATTGCCATGTATGTACAACGTATTTATTGCTTTCATTTAGTAATGACGTTTGTTTTACCTGATGAAAATGATGATAATATTTTAATGTTTAACATTTATCAATTATCGAACGAGATTGAGCGTGACAGTGAGAATTATCAGCCCAACGAATTGTCATGCAAAATCGAGTTTGATAATTTTTTCAGAGACTTTCAATTTAAATAGATGAAGAATTCTTTTTATTTCTTTGTACTTTTGCATTTTTCAATAATAAAGTTGATATTTGCATCAGTGTTGAAACCTCAGGGATACTATTGTCTCGATATAATGCTGCAGGCCATGTCGTCACATTAGAAGACACTAGGAATTGTCAGTGTTCGATTAGCCATAATTAAGCAAGAAAAAGTTTGGAAAAACTTGCCATTAAATGATGATGTGTGTTAGGCCTATTGATGAGAAAGTCACCCAATGGTGTTCGTAGCCACTTGAATTGAAGTCAAAACACTGTGAATCAATCCCTAACTCATTATCATCATTAGAACCTCGTAGTCATATAACAGCCATAGAACCTTCTATCTGGTCACCTTTGTAGTGCAGCCACCTGTCCATAGAGGTCACTTTCTTCTAATAGATTGACTGACAGGTTCCACTGGACATCACATTTTCATCCAGTATTGTCCCAAATACCAAATGATCACCTGTGTAAAAAGACCAATTTCTAAATGACCTTTGTTTATTTTATTAGATATCACGCTTATCAGATGAAAATACGCTAAAGGTATCAAAAAAATTCAAACCAGGAACACAACACAAGTAAACATTTATTCAATTGATCAATTTAATTAATATAGTTCTTCATTATTATAATGCTTTGCTAGTTTACTAAAGTGGTACTGCTTTCTATATTTTAAGGTGTCGTGTGATGTCATATAATGCCATGGATAATCTCTACCAAGTTAGCTTTCAACAGTACGTCAGTAGTCAGTAGTCTATTTCAAGGTAGCTAGGAGTGTCATGAAATCTCATGTTGTTTTTTTGTTTTTGTCTTAGGAAGGTTATTGATCAACCATATTTACGATATCACGATTTTCAACCTGGTCAAATAGTCACGGTAACTTCAAAACGCCACTTGTCAACTATATAATAGTTGATTGATTACGCCTCTGCCTATATTTTTTGCTTATGAGTTATATTGTTTTGTTCAGGGTCATGTTGCTAATTTAGGTAACGCAGGAATGATTGTACGCTTTGCTGAACATCTGAAAGGATTATGCCCCACAATGCACCTCAGCGATATCATCTTGAAACATCCAGAAAAGAAATTTGCTCCTGGAAAAATCGTGAAATGCAAAGTTAGTATTTGAGTCTATGCCTAACCAATCCTAACTGTATTTTGTTTGATTCAGGTCATCATATTTTCGTTACTCACTTGATGCAATATTCAGACAAAGCCTAAAGCTGTTTGGAGTCTCTATCTCTCTCTGTAGATTACAACTCAATAGTGTGAAACTCTGAGTAACAGGGCAGGCATAGATGCAGACATTTTTATTATATATCCTTAGACTGCCATGTATCAACATTGAGCATTATACCACTGTTTCAATTTGGACTGATAACTGCTGATGTGTGCCCACTACATGGGAATAGAGGCTTTAACACTATGAATTTTAAGACCAATAATTACATGTCTTTACTCAAACCAAATGCTGGCAGTCGCACACATTCACTGTCAACTTACAAGTCCAAATAATGTTCATAATGTCATTGTTTTTATGTTAGGTTCTCAGTGTTCGCCCTAACGACAAACATTTGATCCTAACACACAAAAAGACATTAGTATCTTCAACACATCCACCGTTCTTATCGTATGATAGTATAACTCAAGGCAGCATCTCGCATGGATTCATTTCCAACATTGTAGATAACGGGATCATCATAAGATTTTATGATCAAGTCAAAGGTTTTGCACACGCATCATGTCTAGGGTGAGTATCTATCTATGTCAATTAAAAAATGATCATCAAATTATGTTCAACTGCGGAAGTTCAGTGAAGATAGAACCATATCAGAAGGTGTTTAATTTCTTTGTGGTAATCAATCTGAAGTTCAGTGAAGATAGAACCGTATCAGAATGTGTTTAATTTCTTTGTGGTAATCAATCTGATGCTCATAATTCGACTTGTGGTTGCAATAGTTGATGCTTGAAATCTGAATTGTTACCTAGAAT
Source organism: Haliclystus octoradiatus (assembly GCA_916610825.1). Classification (NCBI taxonomy): domain Eukaryota; kingdom Metazoa; phylum Cnidaria; class Staurozoa; order Stauromedusae; family Haliclystidae; genus Haliclystus; species Haliclystus octoradiatus. The sequence continues at coordinate 20,534,412 of OU744452.1, read as the reverse complement.
GAACAATAAGAACTAATTAGACTCATTGCCATTACTCTTAGTGAAAATATCAAGTTCTTTATAAATGGAAAATTGGCATAGATCAATTCAATAGTGACATTGCGTCAAACATATTCATCACAACTTTTTCCAACCAGCTCAATAATAAACTGTAATCGCTGACAGTTCCATTCAAAAAAATATTTGTAAATCATATTTATCCAAATAACAATTTGTTTTTTAATTAATCAACTTTTTATTCTTTATTCTATATATCAATATTTTAAATGTAATATTTTGTATCTTTTAATGCTATGATTCCTTTGTATAATATAATATTTAAGGTTTTTATTGATACGTAATGATGAGATGATGCCGTCTTAAATATTTAATACTCAAACATTTTTATTCTTCAGATTACAACCTGGTGAAAATTCTAAAGATTTATTTTACGTTGGTCAAGTTGTTGCTTGCAAAGTACAAAGGGTCAATGCAATAAATCGAGATTTGAAACTGACACTAAATGTAAGTATTGGATGTTGTTTCATTTTTAATCGGCATTTGTCACTTTGTCACATGTCTACTTCAATGGTTGTATTTTCTTCAGTAGTATCATTTTTCTTCCTTTTCAGTTGACATATGATACTACTGAAGAAATGAAAGAAAGAAATTCAAATATTAAAGCTGGCACTGTGAGTATGCTCATGTCCTGCTTAAACTACTTGGAATTGGAAACAACTTCAACTACAACTGCAGGCTCTGATTTAAGGAATCCTAGAATACTTCATTATTTCTGGTTAACTTTTTGTTGGAACTTAGCCTATAAATCTTAATAATTTAGCATATAAGCCATTTCAGGAATACAGGCCATAATTTCATGAACAGTTCATGAATTATGTTAAATGGCCAAAATTTCATTAACTCTTTCACGAACTGTTCGCAAACAGTTTGTGAATATTGGCCCATTCAACGATCATAAACTGTTTTCAACAGATGCCTTTAAGATATAACATAACATTTGCTTAATTCTAATTTGAAGGATATCCAATATTAAAATACTATGGACATGTCCCTACCAAAGTACACGGATATGGAAACTAGGTTTGCAGAAAATTATAAATAAAAATATTATTAAAAAAACAGTTCTATAATTATGAATTGTTTTGTTTCAGGTTACTGAAGGCTGTGTAACGTCAATAGCAGATGATCAAGTGGTGATATCTACACCTGGAAATGTTCAAGCTATTTTACCTTTTTCAGCGCTGTCTGATTTTGAATGTTTACGGAATTATATAAAAGAATCGGCAGAAAAGATTAAAAACAAACAACTTTCTTATCTAGTCTCGATTGGAAACAAAAAATCTCAAACAATTGTATCTTTTCTGTCATAATTGACAAAAGTTAGAAATTAATTTGAATACTATCCAGGGCTTGGTGTAGGTACTAAAAAAAGGAACTGGTTATGATTACTATGGTTACTTGAAGATGAAAGTAACATATAGCTACCATCATAAATTACTATCTAAGGAAATGAAGTCAGTAAAATTCATTAATAAGAAAGTCATTATTGCCTGATACCGACTAAGTTACTGACGCTGTCTAAGATTGCAAAATAATTACGAGTAACAACAGATTCTGCAAAAACCAAATCTGATAAAACAAATTTGTTTCCTTTAGACCTGTGCCACATGCCCCTGTGCTCCACTTTACAAACTACTGTTCCGTAAAGGTAACATACAAACTTTTTAGTGAATGGAATGATGCGCTCATTACAAAGAATCAGAAGGACCAATCACATCTTAGCATGTGCTACTTTAGGTTGTGATTGGTCTATTTTCTAAGTTGTGCAATTATTTGTGACGTCTTTTTGAATTGAAAAAGCGTTAAAAATGATTTAGCACATCTCAGGGCACATCGTTTCACATGTTAATTACATCCGTGTGTCTCAAGTGGTCTGCTCATCAGATTCTGTTTATAAAATAGATGACACAACGTTGCTAGTGCATCATTTCATTCGCTGAAATTTGACAAGGATCAGATGTAGATTAGCGGAGTAATGGACCTTGTAGAGCTAGGATATGTTCAGCATACGGCTATTGCTGGATTCAGCTGCATAGTTACCGTTACAAGTTACTCAAAGAGTAATGATTTACTGTTAAGTTACAGTGAAACCTGTATATAACGACCAGCTATGAGAGGTAGATAAATTGACCATTATAGACAGGTGGCCTTTATACACAGGTTTGTTTCAATAGGAAATACTATTTAAAACATTGCATGAGTGACCACTATAGACAGGTGACCGCTGTATAAAGGTGGCCATTATAACAGGTTGGACTGTACTCCAATTTCCTTGTGAAAACTCTGTTCTATTGATCCAATCTCCACTCTAGCACTGTCTACTTGATATGTAATTTATCTCACTTGCCTTAAACTACTGACTTGCTGCTTTGAAACCATTTTACAGCGTCGGTTCAATATGTTATTATTATTATTATTATTATTATTATTTATTATTTGGCATTTGGCATTTGCTTCCTTGATTCTGTTATGTATAGTTGTCTTGGAGACACTCACAGTATCTGGCAGCTAAATCTGATCGTCATGTTAACAAATTCTCTGATTTGAAGGTAAATCAATTTTAATGAAAGTTCCTGTCTGATAGACAGTGATTGGACCTCAAGGTGCGACCACTATAGACAGGTGGTCTTTGTGAGAGGGTTTATATAATAGAATGTAGTGGCATTAGTAGAGGCCACACTGTAGAAGGATGGTCACTGCGTAGTTGTGATGATTGTTACAGGTACAGTCTATAATGATGCGTATTCATTGTTTAATTGTGTCTGTTTCATTTGTTTGACAGTGTGACATGGTTGCGGTTGGTTGTGTGACACATATCATGTCATATGGGTTATTTATAGAATTGTCATGTGGACTCGTTGGTCTTGCACCCAAATCGGTAAGTTCGCATTTCATCATCCTCTCATTGGTAACGTTTCTATTGGCAACAGATTGTAGGCCTAACATTCTCTCTCCCTCTCTCTTCACCAGTCTCTTACGGAACAATTCATTTCTGATCCTGGTGAATACTATAATGTCGGCCAATCCGTCATTGCCAAGGTAACCACTAACCAATCAGTTGATTTGTATTGCATTATGCATGTCATGCCTCAGTGTACTGTATTGTGCTGAGTTTATATTGAATGGGGGACGGGGCATATTTCAGTGGGGCATATCCCCCTTCACAGTGTTTATTATTTACGATCAATCTATGCATATGTAAAAAATCTATCTTTGCTCAATGGAGTTTTGGTTAGTTTATGACATGTGATTTGAAAATACATTTTGCTTCTTAGTCAGACTGTAGACTGGCATCAAGCGTAAATTAATTTCTAAAATAATTAACTACCTATATATAGTGGTCACCTGTCTGAAGTGGTCAATTTATCTGGATTTCAGTTGCATATGGCTGACGTTATATACATGTTTCACTGCATTCTATACATGAGTCTGCCACATAAACCAATCCTGTTTTGATTTTCACCTGCTGAATATTGACAACGTTTAATTAGATGTACAAGGTTGTTGTTATACTGAATAATCATTAGCTCTCAACTTGTGTGTGCCTTACAGACAGGCAGGGTCCGACAAAAGATTCAGCCTTGGAGGCAAATCAACATTTTCTCTGCAGGATACGACAAAACTAGGAATCCTGTGTAATCTGAAATCTATTCCAAAATGCTTGACTAGATTCAGAAGTTTGATATTTTATAAGGTATATATGCTGAATTCAGCAAAATATTCATAATAAAATATTGACATGCCCTGGGGAATATCCAGAAGGTGTAATCGTCAAACCCTGTTTACAAAAATTTGTTTTGTGTTCTGAATTAGGTGACGGAGATTGATGACGAAAAACACAGATTTTTACTCACATTAGTTCATACAGAATTTAATAAATTATCACAAAGTGATGATCTCGTTAGAAAGTTATCAGGCCACGAATTAGTTCAACTATTTATTGAAGAAAGAAAAAGAATTGCAAAGATAATGGAAACTGAACAAGGTTTGTGTTAATTTTTGATTGATATTCTCAATTGTGTCTCTTGGATAGGCTCTCAATGAGATACCGTTATGAAAAACTATGCTGTACTTATCAGAGTTCTCATTGACAACATATTGCGTGATACGGACTGTAGTTTATAGTGAAATCTGAGAGAAAAGACATTCATTAAACCAAGATATTATAATAGAAGCAAGATTATTTTTGCATCAAAACGAGATGATCTAAAAATAGCTTTTGAGGCCAATTCTCAGTGATTTTGCCATGGCAGAACAGATCAAAATGTTTGAAAATGATCGATATTGGGTCAACAAAGATAGATATTTGAGGATGTTATTGATGTCGGACGGAGATCCTGTTTTTTTAATTTTGATTATTCAATACTTGAGGATGTTAAATACATTTTATTTGGTTGATTTTCACAAAGGTAAGATAATATTAGGGCCTGTTTAAAACTCTTTAAAACACAAATCAGAGTTAGACTATCTTGGTTTTATTATAATATCTTGATTAAACTGATTTAATTGCCACCCTTTCTTTGATAAAACTCTTGATATTGATAAAAAGTTATCTTGTGCAGAATTTTTCCAGTTTTGAGGAGGCCTATGTCTTTAGTCCATTACAAGTATAAGCCTGTTTTATTTTTAGACGTGTCTATTTCTCGTGGGCTTGCGTTAATCGGCAAAGCACTAAAATGCAAGGTGTGTATTGTTTTTGTTATTTTGATTTGATTAACGCTATCAGAATGGTTGAGTTTCAATTCTATTTCCATTGGAGGTTACGAATCAACTTGAAAGTGGCGTAGAAGTGAAATCAAAAAGCCTTAATGGGTTCATATCAAGTTGCTGCTCAGAAGGTAACATGCTTGAAGCTGAAACTAGAAACTTTTGATTTCAATGTTTACATTTTAATACCATGGTGGCTTGATTCTCTTCTATAGGCTCAACTTTAGAGACTGGCACTAGCGTCACATGTTTAGTGATTGATTTTGATTTACTAAAAAGTCGCTTCGTAGCTGTCGTCAGCCCTGTTGCCAAGGGTAAAAATACAGATAAAGAAACTGTAAGTTGAACATAATCAGGTGTGAGATAGGGTCTATAATTACTCACTTCTTTTGCAAGGTTGCTAGGACATATTATGGTCCAACTGCTTCTTCCACTTGAGAAGCTTCCTGAAAACATCAAAAAAGTCAAAGTATCCCAATTAAAATGAACTCAACTTCAACTTTTAACCAACCACCAGGTATCTCCAGTATTAAATATTAAAGTCCCTTGAAGAGAAGGTTGCCAATATGTGCCCTAGGGAAATATTACACTACGCAAGACACTTGCTTCTTATGTTTTCATTTTTGGTATTGTTATCAGCTAAATTGATTTTTATTTACTTTTAGATGACTGTGGATGAAACCGTAACGGTAACTGTCCGTCATGTTACTGAAGATTATGTTGTGGCGTCATGCGGTGACAAAGCAATTTTCTTGGCTGCGAAACAGGTTACAATAATTAATTTCTAACGGTTGATAGGTAGCTTCTAGATGTATAATACCCTAATGATAAATATTTATTTCTCACCAGAATCTTAACGACGTAAGAGCAATACGTCGCAGGTATATTGTTGGTCAAGAAACATTAGTGAAAATCACCAGGTAACCATAGATACCGGTCTGAATTAGTCATACCTCCACCATCTCATCACTCACAATTCCAATTCTATTCATTTATACAGTGTTCTTGACAATTGTGCTATCGCTGTTGAAGCTTCAACTAAAAAGACTGAGCTAGCAACAACAGTTGGGTCTCTGCTAGCTGTGGAGTAAGTTGTCCTCTGAATAAAATATCCTTCCCATCTGCTGTTGATCTCTATATCAATGGATTCATATAAGGGCTCTATGTTATCATTTCAGAATACGTTCTGTCAAAGCGTTACAACTTAATGTCGCTCTTTGCAACTCAACCAAGATCCATGGAAGAATTCATGTGTCAGCCATCTTGGATGATGTTAATGAGGCATGATGGATTCCATCTAAATACATAGCAATGTCTAACTATATACGAGATAGTGATCAATCTTAAAGTTTTGTTTTGTTTAACTCAGGGCGCTTCACCGTTGTCATCTTACCGTATCGGACAAGTTGTACATGCCAAATTAATCGGGTTCAGAGATATAAAATCACACAAGTAAGACCTAGTGCCTCTTCTTGATATTATCGTCATTAATATTTCAAAAAATATCTTCTTCTTGGTGAAACATTTCAATAAACAGGAATGTAATATTTCCACTTTCATCTGAATTCTTATTGGCTACTTTCCAGGGCTCTTCCAATCACTCATCAACAACTCTCGAAAGCGTTACTGGAATTCTCTCTGCGTCCAAGGTGAGATATCCCATGAATTCAGTCAGCCTTTCCTTCAATGCTTGTCTTGCAGTCAGTTAATGCTCTTTAATTCTTTGTCTGCTCTAGCGTCATAAAAGAAACAAAATTGCCACTAGAAAATGAAACTGTGACTTACAACATTGGTGACAGTGTAAACTGTTTTGTCAAATCGGTAATAACCACTTGACATGACATTCACAACAAGGAATATGAATTCTTCAGTGTGGGATGATAGAATGATACCCTTTTGTTTGCATTGTAGGTATCTCGGCTGTATGTATGGGTTGTCATTGATGCCAACGTGACAGGACGGATTCACGTCTGTCATTTATCAGATGATGTGAAGGTAATACAAATGATTTTGTCATGCATTCCGGGCATTGTTTTTCGATTTTTAATGTATCATTTGCTTGCCATTGTTTCAATTATTTGATAGAATCAGTAATTATATAATAAATAGTAAATAGATTCCCTTTGCTTAAATTTCAATATTTTTTAGGAACATATAAAACGTATATTTCTATTCAATTTTTGAAATTTATTTTTAATGTGTAATTTTTGTCATTCTGTAAAACATGCCAATTACTGGCAACTAGTTTTAATTTACTTCTAAATTTTACTAGTAGAGTACGACTTTTAATAAATTCGTTCATTCAGGTACTTGCTAACTTCAAGACGCAATGCAAGATTGGTAACGCATTCAAAGCATTGGTAATTGGAAAAGACACTGACCATGATTGCCTGGAACTGTCATGTATCGGTAAAAAAGAAAACAATTTGATTGTGTTTTCATCTTGTCTCGTATCAAAGGTACATCATTTTAAACAGCATTTTATTTCTTGGTTTAGGTGATCCATCCAAGTTGAATAGTGTTGATGCTGTTGTGTGTGGTCGTGTTGCGAGTGTACTTGAGCACAGTGGCATTGTAATTGAATTACCAGATCACAAAACAGGATTGGCACATCTCACAAACCTGTCTGATAACTATCAGGAAGAACCTTTGAAATCATTCAAGATTGATCAAATTGTCAGGTAAACCATCCAAACTGCATGTATAGGTTATGTAAATATTTATTTTCATCTGTTAGCGAAATTACCAGTTTGGTTGAATTGGTTTAATTGGCTATAAAACAATATAAAGCAAAATAATGAGTGTGTGTACTATCTATTCATATGCAGATTTATCCTATGAAAAGAGTATATGAAAGTTAAAATACTTGTGTAAATTCCATGAAAATTTGGTCATTTAACATTCATGAACAGTTCAAACAGTGTTCATAAAATTTTGTGAAGTTCACGAAATTACCTTGTTGACTATGGTTTATTTATATTATTATTTTTTGTTTGAAGATGTTGTATCATAGAACAGCAGTCCGATGGACGTTTAAACCTTTCACTCAGAAAGTCAAAAGTGGACAAAAACAATAAAGAAGCAGTGACAGGTGAAACATTGACAAAAGCTCATTTCTACTATTTTTTTGGTTTCTATTGGCTTCCTCCTCTAATCCAGTAAATCTTTTCGTTTTCGCTCTTCGTACAGATCCTGAGATTTGCTCATATGATGATCTGAAAGAGGGCAATGTTGTTCGCGGCTATGTCAAATCAGCTGCAAATGTTGGGGTATTTGTAAGGTAATTTGTAATTTATAAGACAGATGCAATCAATCAGCAACGTTTTGTTTATATCCCAAAGTATTACTGAAAGTCTTCTTGTTATATATTTAGTTTGGCACCAAAGATTGTCGGCCGTACACAAATCAAAGATTTATCACAATACTTTGTCAAGAATTGGAAACCACTATTTCCAGTTAATAAATTGGTATCAGCCAAAATTAAAACGCAAGTCCTACTATTTAGTGGTGGAAAAAACTTATTATTTGCATAACTTTATTCAAATGGTTGACATACTTTGTTCTGTGCCTCTTTCAGGCTAGATCCAAGCACCAATCATATTACATTATCATTCCGAAGCAAAGACACAGGGAGACCAGACCACGCACCGCCACCCAAACGGCCGTCCCTGTCAGAAACCGGAGAAAGTGAGCCAAGGAAAAAGAAACGGAAATCAGAAAAAGCTGTAGAAGGCGACACTTCAGATGAGGAAACTGGTAAGCTGTCAAGATGACTGAAAGAAGCAAATACAATAATTAAAACAATAATTATAATAATTATAATAATTTAATAAACAAAACTGAAATTTGTTGATATTATTTTTTGTAATATTTTTTGATTGATAGAGCCTCTTTCTACCGATGTTGCCATGGCAGCTGACGAGGAATCGAATTCAAGTGACAATGGATCTGATGACGAAGAAGATATGGAGGTTTGATTAAATTTCTCTTTTGCATTCATTTTCATCCTCCGTTTGTTGATTTTATGATTCCATGAAGTGATTTCTGTTTTATCATTAGGAATTGTTTTTAATCTAATAATGATATTTAATGTCTATTGTCTTTATATATACGTTTTTAGGATGAAACTAGTATTTCTGAAGCACCACGTCTGAAGGTGACACATTGTTAACTTTACTCCAATTGTCTGCTTGTTAATCATTGTAAACCATGATGGCTACTATCATCATTATTCTATTTTTAGCTTTCTTCATCTTTCAACTGGAATGAATCTGATACGAAAGAAAACAATGAACCACAGGGAGACCAAAGTAGTTCTGATAGTGATGAAGAGGATCAATCTTCAACTGTAATTATCCTTATAATTTATTATAATTTATTATAATTTATTATGATTTATTGTAGTGACTACACATTTTCTGCTTCTCAGACTACCATCAGAATCATTTGATAATTTTACTTTGTCATCTATCGTTCCTAACTAAAAGTAATGTAGACAGTGTCGCCCTACCAAAGGAACCCGTACCACTCCTCTATTTCTATATGAGTGGCTTTTTTCGCTGAGAGCAATGATTTTAAACGCTCTTTGTTGATCTCAGCTGCGACACTGCAGATCAATTTCAACAGATTTCATGGCAGATAGGTCTCGATTGTCAATGCGCAACGATGCGCCGCAGCTACTCACAATGCAATTTCCTACTAGTTCATAACTAGTTTCTTTAATAATACTGTTATATAATTTTTAATGCCTAGACCGCCTCTAAGAAAACAAAACGACAGAAGCGAGCGGCAAAGAAAGACGAGGAAAAGCAACTACACCAGGTAAGCAACACTCATAACTCCCAGAATGCATTTTATCATAATTATATGCAGAGATGATAAAGAGATTTGTTAGTTAGTTAGTATAGTACTAGCCTCATTCCATCACGGCCCTCATTTCTGCGCGGCACTCCAGTGAGGGCGTAATAAAATTTAAGGTTAAAAAGTGTGCCAGAAACCAAAAATATGGTGTGCCCAAAAATGTAAACAAACTTGCTTGAACATTCTCAGAGGTTTTATTTCGATCGTTTATTCTATCATATGGTCAATTTTGAATTATATATTTACGGAGAAGTGAAAGTCGGAATTAGAGCAATGCTGTATATTGGTGAATCGATCTTAAATTTTAAATATTTCTTTGATTTTGAGTATTTAAATCAAGATTCAAAACAACGGAAGTGCTTACAATTTCCCAACGATGGCGATCGCTCCGACAAAATGTTTTCTCCTTTTATTTTGTATTCTACGCACGCCCACAAAAAACCATCATAATGTTCATACAGTCCTTCGAGATAAACGTAATGTATTATTTCTATTTTTGTTACTCCAATTTGATCCAAAATAATCCCGTAAACTTGGCGTTTTAGTTTTCTTCAACAGTTTGTTTACAAAATGTTGAAATTCAAAAGAGCTGAATTTAGCAAATTTCAAGTTTTGTTCACGCCTCGTTGTATTGTTTTTCGATGGGCCGACCAACCAACACCTGGCTGTAACTCACATGACATCGAGGTGCGCTGTGATTGGGCACACCATATTTTTGATTTCTGGCACACTTTTTAACCTTAAATTTTATTACGCCTTCAATGGAGCGCCGCGTGGAAATGAGGGCTGTGATGGAGTGAGGCTAGTATAGTACCATGGTGTAACTAGGGTGTTTCAGAGACCTCAGTTCTCCAGGGAGCTGGCTGTAAAATTAGAAAACCTTTGAATTGTGATTATGTATCCCTTAAATGAATTATTATCAGAAGCATCGAAATATAAATTTCTTGAAAATTATATTAAATTTAAATGTTGGAAGAACTTCAGAATTTAAAATTATTCACTTTGCAAAAACATGTCAATGCTACATAGAATCATTATACAGTAACTTTGATTATGTTGAAAGTTAATTGTGGATTCAAGATTACATTGATCTCCATCTACTAATATCTAGTAGTAGTATTACTAGTAGTATAGACAGTCACATTATAGGAATGTGCCGTCCCCCTTACGCCTAACATATTTCCTAAGATATCTAGTATTCCACTTGATAAAACACCCACAATGCACTGTGGACAGCATCACTACGTTGCCTAAATAGATGTGATGCTCCATGTCAATGATAATTATACTGTAATTACATCATGTTTCATAATTTTCATCTAGGCTGAGCTTGCCTTGCTTGACGGGGTCCAAGGACCACAGAATGCAGCTGATTACGATCGGATGTTACTTGGATCTCCAAACAGTTCGCTACTGTGGATACAATATATGGCATTTCACCTTCATGCCGCTGAGACTGACAAAGCACGCTCTGTGGCTCAACGTGCCCTAAAGACAATCTCATTCCGGTAATAAATTTTTATGTTACATTCTACAATTCCTTAGTACATATATTTGAGAGGCTTCTTTCTGTAATAACTGTCTGTAGGCAACTAATAAGTTGTTTATGGTTAGCAGAATTGCACTCTTCGATGTTGAACACCTAGATAAAATGTACTTGGATATTTTAGAAACATTTTCAATAGATAATATTCTTTGATTTGATGCAGAGTAAATGATGGTGATGCGCAGTAGTGAAGCCTCCTTATCAAAACTGTAATTCAGACCGTGCCAGATATGACAGATATATCTTGATTTCCAAGCAAGACGCATTGCCACCTCTGATTTCCAAGCAAGACGCATTGCCACCTCTGATTTCCAAGCAAGACGCATTGCCACCTCTGATTTCCAAGCAAGACGCATTGCCACCTCTGATTTCCAAGCAAGACGCATTGCCACCTCTGAGCTATTATGTATGTTTGTCATTGAGTCAGAATACATTATCATATACCTAAATCTGTTTTTTATGATTAGTAGGGTCTGCGTAATATCTACAGAAAGCTTGCGCTGGACTAAATTAGGGGGAGTGGCAGAAACGTGAGAAATCTATTGTTTGTCTTTTGTTCATCGGCCAATCACAATCTGGTTCTAGTTATGGAGAACTTGCTAGCGATTGGCTGATGAACAATGGACGAACAATAGATTTCTCACATTTAGCCACTCTCCCTAATTCAGTCCATCGCAAGCTTTCTATTGATATTACGCAGACCCTACTAATCATAAAAAGAAGATTTGGGTCTGCGCGCAGACTAATCATCATAGAACACTAGGAATTTGAAAAAACTAAAATCTTACTAAATACCTTTTGAAAACGTAGTGAATATGATACTAAATTGGGCCCTTTTGATCAGTACCTCTCAAATTTTAAGGTGCATTCCACTACATTTTCAGTAGGCTCCAGTAGCGATTCAGTATATGCTAGAGGAAGCTGACTGTAAATAGTTTAAACATTTGATTTAATTATTTGATTTAAAGTTTTAATTATTTAATTTTTGTGTTTGTGTGAAACAGAGAAGAGCAAGAGAAACTCAACGTCTGGGTTGCGTTATTAAATATGGAATGTACGTATGGTACACAAGATGCAGTGGATGCTATTTTCAAAGACGCTGTTCAGCATAATGATGCCAAAACAATTTACATGAGAATGGTTAATATTTATACTAAAAGTAAAAAGATAGAGGTGCGTACTCAATGCAGCTAGTTTGACGTAAAATGAGTACATGGTAGTATACTTATTACATTGAAGTCTATAATTATTAGGAGATGATCACAATTTGCTACCTGCTTAATTTGCAAATGGAAAATGTGTTTACCATTATTAGGGATCTTTAATCCGTAAATTACTTGTAAGTGTACATTCGAAAATTTGCAAAGCTGTTGTTTAATGCTTTAAGCATGTTTCTGATGGCCTTGCAATGTAATATACTTAACTAATAAAGTGCAAGTCAAAATTACCTACATTTTTCATTGATTTATCTGAAGTTGTTTAACAATGCCTGGACTACAAATAATTTATAGGGAGTCAGAACAAGGTTGCAGATAAGCGTGATTTTCACTTATCCGAATTTCACATAAAAAAGAAGAAGTTCTACTTTTTCGATCCAACTGGGCTTTAGATTTGAGTGTTTTGTACTACCGAAGATGAGTCAAATTCAATTAAAAAAATGTACTGTTTGAGATCTATTTACATTTTTAATGTTCCATTTCTAATTTTGTTTTCAGCAAGCAGAGCTATTGTATCGAACAATGATTAAAAAGTTTGGATCAAGCAAACAGATATGGATTAGCTTTGCATACTTCTTGATGTCCAACGACCGACAAACAGAGACTAGAAAACTGCTAGATCGAGCACTCAAATGCGTTCAAAACAGAAAACGTATGTAGCTTATTGTTTATGATGTCCTTTAAATGTTTTTAGTTTGCTTAACTATGGTTACGTTTGTTTTCTTTCTGTTTGTTTTGTTTATTTATGATGATAAGTGTAATGATCTCTTGTGATCTTCAACTTAACTAACTTTATTTAAAGTGTTTATGTGAAATAGTACTAGTTGAGTTAAATTGAAGTGAAATGAAATAAAATGAATGCGAGATCAACGTAAACTAACATGAGCTTTTTTCACAGCACCATAGATACATACACAAAAATAGTAAAACCTACAAGCGTAGTATGGCATGATATCTGTTACATGCTATCGACAGTGAGACACTGGACACTGAATAACTGTCTAGACAATCAATGAGACAGGATGTTTGATTGTTTTAATTAAATGTCAATTTGAATGCAGAATATCCAATAGAAGATTCACCGCTTTCTTCTGTAAATGCAATTAGAGCTTACATACAACTGACTGAGGTTTAGACTCGTACTTGATTGATCAAAGGTTGTGTGATACGATGCAATTAGAGCTTACACAAAATGACTGAGGTTTAGACTCGTACTTGATTGATCAAAGGTTGTGTGATACGATGCAATTAGAGCTTACACACAACTGACTGAGGTTTAGACTCGTACTTGATTGATCAAAGGTTGTGTGATACGATGCAATTAGAGCTTACATACAACTGACTGAGGTTTAGACTCGTACTTGATTGATCAAAGGTTGTGTGATACGATGCAATTAGAGCTTACATACAACTGACTGAGGTTTAGACTCGTACTTGATTGATCAAAGGTTGTGTGATACGATGCAATTAGAGCTTACATACAACTGACTGAGGTTTAGACTCGTACTTGATTGATCAAAGGTTGTGTGATACGATGCAATTAGAGCTTACATACAACTGACTGAGGTTTAGACTCGTACTTGATTGATCAAAGGTTGTGTGATACGATGCAATTAGAGCTTACACACAACTGACTGAGGTTTAGACTCGTACTTGATTGATCAAAGGTTGTGTGATACGATGCAATTAGAGCTTACACACAACTGACTGAGGTTTAGACTCGTACTTGATTGATCAAAGGTTGTGTGATACGATGCAATTAGAGCTTACACACAACTGACTGAGGTTTAGACTCGTACTTGATTGATCAAAGGTTGTGTGATACGATGCAATTAGAGCTTACACACAACTGACTGAGGTTTAGACTCGTACTTGATTGATCAAAGGTTGTGTGATACGATGCAATTAGAGCTTACACACAACTGACTGAGGTTTAGACTCGTACTTGATTGATCAAAGGCTGTGTGATACGATGCAATTAGAGCTTACATACAACTGACTGAGGTTTAGACTCGTACTTGATTGATCAAAGGTTGTGTGATACGATGCAATTAGAGCTTACATACAACTGACTGAGGTTTAGACTCGTACTTGATTGATCAAAGGTTGTGTGATACGATGCAATTTTTGCAGATTGTGAATTTTCCCCTTCTCCTTATAGATTTGGAAGTAATCGTTAAATTTGCCATGTTGGAATTTAAATTTGGTGAAAAACAACGAGGAATTACAATGTTTGAAAGTGTAATCAAGAGTTACCCTCGACGTACAGATGTCTGGTCAATTTACATTGATGCAATGATAAAGGCAGGCGATGTGGAACAAGTTAGGTCAGTAGAGGGACAATTTTACACCCCTTTATTCCTAGATCAAATTCTCATATTGGTCACTTTGTAAATCTTTTTATTGTTTCTACTTTAGAAATATATTTGAAAGGGCCACCGCACTCTCATTACCCGTCAAGAAGGCGAAATTCTTCTTCAAAAGATATTTGGATTTTGAACGTAAATTTGGTGATGAATCGACGACAGCCCACGTAAGATCAAAAGCTACAACATACGCTGAAAATAGTCGCGGCGGGGAGTAATGTAAAAGACGCCGTTACCAATTCAGAACCGTTATAAATTTAGTGACAATGATATTGAGTAAGCCCATATCGATTATAAATCAGACTGCTATATATATATGCCTTTCAAATAATGTATTTTGCGCACATTTTATATATACTGTACTGCAGTGTGCCTTCTTTTAATGGGACGGACAATATTTGACAACGTAAATGAATAATAATTATTTGCAAACTGAGAATCGTCTTTTGCTATTTTGTTTTGCGTCAGCCCTTAACTCTTGCCGTACAGCAGTGAAATCATGATGAAATGCTAAAAGATATAGTTCTACCAAACGACTGCAAATGCAAAGATTATTCAGAAAATCGAAGTGGTAATTTTAACCTAAACACCTGTCTGCCTCTAACCTGCCTCTGACACAGTAATAAATATTTTACCTTTATATGCAAGCAAGTAATGAAGTAATTAATTATTCCTTGCTGTATAAACTAAAAACGATAAAACCAAAACATAAAACGTGTTTAGTCGTTTGTTTCCTGTTTCACGTAGTGAATCAATTCCCAAATTAGACCTGCGTCAGTGTTATCATGGCAACAGCATTGAAGTGAGGCTCAAATTTTGCTGTTACAGCAAAAATTATTTCCCTTTCAAAACAAAGCAGACACAAATATCGACAAATCCATTCGAAACGGCGCATTCATATAGTGTACACCGTTAGGCAAGGTTCAATTGTACAACGAAAATAATCATGTCTGAAGACGGCAGTGTTCAAAGCTGGCAATCTGGTTTGGCTGGGCCATCTTGTTTGGTAAATGAAGAATTGTTAGCGACGACAGCTTCGAAAGAATCTTCATCAAATTGCAGCAAAGGTGTTGATGATGATTACCTGAGTTGTTCTGATCTGATGTCAGTTTCAGAAGGTGATGCCCTTGACATTGAAACAGCGAATGACGATTGTGTTTATGTTGAAGAGAATCCCTCGCAGGATAGGCCATTCGATGGCGAACTTGTTGTCGATCGACTGCTACAGCGGGTTCTAACGTAAGTTGAATTTATTTCTTAGAGAATATTTTTTGTTTGTATTCGTTTGTATAAGATCCAACCAAACAGTCTTGCGTTTTGTCTGTTAAACCATGTTTAAACGGTCTCCACAAAATGTTATTACTAAATGAATTAGCATGGCAATGGCTTTGTTGTCAACCATATTAGCGTATTGTAATGCATTCATGCTGACCTGTAATATCAGACCACCTGAGGCTAGTGGCCACTTATATTCCATTGTAACCGATTTCCATAACAATGCAATTCTCTCGTAAAACAGTGACTAATTAAATAAAATCATGATTGCTGCAATGATAAAATTTTTCTAATTAAAAACTTTTATAATTTCAGTGAGCGTATGTTTGAATTGCGTCGGATTCGTCACGGCGATCGTCCTGTGACCGGCAGCCGATCAAGAGAGACTCTCGACAACTTTTTCAGCCGCGCCTTGGGTTCATCTACTCCAGCTGATGCAGAGGAACACAGACCTGACTCAGTACGAGATGAAGTTCAACTGCTGTCGCGTTCTGGTGTTGTCAGATCGGTTCTAGGAAGTGGAAGTTTAAGACAATCCATGGAGAGAGCATTGATGGGAAGAGCCCCTACAAGCAGCGCGGAAACACGTATCCCCAGAGGTAGAGAAACGGGGACACAACGAAATAGGTATGATCATACTTCGCATGTGGTTTTCACTTTATATACTCCGTCATGCCAAAGGAAGTTTAGGGATTTCAACTGAAATAATTTTGTTTTTGTAATGACTTTAAAGGATTGTACGTACCCCAGAAAACTTGAACTCTACTCAAAGCCCACTCGCATCTACAAGTCACATCGAACAATCCCGCAATGAGATGACAGCAGATGAAGCCCATTTCAATGCAATGTTGGATACTGGAATGCAGTTGCTAGCGGAATCAGTCAGCTCAGATATTGATAGCTTACAAGACTTAAGAATTGTCACTTCGGTCTTGGATGGAACGTTTCGCCGCGACTTAGAACAACTCGTGCAAGACCGCGTTTCCCAAGCTGGTGGTGGACGGCAAGTAGCTGATTTCATAGCATCTCTTCCTCGCACGGCAATCCGACAACCACGACGACAATCCTCAACGCTATCAGAAGCCAGTCTACCTCAACGGACCAATCTACCTTCCTACGGACAAGTTGCAGCAGACTTGCGGAAATTGCAGAGTGAAGTCAGTGATATGAAACATATGCTTGGTTTAACGTTTGAAATACAGATGGATACGCAACGTGCCATTCGACAAGAAGTTTCGGCAGTATTCACTGCGTTTATGGATCAATACCTCAAGCAGCAATCAGGTAAAATAAGAACACCTTGACGAACTATATCTAGTTTATCTGAACTATCTTTTAACCTCTCTTTCATTGTTTGTGTATAGGCGAGACAGCAGCTAATACGTCATCATCTGGTCAACAACCAAAACGTACTCAACCTGTCAGTGGGGGCGCGTGCGCAGTTTGCCTTGAAAAATCCGTTGATACAATATTGTACAAATGTGGCCATTTGTGTGTTTGTCATACGTGTGGATTGCAGCTTAAAATGAAAGGTCATCACTGCCCCATCTGCCGTGCTCCTATTCTTGATGTCATGCGTGCATATCAGACCCAATAAATAAATCAGTACATTAACTAATCTATACTCAACGAAATATATTAGAGACGTGTCATACACATTCATATCAATTACCAATATTTACTGTACATATGTTTCATTTTCTATTAGCAAATCTTTTAAAATATGTTATCAGATAATTATCTACTTGTGTGTTTTGTGTTTGGTCCATTTAGAATTAAAATTTCCAATAAGGACTATGAAATGATGGAATGTTCAACATTTTGAAATGCGGAAAAGGAGATCTCTTTATCATGACGTGTAGCCATGACAACATGCTCAAAATGGCGCGATAAACAACAAACACACGTGGTTCCCATCAAATTGCCAACACACACAAGAATACCATCAATCACTGCTATGTAAATGATAATATACAATAGATAATGTCCAAGGTTGGTAAATTAACATCAGGTTGTTTCAAACCAATTGGTCATTCACCTTCAACGAGTTGCTGTTCATTCGAAAATGTCCCTCTTTATTGCAACGATGGTGAGTCCAGAACTGATATCGAAACTCAAATCGTATTGCAAAGGAAATCAAGAGAAGGAGACACAGACGCAGGATTTATGCTTGGACAATTCTATTTCAAAAGATGTCTTTACGAAGAAGCCGTTAATGAATACCGAAGGATTGTTGATGTTGACGAACGAGCAATGTATCAGTTAGCTGTTATGTTGTACGATGGTTTAGGTACCGATGCTAAATATGTGAGTCAATCTTAAATCTTAACTAGCGCTCATGAATCATGATTGCAGAACATCAAAGGATTCGGATCCAGTCCACTCCAGATCCGAAATATGACGTTCATTGTTTACTTGAAAAACAGAACCAATGGTAACAAGTCAGCCTTCTGGTATCCTAGAGGCATTTTAACATTTTCTTCTGAAGTTTTTGTTGACGTTTGACTAGTAAATCATTAAAAATATCAATTTTCTTCTGAATTTGCTATAACTTTCCGGAATTTAGGATTCCAGGATTTCTGCTGCTGTCGTACCCCTGGCTATACAATAAATACATCGTATCTTATCAGCATCAGCATAGTATATAGACCATGGTAGTCCCCTCTTTTCGAGCAGAGAATAGATTTGACGGGCAGGCTCTTTTCTATCTACTATGATCTACTCAAATTATCATAAACATTTCATGGTTCCTTAACCCGTGATAACAGTGATTTACTTCATACTATATCACCGCTGCTATTCCGTAGAATAGACATGTGTGATGTAATCTAATTAACTTCGTGTTTCTATTCAGCAAAAAGCCGTTGCAATGATGAAGGTCATCTCTGAAAGTGAACATTCGGCAGAAAGCATGCGGTTATGTGCACTCTATAATCTAGGAAGAGCCTCGTATGAAGGGTGTGGCTGTCAGCAGAGTGATGAAGAAGCAGAGAGGCTGTGGTTGTTGGCAGCAAGAGATAGCCAATCAGGTGGCTGCGTTCAAGCTATGACTGTTCTAGGAATGTTCTACTCGAGATCAGGAGAATTGTCGTTCAACTTGAAAAAGGTAAATGTTGATTTCATGTTGATCAAAAGTTTCTTCGTAAAACATTTCAGAGTGAAAGATAGCGACAAAAGACTACAAGTAGTGATTGTTGAAAAATTTTCGATATAATTCATTATACCATCGGCAGTTCTTTAAAATATTAATTTACAAATCATTCATAGGCCAATGATCTTTAGAATCCTTAGATCTTTAGAATGTATTAAGTTTATAGATCCTTAGCCTATAAATAATTTGTAAATTAATATTTTATTTCTTTTGAACTGACGATGGTAGAATGAATAATAGCGAAAGTTTTTAACAATCACTACTTCTACATTTTGTCGCTACCTTTCACTTTGAAATGTTGATTGTATGACTTCATTTATGCTTTTTGGTATTCAACTCAACTCACTCATTATGGGAACCCTTTAATCTGGCAAGTCATCAAATAAAATGTCTCATTTTAATCAAAACATGGATAATTTATAAATACTGTAGGTTGTATATAGTAAAAATCTAAGGTCTTATTTATTCATTTTTTAACAGATATATATGTTGAAATTTAAATTATAAGCACTTAGCAAGAAGTTGATAGGAAATCATGATATTTAATTTATGGAATTCTTGCATATCATTTGTTTTTGTTCAAGTCCCATTATTGGCATCAAGAAGCAACGGGAAGCGGCAGCATCGAATCACAAGGTATCTGAAGGGATATAATTATTTATTATTATTATTATTATTATTATTTTGATGAGGCTGGTCTGACACGTGTTTCGTTCCTGCCAAGGAACTCATCAGAGACCTTTCTGATGTCGTAGCTCGTCAGGCATCGCGCCTGAAGTCCCGCTAACGAATTGTAGAGATGATGACAGCCTCGATGCATATCGCATGCGCGTTCCCGGTTGAATAACAACGTGATTGAATAATATTATTATTTTATTGCTATATTTAGAAATCATTCTCCACTAATTGTTGATCATCGTTTATGCCGTTGCTATGGTTTCAGGTGTATTAGGTGTCATGTATGAACATGGTCTCGGTGTGAAGAAAGATCACAAATCCTCGTTTCAGTGTTACAAACGTGCAGCTGAAAAGGGCAACCTCTTTGCCATGGGAAACCTTGCAAAATATTATTACCGTTCAAAATTATACAATCACTGTATTGTGTTAGCCCAAAGGTTCGTATAGCCAGTTCTATAATCCAACCTGATTGGTCAGTTATTTGTAGATATACTGTAGAAGGTATACAGCCATTTGTTGGTTTTCTTTTTCAGGCTTTCATTGGTTGATGATGTAAATACTGTTGCCAGAGAAACTGGATGCCTTCCACAATACAGCCGAAAAGGAGTAGCATTAGGTTGCTTTATTCTTGCAAGATGCCACGAGAAAGGCATTAGTGGTATTGAACAGAATAGGGCTGCTGCTGCAACTCTCTATTCAAAGGTATGATAAATGAAAGGCAGCCGTAATGGTAGCGGAAGAAGTAATAAGTTTATTAAAGATGGTTAAGCGCACTATAACATTACAATTACGAGTCACTAAGAAAGTGTTCAAGTGAAGCTATTGACATATATGTGCTGCTGCTTCTTGAATTCTGTTAGATCGTAAGATATGTTATTTACACTGTATTATCTTGGTTTAACAGATCATTTTAAATTGCATACTTATAATTTGTTTAATGAAGATCCATATAATTGGAATATTTTTGAGAGTTTTGGCTGCTCTAAAAAGTAAAGCATCATTTCCCACGATAAGTTCTAACATTAGGTAAAATTGGCTACCCTGGTTGTCTTGTTTCATATATTTTAGAACGTACTTCGAAAAGTGTTTAAATTAAATTGGATTCAAAAATATTCAATGCTAGTATACTGTTTTCGTAACTCAGTTAATTGACATATGTTGAGCCGTTTTAGTTGATTTAGTAGACGCATGAGAGACGCATGTGGTATTTATGGTGCCAAACCTAACCAGATATATTATTATGAGTTGCATAACATTTTAACCTGAAATTAAAATTCCATTTTGAAGTAGGGAAAACAGAGTGAAATGCTCATTATTCTATAATAGAATACATGACAGAATAATTGTAGTCTATGGTTAATTAATTATTCCGTTTTAGATGTAGAAGATACTTGTTCATATTTATGTGGTAATAGGATCTTCAGTGGCTGAATAAAATATTCGAATCATGGAATTCATTACGAAATTGATCCTGACATTGATTAGATCAGATAATGCATTTCACCAGGAGGTTACTCCAGGGATTACTCTAACTATTGAAATGAATGAATTGACCGTTAATGAAGGTACATGACCGTTAATCACAGGTAAATATCTTGCTTGCTTTGTTCCAGGCCTCAAAGATGGACATTGATACAGTTGCCCAACTTCACAATGAATTAGTCTGCAGAGAAAACTAAGCAAAAAGAGAATGGAGACACTAATTGTATTTAGTTAATGATTTCTATATTTTTAATATGTCTTTGTGAAGATAATACTCTAATGTACATATTTACATCTAATCCTTTCTAATGTAATAAATAAATAGCTAATTTATTGCAATTATTGAAGTCCTATAAGTTACAATTTTATACAGTCAGTGGTATTTACCCTGGAAGATAAATATATTGGAATTGCGTCAGTGTCTCACCATTCAACGCCCTCGAAGCTCGCTTTGTATGACCATTTGGACGGAGGCCTACATACCAACGAGGCAGAAACATTGACTTCGGATAAGTGTATGAACGGAACGTGTGGTAATAGTTCTTCAGTACCTCTTCTTCGAACAGCGTGTCTCTTGTTGGTAAGCTCTACAAACAGAAGTAATACTTATATTAATTGAGCACACACACGGTATACAGGTATAGAATGCCATGCATTATCTCAGTTGCGTTGCGTAGTGACAAAGAGTGGCACGTATATATACCACGGTCAGTTGTTGCACGCGAAAACATTACAGGTGGGATTATGTAAACGGCCTGATTTAATTCAAGATCATTTTTCCAGACGCAGAAATCTACTAAAGGTGGATCGACGATGATCCTAGTTAGCCCACTCCCACTATCATTTTCTTCGCGTTATAGAATTTACATCATTACGAATGCCTCGTATAGACGTGATTGCGGTTTGCTATTGATCCTATGTAATAGCCTCTTTCCCGTGTTTTGCTCCATGAAGCTGAGTGTTGTGGTACTCTAATTTACTACTGAGCTGTGCGGTCAAACCCATCTTATTTGATTGAATGGGACAGCTCTTCTTTCCAGTTCCGTTTGACTGAATGCTGAAGGTCTGACGTCATCATACAGGAGTTTGCCTTACATTGATGTTACAGTGATTTGCCATACCTACCTTGCTTATGAGTTTGCCTCGCTTATTGATAGCCAAATATCGGCCAGTTGCAATTCCTTTAATGCGCCTAAGGTGACTACTAATCACTTGTAATTCCATGACAGCTACATGAAGAAACAAAATCAACATAAAATCATAGCAACAGACAATTATTTACTTGAGAAGGCAATGTCAAATTTGCAACTCTTCTCACCATAATCTGAAGAAGCATTGAGCGAACCAGATACTTTTCCACGTGGTAATAACTCTAGCAGATAACCAGTTCGACAGTATAGCAAAATCTTTCTGCGGTTAGTCGGATAGAGATAACGAAAGCGCCACCTCTTATTGAAATTCATATATTGGTATTGAGGCTCCCATGTCAGCCCGTTGCGTCTATCTTGCGGCTTTGCTTGTTCTTCGGTAGTTGTTACGTCAGCTGTACGTCCATTTAATTTCTCAAATTCTTTTCTTCCGTTCGATTTTTCTTTCAGATGAATTGTCTTTGGAGGTACAGTGACAGAAGTAATTTTTCTTGATGGGGTGAAAATTATTAAGGCGTCAGTTTGGTCCCATTGCTAAACAAATAAACCAAATGATTATAGTAATATACAAAATCTAACAGTAAAGAATATATATATATTTCTATAGTGCTCAATGTCATCAACCATTCTTATATTGTCACTTTAAGTTTCATTCTTTTATAGCAATCATCAATTTGTGCAAATAAACTAACCCTCAATATATTAAAAACTAAATGCATGGTAATTGGCTCAAAGCCAAATTTAAAAAAGCAAGAAGAAACTGAATTTTCTATCAAAATAGATCACCAGCAGATAGACCGGGTTAATTTAATGCAGTATCTAGGAGTACTAATTGATACTAATTTAACATTCGATAATCATATTACTGCTCTGAATAAGAAAATTAATAGAAGTTTAGGGGTACTGAAATATGTAAGACGCTTCATCCCACAACAATCTGCATTAATTATTTATAACATCATTGTTTTGCCACATTTTGGCTACTGCGCTATTGTATGGGGGAATTGTAAAACTGAACATCTTGATCGCCTCCAGAGATTGCAGAACAGAGGAATGAGGTCAGTGCTCCGTTGTAACTATCGAAATCGTGTCTCTGATATGCAAAGTCAGCTTGGCTGGCTTTCTGTCAGAGACCGAATAACATCAAATCAACTAATGTTCACACACAAAATTAAATTTAACCAATCTCCTCCTTTGCTTTCTTCATTATTTCAACGACCACATACCACCAGAACAAGATCCCACTACCACAATGACATTTACATCAGGTCAAGCCATTGCCACTCATTTCAACATGCTGGTGCTCATAAGTGGAACGATCTACCGTCTACAATGAAGGAAGTATCAAACAGGCCAACTTTCAAACGTCTCCTTGGGAAGCACTTACACGGAATAACATAATTAAGTTAATCAAATCTTTCTTCAAATGTCTATCCCGTAAAGTATATTGTTGTAAAATTGTCTTGTTATTATATGTATATCTATATATTTATAAATCAGTCTTGTGAAAAAAAGCTTTTAGCTTATTCAAGTTCTGAATAAATGATGATGATAATGATGATGATGATGATGATGCCTGTAATTGCTATAAAAGCATGAAACTTGAGGCAGTGTATTAGAATGAGTCAAAACCCTTTAAGTTCTATTATTATTATAAACCAAACTATTATATACAGGAAAAAGCGTTACTCAAAGTTCCAATACTTCGCTGGCCGCAGTGATCAACTCCGGTTTCCATTTTGAATCGGGAGCCCAGTACTGAGCCCAGTTACATATTCTCTAGCCTGCGCGCAGACCTTACTTGAAAACCTTTCTTCCTCGTTAGTAGTAGTACAAGATATGTTGTACTCAACAACTATTGGTTGAAATCACAATAGCTTTTGATTATGACACTTCCTCTCAGAACAAGAGATTTCGCTGGGATGCGCAGACCTTACTAACGAGGAAGAAAGGTTTTCAAGTAAGGTCTGCGCGCAGGCTACATATTCTCGGACTCTCGGACATATTCGCACGCAATCGATTGGCAGACCACCGATGAGGCGACGACCAGAGACCATGGCTTCACCTGAATTAATTTCCAATATTTTCTAAATTAAAAAGCGATCACGGAATGGCCCCGGGAATAGCACAGAATTTTAATAATGGCGACTGGTGAGAGTTCTTCTAGTATGAAATAATAAACAAAGTTACTTTCTGTCTGTGTTGTACTAGCGTAGAACCGTTTCCTTTTTTACTTCATTCAATGGCATTCCTTCACTTCCCGTTTCTCCCCTTTTCTCATCTTATTAATCGGACCCAACTCTGTAGCAATGCAAACACTGCTCAAGTGGGAAAAATGTGAAGTAGGAAATCAAAACTCACATTTATATATATAAATTATTTATCATTCATTCCTGTTCGTTTTCACTCTGTTAGAATGGGAAGCTATTTAATAGAATGATAAAATGTGGAGAATTTCTATGGCATTTCCCTTCGCAAGAATGGCATCCTCTCAATTTGTTTAGAGATAAATGCTTCGCTTTCAATCAAACTACGAAATGTCTTTTTTACAACGGTCCGCCCAGGGCATTTTTTGGTCTCCCCGGCACGTGCACAAACATCCATAAAACACTCACATCGGACAGCGATTGATTTAAATCATTTCGAATGAAAGAATAAATACAATCGATTTTTATTTTGAAATGATACTTAAAAGTACATTAAAAGCAAAAGTTACGTCAACTCCGTCCCCCAACTATTGGACTATAAGAATAACTTAGGACCTTTATACCTAATTTACAATTTTACAAATACTATATTTAAAGTATTAATAGGAATAACACATAATTATTATGGAATAACAAACTTATATAACTGTCATCATCTTCTGTATACTAGTAATCTCTATGATACGAAATCAAACAATTATCAATCAATAATTAATCTATATTTAATTGAGCTACAAGTGATTATCTATGATATAACTCATTTTATTTCAATGCTAAATGGTCCGATTAAATCGAATTAAAAAGGAACAGAAAAATGATATCATTAAAACACAATCAATTATAATGCTTACCACGTAATTAATTGCTATGCCGAGAACCAGCCAGACCATTGTTTGTTGTTTAATAAACATTGGAATAACACATGCCGTCGGTATAAGAACTCCGAACCTTCTCCAACACGCTTTCGCAACCCTCCCTTCTCTCTGATTTATCAAAAAATATAAAACTATTTACGATCCCTGTGTTAAATTCAAAATGCAATTAAAAAAGATAATTTCCGTTTGCTTGGCCTCTCTCTCATGAGGAGTTATTAGAATCATTTGAGGTGAGTTAACGTGTAAACAGTGAACAGTTATGTAGACATCGAGGCTGGACAATCTACCCCACCGTTTCAAACCACATAAAAGAGGCTTGTCGAGTGAGTGTGAGAGTATAACGTTGTTCATTCAATATTGTCTATTATACCATTGATAAAATCTATAAATAATATAGAATAAATACATAGTAGTCAAGCCAAGGTTTTGTATAAACATGTTATTAATATGTACCTAATATCCGTCTTAGTCTAGACAAAAATAAGTCTCCCGTTATGATGAGAATATATACAATCAAAATAAACGATAATGTAAATAGCTACTTTTACATTCTACACGCACATTAACGACATCGTAATATTACATAACTGATAAACGGGATTATTTATTTATTCGCCTATGATTAAGAAGTCTCTTAGTAATTGCATTTCCTAATAATATGTAATAAATTTTTCTAAACGTTGTATTTCCTTCGCTGTCATGCATATTGTCATAAGTTATCATATAGTCACATTGGAATAATTCCGTATAGCACATGAGATACTTCAAAGACCCTTGTTAAAGTAAACACGCCCAGTTGAATCTAAATCGTTCTTTTTCGCCATTTCTTGTAATTCTGGCTCTAAACGATCAAATGCCATGGAACTGAAACAGAATCCAGAAATATAATCGATAATAGGATATCCGATTGAAACAGTGGATTAAAGATTACAAAACTCGCAAATTGTATAACTAAGGTGCTTACATATATTAATATAGTAAATAATTATGATAATGGCATTAATAATCAGAGCACCTGCACTCAATATGTTTATTGCTGGCTGTATGTGGATGTTTTTAATAGTAATCAATTTTTCCTTTATTTTCTTGTTAAATTTCTGTGGCAAATATTTCATTATCCCATTATTTACATTAATTAATTAATTTTACAAAAGATGTGGTTTAAAAAAACAACTCCAAACTAACGCTGTCCAGGAAACTTTTGAACATTCTATTTGTATTGTATTCATTATTTTTGGCCTGCCTAACTGTTGACAGTCACAGACGAGTACAGTTGACTAAAACTTGATTTTAGAAGTAAAATGTCTCTCTATCTAGCGCACAACATCTTAGCATTTACTTAAAAATGACAACACAACTGATTAAAAGAAAATTCAAAAAAATAAAAAATTATGACACGCAACATCACAAAATGATATTGCTTGACCTGTCTCTAGACTCATTCTCTACTGTAGGGGTGTCCTGTTTCTAGACTCACTCTCTACTGTACGGGGTCTCACAAAGTTTTACGCCTCCCAGGAACTTGAAGTTTGAATTGGAAACTTTCCAAAAGCAAGTTTTAAAAATGCTTTACAATACTGCTGAGTAATGCAACTTATTCTCAAGCATGATACCATGTATTTTGAAATAAGAACAATTTAATTGAAAATTCTGAATTGAAGCTGGCATTCCCAGAATCACCCCCACACTTTGTGACAGTCTCTATAACGTAACTTTTAAAACCAATACGAAATAAGATTGCAATTGAAACAGATCAGAGTCTGATAAAATATTTCCATTCAAAGATTCTAAATTTTGCCTTGTTTTCACAGCTGAACATTTTAGGGGCTATTTCCATAAAAATAGAAAAAAAAGTGTATTTTTCTTCTGATTATGAAACTTGAATACAACTATTTCTTCTCCCACTTTCTGAATTTGGGCTAGCCTTCCGGGACTCTCAGTCCCAGATTGCCCCCATTTTATCAAACCCTGGAGTAGATACACCATATATTATGAGAAAGAGGTCAGAAGATACATCAGTGTGTTAAATACCTTGTTTGTGGAAATATTGCACAACAAAGAGGCGTTGCGAATACCAAGCTAAGAGTAGAAATTATAAAACAGGGCCATTAGTTGAGGTTAAGTAATTAAACTACAAATATGTGTTATTGTAGAATCAGATAGGTCATGCAACTCACCATACACCAACAGCTAAAATTTGGAATGGACTAGCCAGCCAAGGCATTCGCTAAAATATTAAATTGAAATGATTTAATAACTCAAAAAATCAAATTTCAGACACACGATAGAACCTGTTCTATTATATGTATCTGAAACATGGGTTCTATCAACCTCACTATTGACCCGACTTGACTCAGCTTATGACGCCATGCTTCGGCATACTTTAGGAATACATTGGCTCAACTTCCTGTCGACTGCTAAACTTAGAAAACTTTGCCCTTCTGCCTCTGCTATTGCTCACCAACGTCAGATGTCTTTTTAGGTCACATCGAAAGATCAAAGACGTATGCCCCTCAACCGCTGCATGACATCCTTCATTGGCAACCGAAGGAGATGCTTCGACGGGGTTATGGGAGAGTATTATCTTTTCATAATGTTTTGTATCGTGAATTGTCTTATTTACAAGTTTCTTTGTTAGCTATGTCTGACCGTGATTTGTGGCCTTCTTTATGTAACAAATATGTTAGGCGTAAGAGGGACGGCACATTCCTATAATGTGACTGTCTATACTACTACTACTACTAAATACACCATACAATGTAAATATAGCCATTAAAATATTAACTGATTCCATAGGAAATGATTGGAGGTTAAATAGCAATATGGGATAGAGTGATCGCTAGACACAGGTGGTCTTTACAGAAAGGTTTAAATCAATACAGTGTTAGTCATTTGCGACAGAGGCTAGACCTGGATGTACAGTATAGAGGGCAGAATTACGTGTTTTTAAAACTCATCAAAACAATAACGTTCAACATCTGGTCGTTAACTAAGTCAAAACCTATTTTATTCATACAATCATGTGATGCTTGATTAGGAAGACCTTTGGTCATGACAGAAACTAGCCGAACATCACAGTCTTAATAGGTTTTGGAAATCTAACCTAAACCAGAATGACCACTATAGACAGGTGAGCTTAGCAAAGAGGTTTTATATATTACTGTAACAATAGTTATAGACATTCAGGCTGAAGTGACCACAATAAACATGTGAAATGTAAGTGTCTAACAAACTCACTTTCATGAAAGCCTTCTTTTCAAGTTGATTCATAATTAAGGGTGGGATACCTGAATAAGAAAATAAACCAATCAAAAAATATATAATTAACTAGCTATGAAACATCATTAAAATGTCAAGATTAAACTGACCATGTACAATTTAGAGAAGTGGATGTTCTGTACTAAATAAACTAAACTAAATAAAACAATAACAAATTAGATCATAATTGAGTAATTGAGAGAGTATTGTCGGCTTGTCACCCTACTGAGGGTGACGGCATCATTCTTCTATTTCTAGAGGAGTGGCTCTTCTCGCTGAGAGCTAGATATCAAATCACTCAACAAATATCGAACTAATCACCACAGATATTCACAATACAATTCCCTCTAGAACTTTCCATCCGCCATCCTTAGATGGTACTCAGTTATTAAATTAGATAAAGTCAAGGCTGCGTTGACCATTGGGGGATTCGAGCCACATTCAACTAGGTATGATCAGATCTGAAATTCGGATGCTCTGCCATTTGAGCCAATCCCCCTAAATTAGACCATATATCCAATTAACAGAGTCAGAGCTCTTTGATACAACAGACACGACTGTACAGTAAGATAGTAAGAGGCAAAAGAGAGCGTTTACGTGGTACAGTTTACACACATATAGATTTACAGGAAATGATTAAAAATAGACAAATATACGATGACGTGAATAGGCCTACAATATAAAACCACTACAAACACCTGAACTGTTTTCGCAGGGGGTAATGTAGAATATCTAGCGTAAGTCATATCTATATAGATAAGAAGCAGATGAATTAAACACTTAAAAAAATCTTTATATATTACTATACTCACACATTCCAGGGGTTGCCATAGCAATCCTAGACGCAACTGTCATTGTGATGGCTTTCTTTGCAGCTATCTGTCAATCAAAAATACCAG
Organism: Haliclystus octoradiatus; assembly: GCA_916610825.1. Lineage (NCBI taxonomy): Eukaryota > Metazoa > Cnidaria > Staurozoa > Stauromedusae > Haliclystidae > Haliclystus > Haliclystus octoradiatus. The sequence goes on along the minus strand of OU744452.1, from coordinate 20,504,683 downwards.
GTAACGATATAACGAGTAAAGACACAACATGTCTGTGTATTTTTTACAGTTGACAATTGTTCATTCAGACTGCTTTGGATTACCTTGGAATCTCCAATGCGATTGCCGTCTTTGTCAAATACAGGAATGCCATCTATTAGTTCTCTATAATAAAAAGAAAGTCGGGGAAAATAACAAGGGATACAAATTCAAAAATTGAAAACCCCCGAGAAAACAGTTCATGAACGACAAATTAAATGTCATGGATTGCTCATAAAAACTACACGTTTCACAGTAGTGCAATTCGATTAAATCATGGTTGGTTCATTGCCTTGCATTATTGCTGGAAATCAACAAGAACTTCCTTACGAGCAATCAAATTGGGAAGCTACCTAAGCAATCAAACTAATTACTACCTTTAGCTAAACTAGTTGCTACTTTTAACCACAATGCAAACTATAGTTATTAGCTTTTATTGACCATTTTAATTATAATAAAAAATAAAAAATGCAAATAGATGTGTAAGTCAGAATAATCATTAGGATATTATTTATTTATCTAATAATTATTATGATGTTGTAAATAATGGTTATTCTGTCAACCGTACCGTACATTTATGTAATGGTAACTGCTAGAGTGAAACCTGTATATAACGGCCGGCTATGAGAGGTAGCTGAATTGACCATCATAGGCAGGTGGTCTTTATATACAGGTTTCATTCAATAGAAAATACTATTTTAGGCATTGCAAGAGTGACCACTATAGACAGGTGGCCGCTTTATAGAGGTGACCATTATAACAGGTTTGACTGTAGTATTTATCTGCTAGTAATATCGAATGCCGATACCCGAGACGCTTAACCACTACGCCACATGACTGATGAGAGCATTCGAAACACAAAAGGATTCAAAGACGACTGGGGTGTATCATGTGACTTTACCCTAACCCTAAACCTAACCCCTACCCTAGCCCTAACCTCGTGATCGAGTGTCAAGCCTTGTGTCCAACACATTTTGAGAGATTTTTAACTTGGGGAGGATGCTGCGAGTAGTGATTACTGTATTTATGCAAAACAGTAGATTGCGATTTCAAATAAAAAAATATAATGATTGCTTCTGACATCCTGAGTTTATTGATCAAATCCATCTTTATTGCTTGCCTATTGACAAACACACATGTTGCACTGTCATAGATGGCACCCATTGCAGCTCTTACCTCTGTCGCATTAGTGGTATGTTGAAGCAATTGGCCGCAGCAACTGCAGCAAATGGAACATAGCGTCCAAAGATTGGAGGCAGAGTCTAAATCAGAAAACAACATCAGAAAACAATGATAACATTATAGAAAGGAGAAATCCATTTTCAAAACATATGGAAAACATTTTGATTGATTTTAATTTTTACAGGGCACAGAAGAGCCAATGGCTTCTAGCTAACCTGCCAATGTTCATTGTAGAAACCTATGGTTTGATTAATTTGACAATTATTAAAGTTGAAGGAGATTTAAAAGAAAACATTTATAAAACTCACTTTGACCATAGAGTTCAGTCCAATGGCAGTAACAAGGGCACATCCAGTAGCGGAAGCGTAAACTTGAAACAGTTTCCTAAGTAAAAAAATGAAACAATATTGATTCAAAATAAAATGGATATAGGCATGCTACTGAACAAAGAATTGAGAATTTTGCAAATACCATTCTAGAAATTTTAAGAACAAAAATTACAACAAAAAGTTAAGAATTTTAATTCAAAATCTATTGGTTCCAGTGAACCATTCTTATTTGACGAAAGAAAATAATAATAATAATAATAATAATAATAATAATAATAATAATAATAATAATAAAAATAATAATAATAATAATAATAATAATAATAATAATAATAATAATAATAATAATAATAATAATAATAATAATAATAATAATAATAATAATAATAATAATAATAATAATAATAATAATGGAGTCAAAGACTACGCATTCATTTTCTGTAACTTAAAGTTTCTCGCTTTATGCGATCATCAGACAGATACTATTAATGAAAAATATATACCAGTTACTCTTATTTGACAATAGTGAGAAAAAATTTGAAAAAAGAGAAAAACTATTGTTATACTTACAATGGTTTCATCTTTACAATTACTAAGTTATATTGTTATGTATTGTTATTAGTTTCCTTAATTAAATGGCGCTGTTATAAGGCTACGTTTTTGTTTCTTTGAAATTAGATAAATAATATTTATTTTCATGCCTGCATTTTGATATGAGTTCAGATTTTTTATTTAATATGGCTTCTTTTGAGCAGATGATGTGGAATTTTTCCACTAAACATAGGTGACACTTTTTTGACATATTATTATAGGGTCTGCCGGTTGCCAGAGATGACCATTTAATCGTGTAGTCTACGTCTTTGTTTTTGAGATCCCATATATATTTTGACAATTGTGTACTTGATGAGCAAGCGGACACCAGACCAACTTGTCATTCAAGCCACGCCCTTCACAGTCAAACAACAACAAAAGAACGCGAAGCCGGAAAACTATTTGGTTCAACCCGCCGTACAACAAAAGCGTAAAAACAAATGTTGGGCGAACATTTTTAAATTTAATCAAAAAACATTTCCCAAAAACCCACAGACTTAACAAAATATTCAACTTTAACTGCGTCAAGGTAAGTTATAGCTGCACTAGCAACATGAACACGATAATCAAGAACCATAACAAAAAGATTACTAACAGCAATGAAAACAATGCCACAAACGCCGCTTTATGTAACTGTCGAAATAAAGAAAAATGCCCATTTGATAATAAATGCCAATCAAAAAGTCTAATTTACAACGCCAACGTCTCAACACCGAACAATCCAGAAGGAAAAAACTACATCGGTCTCACGGAAGGAACATTTAAAACACGTTATACGCAGCACATATCGACCTTCAAACACAGCAACTTATCATCAAGTACACAATTGTCAAAATATATATGGGATCTCAAAAACAAAGACGTAGACTACACGATTAAATGGTCATCTCTGGCAACCGGCAGACCCTATAATAATATGTCAAAAAAGTGTCACCTATGTTTAGTGGAAAAATTCCACATCATCTGCTCAAAAGAAGCCATATTAAATAAAAAATCTGAACTCATATCAAAATGCAGGCATGAAAATAAATATTATTTATCTAATTTCAAAGAAACAAAAACGTAGCCTTATAACAGCGCCATTTAATTAAGGAAACTAATAACAATACATAACAATATAACTTAGTAATTGTAAAGATAAAACCATTGTAAGTATAACAATAGTTTTTCTCTTTTTTCAAATTTTTTCTCACTATTGTCAAATAAGAGTAACTGGTATATATTTTTCATTAATAGTATCTGTCTGATGATCGCATAAAGCGAGAAACTTTAAGTTACAGAAAATGAATGCGTAGTCTTTGACTCCATTATTATTATTATTCACGCTCTGTCAAATGACATCGAGCACTATATCAACTGCTGTTAGATACCATATCATCATTATTATTATTACATTATAATAATAATAATAATAATAATAATAATAATAAGAATAATAATTTAACAAGCTTGAATTGATTGAATTGAAAGAAGCGCTTTCATGGCATGGTTTTGGTGTTGGTAGTGTATATTAATTCATGAACACATTTAATTAATCATACGTGTTAGATAATTGAACATCACCACTTCTATTTGTGTAATTGACAACAGCGTTGAATGACTGATTGAGCCATTGCCAAAATATAACAGCAGGCGTTGTTCTTAAAGAGAGGAAATATAATGTGGAAACAGTTTGAATACCCTTTCATGAACAAATTATATATATAAACAATTCACAAATATTTCATGAACGTTAATTCCCTGGTTTCATAAACAGTTCATGAACAAATACACAGTCAGCAACAGTAGAGAATTTAAGTGCAGTAGGCTACAAAATAGCGTTTTGATATTAGGGTTTACATGAAAGTTTCACCAGTTCTATGTTATAGGTAGGCTATAATATATTAATTGGAGACAGACGTTTGATTACTTGTCACCGCTGTCAATGCACAGACGTTTGTTGTAACTGTTTGTACAATGTTGAATTGCGTTTGAAACTGATTTGGTATGTAAATTAAACAAGCAGTTGTGGCTACAGTACGACAATAGTAAATCATATTGGAATGCGATATTATATTATTAAATCCACCGCAGCAATCTGTACATAATAATATTACATTTTCAGTTAACTGCAGATAATATAACTGATAGTCACCCCGTAAGTGCTTGTTTATTTGGGGGACATGAACAGATTTACAGAGAAATACAAACATGTGTGCACCAACTAGGAATCGAACCCCTGGCCTCCCGCACAGAGTGCGAACACTCTGCCACTGAGCTACTAGTGCATATAACAGCAAGCTATGAGAGGTAGCTAAATTGACCAAATATATGCAGATGACCTTTATATATTACAGCAGTGATTTAATAGAAAATATTATTTCAGACATTCCGCAAGTGACAACTATAGACAGGTGGCCTTTATATACAGGGTTGGTTTAATAGAAAATATTATTTTGGACATTGCTAGAGTTATCTCTACCCCTGTGAAAAATTGTTTATGAGTTCAACACATTTTTTTTTGCAGGTGTACAGACAGGTGACTGATATAACAGGTTTGCCAGGTTTGACTGAACATCCATTTATATTTGATTGAATTGTCATTGATAATTCTTACTTGTAAAAGGTCATCATTGCTCCAGTGATCAACATATTGCATGGTACCTGTGCTGACATTCGGCCAATAATGATTTGCTTTTCACCAGTTTCAGGGTGAAATGCAGAATCATAAATTTTCTTTGCATACCATATTCGTTCATCGTTTGTACCAGGTGGTTCAGTACCTAATCTGTTTTCAAAAAAATCTTGAAATTAAAAAATTGTTTGTAAAATAGGGGTTCTATTGAAAAAACATTTTCAAAGTTCTGATTGATTCTGATGTAGGCCTATATAACTGAAAAAAATGATCAATAAAAGTTTGAAGCCGGTCCGTAAAGAAATGACGGATATAGGCTATGTTTTAAAGGGTCTATTTCCGCTGTGCATTTATTTTTGTGATATAAATATTTAATTTTGTCTCGAACTAATTTGAAATAATATTAAAAATTGCAAAAATTTGAATATTAATCTCCATTTGGCTTTTAAATATCTCCATCATTTCTTATCGGATTGCCTTCAAACTTTTCCCAATCAATGTTTTCAGCTGATATAAAACATAATAATTAATCAGAATGCATTATTATCATGCTCACCTGTATTTTTCAACTAATATTTTTGCCTGGTCTAATTTACTGTCACTATGAAAGAGATTTCTTGGATCAGTTACTGTGAAGAAATGTTTTGCTCTTCCTGTGAAAGTGTTTTGTTCCCATCTTGGTTCGTTTATGATCAATCTGCCGTTTGCATCTTTTGATGCCTCTGTCATCTTAAAATAAAATAAATTAAAAAATGTTTGATTTGATAATTTTTGAAATATAAATTTTCAAATCGTTTTACTATGTGAAGAACTCTGTAGTGCACAGACCCAGGTCTATTATTCCCTTTACAATTTTAAATTAATATGTGTGTAGCCTTCTCTCACACATATCGTTTTCCAACTTTCTTCTATTGATAATTGTGATATAACGTACTTTAACCTCAGTTTGTAATTAACCTCACTATCATATTATTCTTAATCACGTGTGGCATTAAGTTACACGCCCTGTATGTTTGAGATCAGATTCTCGCTAGCTGTCGTACGAACAGTACCTACTATTATTGTCTTGTGTTATATGACAATAATTTTCCACAAATCTCAGCTACACGTCAAACCTGTTATAATCGTCACCCCCTCCCCACTACGACAAGACCATACATCATAATTTGCAAACCTGTTTAAAACCAATTTATGATTGTGAACCATGATAAACATCAATTGGAAAATATTTTTATATATATATTTTTTCCGGATGCCCACTATTATAGGCCTACCAATCAATGGCATTCTCGTGGTAGCTCATGGATCAAATCGATGACCAGGGTCTGAGAAAAGGTTTTACCGTTTCTTCAGAATTTTGCTACGCAACGTACCAAAATACGAAATAAATATCTTCATTAAGCAATATCCAATTCCGGTGGAGTTTGGGATACCCTCCCTCGTACCCATTGGACACACCACCCTCGCAACAGACTTTAATACGGATTACCCTGCCTTTGTTGATTTCAAATTTCAAAGTCTTGAAATTGAGAACGCCAAAGATAGTAAAATCCAATTTACGTAATCAGAATTTTTTCGAAGTCAGAATGTCTATAGAAATACTACTAAATTTGTTTTACAAAAATTACGAACTTCTGATATTTAGTCAATTTTTATAACTGACTTAGACTTTCTGGGATCCCAACTTTTCTTGTACACTGTCAACGGCATTGGATAGGCCACAGCATTATCATAAATTAATTTGAATGGAATTAAAACATTTCAAAAATCGGTATAGGCTACATATAGTCATAGTTGTTGTAATGTTTCTCTAGAGAGCCAAACCCTCTAGGTGAGTGTGTCTTCAGCATTTTTGATATTCCCAGACTGGAAAGAATGCTGCATGTTTGCGGGCAAGATCCTGACCGCGCATTCACTTTTGAGGATGAGCATGACTACATTGAAACATTTTCAGAACAATGAGCTCTCTAGTAGTAGCCTAGTAAAGTCAATTCTTACTGGTAATTTACCCAATGATTATGAGTACGGGAACACAATTACCCCGCAATCCCCCACCAAAATATCACTGTGTAATATAAATTATATTATATAATGTTATGTAGTCTAAATTAATCAATCAAGTTGCTGTGCCATGTTGAAATCCCATATAAATATCACGTGACACAATGAAAACAGCATCAGGCTCACTCACTCACTGTCTGTGAATTACAAACTAAACAATAACCATTTCTTGATGTTACAAACAATTATAGGCCTATTACATTTTAAAGTGTCTAGTTCAGTGTATGACGTGCTTGTGCCAGTTTCACAGAAAGCTCTGTACTGTGGCAGCTTCGATTTACGCCACCTGGCATGTAGGCTTGTGAGGGGTGCGATCGGAGTATATTAACCAATCAAAAACAATGCTTACGCAATATATATCAACATCAGATATTGCTATGATTACTATGGGTGAAAGATGAGCGAACATACCTTTTAAAACTTGTAAAAATCCAAATTTAATAAGCAGTAAATAGTCCTTGCTACACAATCAACCGAGAGAGATAGTTTGCTGGTATATATTGAAGTGGAAAACGCATTAAACAGTTATTAAATTACCAGCAGCAAATAAAGCGTTCGAATCAATCCATGAATGACAGTGATTTACAGTTAAAGGCACAATAGGACCCAGGCTCAGAATGGAAGAAGTCACGTGACTCATGTATTACGCAATTTACGATTTAGATTGTTCAGATTGAATAGCTTGGATAAGATTTATTAGTAAAATAATTTTGCAATTGGTACGAATATGATATGTGGTTGTGGAACTGCAAAGCTAAACATCTGGATCGCCTCCAGAGATTGCAGAACAGAGGAATGAGGATAGTGATCCGTTGCATCGCACTCGTATGTCGTATCGTAACGGTATCTCTGACATGCAAAGTCGACTTTGTTGGCTTTCCGTCAGAGATCGAAATAACCTCACATCAATTAATGTTTACTCATAAAATTAAATTCAATTTAGGTCCTCCTCTGTTTTCCCATATGTTTCAACGAATTAGGAATGGGGAGATCACGCGGGGGAACTATGAGGAATTAGCGTGCCCCCCCAATAAACTGGGATATGTGGAACTTAAAGATAGTCACCTGAGTGAAGCGACCGGGTCAATATACCAATAAATCCCGCCTGTCTTTTTTTGATATGACCACACAGAAGGCGTTTCATATGACAAACTGAAATCAAATACTGAGATCAATACCAGACATTGTTGTAACTTGACATTAACTGTTATGATTTGATGTGAATGTAATTATATTAATACAACATGGTGACAAAAATTCAAGTTCCATATTCTATTTTGAATTGATGCAAACATCATTGTTATAGAATATTCCAATGAAATTCATAATACTTCAAATCATAATTGTGATTCTGTCCATTAAAATGTTTTCGTGCGAAAGATAAATCTTATCTAGTCGAAATTATATTTACAGATAGTCAGCTACTGTGAGGAAACCTTTCAAAGTGGTCATTTTCCAATTTAGGGTCTGGTGAAGAGCGGTGTGAGAGTGATTTCGCCAGAGACAAGTGTTGATCGAACCCAAATGGTTCCTTTTGGTTATTTTTTAAAAGGAAGGAGAAAACTAACAAGGAAATATGTGATTAGCAATTAACATAAGAATGGCATAGAATCATAAAAGTATCTTTACTACTGTATCAAATATGTCAAGGTTTTTGTTGGTCGATATGCTATTCCTGATTGTGTTATAGTGTAGTAAAATTCATGATAGAAATCTGGTAGGGGGATACATAGCTGGGTGGTTAAAGGAATTTCATATTTTTATATTAATTCATGACTTTCAACATTATCAAAAGCGATTGTGGCTTAATTCGCTAAGTAATAGAGCATTTTTATAATTTAATTTTCTCATTAATCAAATTTTGGAGCTTATATAATGGCATTTTGGAAGCATTTATTTGGAGGGAAAGAGAAAAAGAAAAAGGAATTTTCAAATATAATCCGAAATGTCGACCCTGCAGAAATTTGGGAAATCGTCGGAGAACTTGGTGACGGCACTTTTGGTAAAGTTTATAAGGTATGTCATCCTTATGGGAGAAACGATAGTAACTTTCTACCTTTTGAAAATGTATTTAGCTCAATCGTATTGTCTTGAATGATTTGGGTCCAAATATTGTTTTTTGCTGATTGCAAATATATTTAGGCATGTTTACAGAGATTTATATCAAACAAACTGGAAATAGGATTTACTGTAACTATTGCTTGTGTGTCTACAAATAAGAAGAGGAAGAAATAGATATATTGTTATGTTATCTCCGATTCTATGATGATACTAGGCCTACTCAACGTTTGCCTGTGAAAATTCATTCAAACTTTCTCGTTTTTTCAAGATTTTCGCTCTGATTTCTCTAGCCCCACTAATTAAACTTTCGCTCATGTTATATGAACAAATTAAACTTGATTTTGGTGTTCAAATTAACTTTTGAAGATGAGAAATTGCATCAGATTTTGTCAAGATTTATTTTTCTGCCGGAAATAATTGAAAATTGTTAGATTCTTCCGACAGCACCCTTAGCAACAGTGAAAAACAGTTCGGTATCCTATTTCTTTCACGCATCTTTGGACAATTTAATTTGATACTTTTAAATATTTATTTATTTTCTATTAATTTTCACTAAAATTTACTACAAACTTTTTACTGCAGGCTTAAGATTACTACAGACTTTCAAACTCATCTATTTTGAGCTTGATTAAGGTTTTATGTGTCAGCAAATGTTGTGCCTAAACAATAACATTTGTGATTAGTAGCAGTATAACATAAAACACCTTAATTGAATTACAAATTAGAAAAATTATATGCATGATTAGCATCTTGGATGCAAATCGATGTTGCCATCAATGCATTGGTCGTAATTGATGTTTCTAACGAGAATGACTAGATGCTAAATTTGATATGTGCATTAAATAATATCAATTAAACCTTTTCTTGTAAAATTTTTCAAATCAATACTTAAAAAAAGTAATGTAGATGGTGTCGCCCTACCGAAGGCACCCGTACCGCTCCTCTATTTCTAGATGAGTGGCTTTTTTCGTTGAGAGCAATGATTTTAAACGCTCTTTGTTGATCTCAGCCGCGACACTGCAGATTAATTTCAACAGATTTCATGGCAGATAGGTCTTGATTGTCAATGCGCAATGATGCTCCGCAGCTACTCACAATGCAATTCCCTCTGGACCACTCCATCCGCCATCCTCAGATGGTACTCATTTGATGTTTCAGATAAAGTCAAGGCTGAGTTGACCTTAGAGGGATTTGAACCACAGTCGATCAGATATGATCCGATCTGAAGTTCGGTTGCTCTGCCATCTGAGCTTATCCTCCTTGAGATCCTCCGTGAGAATACTTGAGATTGGCTTGTCAAAAACGTTAGTTCCGGTTAATCATACTTTTCAAAACTAGAACTCCTCATAAAGCAAAATCTTTATTTCAGCAATAGAAATAGAGGGGACATGTATAGATAGATCAATAATCGAGCTTGATGGTCGGAAAACATCCAAAATATTACAATTAATCAATCAATGAATCAGAACATCTATTTTCTGTTGCATAAAATGTTTCAATACATTTGACTGTTTGGTCCATGAGATGCTAATGATCTGTGACTGCAGGGTCCGACAAAAGTGGGGATCCTCGGATCCTAGATCCCGGAAGGCTAGAGCAAATTCAGAAGAAAGTTGATAATTTTCTGATTTACAGGCCAAACCTCAACAAAAAAGTCGGAAGAAAATGTGTGCAATATTATTTAAGATTCCGGAAGGCCCTTCTATCGGACACTGTCCGTGAGAGAAAACCTACTCTCAACCCTCAGAGTGACTTTCGTAATATGCAAACAATAGTTTTTATTTGATTGAATATCTTTTCATTCTTTTGCATTTTACAGTATTTAGATCTATAACCTATAAATAATTTGTAACTAAATTTTGTATTCCTTTTTTAACTAACAATGACAATATGACAAGATAAATAATATCGAAACGTTTCACTAGTAGAATAACGTCAATTCTGCACAAATATCTGCTTGAAAATATGACATTCTATTGATTAAGGCTTTTTATATATCTGATGGTAAATGAATGGTGCCGAAGCAGTATAATGTTCTCTTTGAGTATTCTTAAATCTTTATTCACCAAATTTCAAAATTATATGATTCTTTGATATCAGTAATTCAGTTATTTAGTTGTATTTGATTTGTCATTGTTCATTGTCAACAACAATCTTCAGTTTCCATATCTATGAGCATTGTTCAACTGCATATTAAAACTCAATTAACAAAATGTTTTTAGGGAGCTTTCCTTCTGAAAGGAGATTGACAATCTCTATCGATCCACATTGTGATAATAATAATAATAATAATAATAATAATAATAATAATAATAATAATAACAATAATAATAATAATAATAATAATAATAATAATAATAATAATAATAATAATAATAATAATAATAATAATAATAATAATAATATATGGCGAAAGAGTCAAAGAATACACATTCTTTACTGTTACTCAAGTTTCACGCTTTTCACAGCGATCTTCAGACAGATTTTTTACTCAATGAAAAATATACATGATATCTACGTTCTATGGTCAACTCTCCGTAATGCTGCTTTCTATTGTTTAATTAATATAATGCTATTGTTATTGCTATTGTTAATACAAGTGGTGGAAAAATGTGATGGTTTCCTTTATTCTCAGTAAATGATTATTTATTATGTTTTTGATTTATTAAAATTGGACAGGTAATATTTATTTTCGTGACGACATTTAGATATTAATTCAGTTTTTTTGTTTATTATTGGTTCTTCTGCGCATATAATATGATATTTTTCTAAGAGGCATAAATGGCATTTTTTCGAGATGTTGTTGTATGCTTTTGCATTAGCGATGGCTGACCATTCGATTTTGTATGTGATGTTTTTGTCTTTTAAATCCCAAACGTGTTTGGATAGTTGTGTGCTAGTGTTGTATTTTCTGTGTTTAAGTGTTGCCTTGTGTTGCGTGTAGCGTTGTTTGAACGTGCCTTCCGTCAACCCAATGTAGCTCTGTCCTTCTTGGTCAAATGGAGTAGTGACGTTTGCTTTATAGATAATACTTTTCATTTGGCATTTGTTGTTGAAAGGGCATAAGTTTTTGTATCTACAGTTGCATTGGTTGGTGTTAGTTGTGGTGTTTGTTGTCGAATTGATTATTTTATTGTTATGGCTCTTTAGGATTGAATTCATGTTATTTGTGCAACTATAGCTGACTTTGATTGTGTTGAGATTGAAAATCTTGTTTAATTTGTTCGATTTTGGGAAGTGTTTTTTTATTAAGTTAAGGAACGTACGACCGATGTTAGTTTTCACGCTCTTGTTGTAGGGTGGATTGAACCATATGGCTTTTCTTGATCGGCATTTTCTATTGTTGTTTAATGGTGTAATATTTTTCATTGAGTAAAAAATCTGTCTGAAGATCGCTGTGAAAAGCGTGAAACTTGAGTAACAGTAAAGAATGTGTATTCTTTGACTCTTTCGCCATATATTATTATTATTTACCGCTCTGTCAAATGAAGACATAGAGCCCTATATTATCTGCTATTAGATAAACATAAATTTTATTAATAATAATAATAATAATAATAATAATAATAATAATAATAATAATAATAATAATAATAATAATAATAATAATAATAATAATAATAATAATAATAATAATAATAATAATAATAATAATAATAATAATAATAATAATAATAATAATAATAATAATGATAATAATAATAATCTTATAATTTATAACACACTATTCACATGTCCTAATCAAGAGCGCTTACAACAGTAATATATTAAATACATAATAAAAATAAAAATAAAATTTATATACCTATGTTGATTCCCAGATGTCGTTTTCAACATTTTGAGGTTTTAGAAGATTGTTTGTTTGCATTGTTCTGGAAACTGATTAAGATTAAGCAAATTTAAAACAAATGATTATGAGATCCCAAGAATTCCAACAATCAAAAGTTAAAAATGTATCAGCGAAAACCGTTGCTATATTCTTTACCTGAAAATTTGCGTTTTGAATGATTGTATATTGGTCTTTGCTAAAACAACGTCTATTGAGACCCAGCAGACACAACGACAGCTAAATTGAATCTAATTTATCATTTAATTTACACATAGACAGTATAGATGATTATTTCGGGTACTGGCGTTAAATTACACATAGAATACAAGTTTGCATATACAAGACATAACAGTTATATCTACAGCTACACCACAAATGTCTGTTATGTTTATTATAGGCTAAACGAAGGACTGACGGTTTATTTGCCGCAGCAAAGATTGTTGAAGTAAAAGACGAATCTGAACTTGAGGATTTCATGGTTGAAATAGATATATTGGCAGAATGTAAACATCAATTTCTTGTGAACCTTTATGAATCATACGTTTACGAAGACAAATTATGGGTAAGAATAACATCAATGCTGTCATAGTTATGGTATGGTTTTTTTGTCAGCAAGAAATATACCAAACCAAGCAGTGCGTCATATGCTCACATCAGCACTTCTGATTAACAGCAAATAACATTATTTTCAAACTTAGACAAAGCAGGAAAAATTTCAACCACTAGACGTTAATCACCAATCCTTTCCTTTGGTTAGATACTTCGTGATTGGCTTGTCTTAAACCCTGATCAAATGACTGTTTATTTTGCAAACATCAGTAGGATTTATTTATTTCATTTTCGCCAGCAGCAACATTGGTGATATTTTGAGAGTTGGGGACTAGTCGATCGGACTCGCCAATCCTGACTCAAGCTACGTTATTGTTGACCAATCAGAAATAGGTTCATATTTCACTGATTTTAACAAAATAAAAAGTAATTTGTTCATCTCGCCAACGTCGGTGATCTACTTCAAGAACAATATAATATTAACGATGTTGGCAACATTTCTGAACATCTTCAAAATCAAAAAAGCGAAATGCAATCCTACCGATGTTGGCAAAATACAAAGTCATTAGGCCGGGGCTCTATGTCTTCATTGTACGTAGTTGCTTCTTTTGATTTTTAAAAATAAATGAACTATTATCAATCAATTTCAGATGATGTTAGAGTTTTGTTCTGGCGGTGCTATGGATGATATTATATTAGGTAAGGATAAGGTTTGATATGTTGCTGCACTTTGCCATCTAAGAAATCAAAGAACATATCGCATGCAAATATGGGTCATTGCAGAGCCCTATATTATAGTAGTTATAATTGCGTACATGTATTGGATTGATGGTTAAATAGTGGAAGGTTTAATATACAAATTCAATTCTTTGCATTTTTGCTCAATGGTGAATTTCATGTCAACATGAATCTGATTTTCAGCAAGACACAACTGTGGTATTACACCATTAATATAATAAAATAATTTGAACTACAGTTGCTCTATCCTTATCACTAGTTGTCAATCAACAGAGTTCAAATAAGGTTAAGACAGGATTGACCTCAATCAGATTTGAATTATTGATGTCAGTTGCTCTACCATGCAAATGAATCTCATCTTGATAAACATATATGGAATCACAGCACCATATCTGATTTGATCATTTACCGTTTAGATTTGGAACGTGGTTTAGATGAAACTTCAATTAGGACTATTACACGACAAATGCTTGAGGTATGATGCAGTATTGAACATTTTTTCAGATCTCCCTTTCTTTATCTAGAGCAAAACCATTTTTTTTATTATGTAAATTAGCAAATTTCATTTTGACTTTCACAGTTCCTCTCATGTTAGACTTCATTGATCAATATTATTTGTCACCTTCACAGGTGATTTCAATTTAGTATATCTAGATTGAATCCTAGTGCACTAGATTGACCTAATTGACTTATGCATCTCCTATCATTCCTTGCACAAAAGGGTTATTACCCTATTTCTAGCTGGTAACTATTTTGGTAACAATAATAACAATTTGAAGCATTTAACAAATGTGTGGTGTGTTTATCAATGGAGTGTGTTTGTTAACACTTTACAAGTGCAAATTAATTAGAGCCGCAGTTTATAAATGATATGTATGTCTAGGTAGTCTATTGCGTTAACTTTCATCTGTCTATAGCAGTGACCTTTCCTCATTAAATGGTGATAATGATGATGATGTTGATTTTGTAAGTGAGTCTTCAAACAAATAAACCGCCCTATAAGCATCAGCTTGTCGAAATGATTAACCATAAGTTTCCATATAGATCTAATTTGTATTATTTTGGGTCTTGCATGTTTCATCAATTTACCCAACGTTGAAACAATTCTTTTCCCTCACATCCAACGTGTGAAAATTTGCCAGAACAATAACATCAAACAATCTACCCTTGTGCAAGATTCTGCACAACAACACTGTACAAAAGTCCCGCTTACGTCTTGTCAAAATGCGGCATATCAAAATGAGCGATCATTTAAATGATTTATTTACTAATCCCGCCATTATAATTATAATCATGTTTATAGGTGCTGCACTATCTCCATAGTAACAAAGTCATCCATCGTGATTTGAAAGCGGGAAATATTCTGTTGAAAGACGATGGATCAATTAAATTAGGTAAGAAAAATTCAATTGGAAAGCATTTATAGCCTGCTCTCAAATTATGGATATTTGTTAAGCTACGTCCAAATTACTTTTTTTTAAAAGCAGTTTGAAGATGATCAAAAATTTGGCCAACGGAGATCAACAATCTATTGTTCTAAACTTTTTTGAAAGTTGTTGGCGAGATCAAATTCGCAATCCTAAGTTTTCGCTAAATTTTTTTCTGAATTTTTCCCCACAATGTACCAAAATAGCAATAAATATCTTTATTAAATATAAACACTATCTAATTTCAATGGAATCCAAAAGACATAACTGTGACATAACTTTCAATTTTTGCCACATTAACCATAAATACGGGATTAACATGGCATTGTTCATCTCCAATTCCGAGGTGAGTATAACCCAATTTACATCACAAACAAAATATTGGAATCTAGCTTTACAATAACGCAAGAGTTTTTCAAGTCAGAATGTCTATAACAATCCTACAAAACATCTGATTTTTGATCAATTTAGGTCAGACTTCGTGTGTATCCTAGATCCCGGGATCCCTACTATTTTGTAGACTGGAGACTGAATAACTCAGATAATAGCTTCGATGTGACTAACCTCGATTCAATTCTAACCTCGATCAGACCTATTATCCCTACCTATTACGTCACATCAATGTCAATGATCACATTGGTTTCCTTCCTGACATTTGTTTATAATTGTTTGTGTTTGCTTACTAATATGAAAATAGCAGAATCGAATACATGAAAGATTTTTTACTTTATCTGAAGTAGAATAATTAAAGAATTTGTAGGATAGAAAATAATACAAAAACACAACATGGATAACTAAGCAGTCTATTGCAGCGTTTAATCAATATCTTGACGGGAAAATTATGAAACACAAATAAGAAAGACAATTTTTTGAACAAGTTTTACTGCGTTCAAACTTTTTGTTTCCTTGCATAATGTGATGAGTACTAAAACAATTATCAAACTCATTATTTTGTGTGACGTTGAGAATTATCAGACCAACGATTGCACTTAGCATGTTTGATATTTGTTTATTATTTCACACCGTTCATTGAAGCACGTCTCAAATTGAATCCATGCTCACTGCTGCCAATGCATATTTGTCTAGAATGGAAACCGGCTTGTTGTATAGTTTTTTAATTTGTTCAACACATTATAGCTCACCTGCGGTAACTGAGAATAAAATGCAAGGTTATTTCTTTGCTGCCTAATTATGATGATATTTTTTATTTTCTGTTCGCAGCTGATTTTGGTGTATCTGCTCTTAACAAACGTCAATCTCAAAAGAGAGAAACATTCATTGGCACACCATACTGGTATGTTATCTATCAATTCCTCATAATGTTTTGTATCGTGAATTGTCTTATTTACAAGTTTCTTTGTCAGCTATGCCTGACCGTGATTTGTGACGTTCTTTGTGTAGCAAAGGGGTGATTAGCTCAGTTGGCAGAGCAACCGAACTTCAGATCGTATCATATCTGATCGACTGTGGTTCAAATCCCCCTCAGGTCAACTCAGCCTTAACTTTATCTGAAACATCAAATGAGTACCATCTAAGGATGGCGGATGGAATGGTTCAGAAGGAATTGCATTGTGAGTAGCTGCGGCGCATCGTTGCGCATTGATAATCAAGGCCTATCTGCCATGAAATCTGTTGAAATTGATCTGCAGTGTCGCGGCTGAGATCTAAGGAGCGTTTAACATCATTGCTCTTAGCGAAAAGAGCCACTTCTCTAGAAATAGAGGAGTGGTACGGGTGCCTTCGGTAGGGCGACACCGTCCACATTACTTACTTTGTGTAGCAAATATTCAAGAGGGACGGAACATTCTTATAGTTTGACTGTCTATACTTACTACCACTACTAATTCCTCATCGTTTGAGATTGCGACTACCTACATGCGACATGCAGGAGACCTAGGCTTTGTTCCTTTTTAGTACAAAGATTGATTTTGATCTGTTTCTAACATTGATTGTCAAAAACAGGTCCTTGTAATTTCAGATAAAATCATATTATACACATCAATTTCCACACATCTCAAACTTTAGGGTTCTCCTGGCAACTTGAATTTCTTTTCTTAGAAATTCAATGGAAATTCAAGTTTCCCTAAAAACCTGCTGATTTAGATCTCTGCCTATTATTAACGTGGCTGCTATTTACCTCTTATCTACACAACCACAAACGAGACTCACACGCTGTTAAACCCTTGCGCTGTTAAACCCAACATTAGTAACTTGTAAAATATCTGATTCTTATTTCAGGATGGCACCAGAAGTTGTTGTCATGGAAACGTTCAAGGACAATCCCTATGATTACAAGGTAACAGATGCTGTTGTTGTTGTCAATGACTTTTTTCAAACTTTTTCTTTCGTTCTGTTGGGTGACTGGACACTCTTCGTGTCTTCGGACGTCACTTAATATTCTGAAACAATCAAGTGTCACAAAGGTTTTAGTCTTCCGCGAATCACATTGCGAAATTGAATACCTTCCGGATAAAATCTATAATGCTTCGTAAAACTGAAGAAATGTTACCGAAATTTGGCTTACTCTGACACATGACTCGACATGAAATCCAAAAATTATAATTTTAAATAAGAAAACGCTAAGATAATTGAAAAATAATTGAAAACCTACTGATTTTGTGCTGCCGGTGTACCGCAGGGAACGGAATTAGGTCATTGGCCCTTTCTTGTCATGATAAACGACTTATATGTGAAAGATACTATTCTGTCGAAGTGACAACACAACTTTGGTAGAGTCTGTGAATAATAATGATGGTAGTACGATGCAGTTGTGGGTTGAAGAATTTGTACAAAAAGGGCAGAATGGCGTTTTTCAGCTAAATGAAGCTAAATGCAAAGAGCTTAGAATCACATTTGCCAAATCAGAAAATGTTCTGGACCCTGTCATGATCAATGGGAAAAAAACCATAGAAGTAGTCTCTTCCATCAAACTGTTTGGTTTAATTATATCCAATGATTTGAAATGGGAGAAGCATGGGGATCACATATGTAGCAAAGTGAGTGACAACACGCATTTATTTTCTCAAGCAACTCAGCGTTCTAAAGTATCTCCGAATCATATGCTTCTATTTTACTCAACTTGCATCAGACCGATAGTTGAATACGCTTGCCCAGTTTTTCATACTTCCTTACCTCAATATCTAAATGAGGTCTGTTTTATTCAAATGTATAAATGTAAATATAAATTTTGTTTTAAAAAAAACTTCATTTATAATATAAGCTAGTAAGCATAGAACCTTTTATTTTGTAATTTGTATTTTTTTTTATCTTTAGTGTTTATAATGAAACTATGTAAAGTAGATTGTATTTCAGCCTGCCAAGGCTGCAATGATTTATTTAAATCAACTATCTATCTGATTTTGTGCTGGCCTTTCGGGAACCAGGATCCCAGGATCCCGCATTTTGTGACAGCTTGGAAACAATAGAGTAATGCTCGAGACGATATCCAAGGTTTCAAGACTGGCTTGATAGAAAAAATCTGTTTTACACAAAATTTTACTACATTCATAACTAGAACATCGACTTTTATTAGATAAAAAAGATGCGAAAATACAAAGAGGCCAACGAAACACAAAGAATTCTTCTCTAGTCAAATAGATAATGTTGAAGTCTCGATAAACTTGGTGCAATGAATTCGTAATATTTTGCATAACATGGCTGCGCTGTAATAGTGTAATTATTAATCAAGGTGCGGAATAATAATGAAACGATTGCGACCATCATGATGATTCATATTTTGAATCTCTTTTTAGTCTGATATTTGGAGTGTTGGGATAACGCTGATTGAATTAGCAGAAATGCAGCCGCCATACCACGAAATGCATCCAATGCGTGTGTTGTTCAAAATACCAAAAGCAGAACCTCCAAAGCTATCAGATCCTCGCAAATGGTAAATTTAATTATCTTTATTACATTTATAATTTACAAATGCTTTAATATAATGGCTACCTCTACGCAGAGGTCACCGGTATTTAAGGGTCTCCAGCATTTATTAAGGTGGTCCCCTATTATATCAAACTAACCCGCTCGTCTCTAAGTGGGAGGACTTGGTTCAAATCTCCTAAAGGTCAACTCAGCCTTGGCTTTATCTAAAACATCAAATGAGTACTGTCTCAGGATAGCGGAATGGCTTAGAGGGAATTGCCTTGTGAGTAGCTTACTTCTCAGATGCTCTGAAATTAAATGTAAATGTCACCTGTTTCCAATGTTCAATAATTTACATGTTACAGCTGAGAGTGATTTATTACTTACTGAAGTGTGTAGAAGGATGCTTTGTATTCCTATCGATTTTAATGTCACTTTTGATTTGCAGGAGTGCTCAAATGCATAATTTTGTCTCATCTTGTCTTGTAAAAAATCCTGCCGACCGCCCAACTGCAGAACAGCTCTTTGATGTAAGTCAGCTTTTATTTCTTGCTCAATTCTAATTTGACTCTGACTCACATTCATCGATCTTTTCATAATTATGTGACTCTGTTTTGTATTAGCATGCATTTATTCGTGACATCACAAACGATGGCCAGCCCCTGATTGATCTCTACCGTCAAGTCAAAGCAGAAGTTGTTGAAGTGTTTGAAGATCTACCTGAAGATAAAGATGTGAGTACAGTCAGTGAAACCTGCATATAACAGCCAGCTACAAGAGGTAGATGACGTGACCACTATAGACAGGTGACCTTCATATACAGTATTGATGCATTGCAAGAAAGGCCACTATAACCAGGTGGCTGCTGTATAGAGGTAACCATTACACCAGGTTTGACTGTAGTAGTTTTAAATCAAAATTCGTACTACCGTACTCCACTAACAAGAAACTTTTTCTATAGTATCCAATTGCTAGAATGGTTTCCTCCAGATAGTTCTGGAAACAGCTCTACACAACACAAAAAATTGACACTCTGAGAAAGGGACGGGTGGCCGAGGGTCCCCTAAAACATTATCAGTGTGATGGGGCCACTGGTATGATGAACTCTCAGCAGAGATGAGATAACCTAATCAGATGACATGGTTCAATTTTCCTCCTCAAATTGAATTACTGTAGTGTATCTTCATCATTGAATTGTTATATTTGATTGAGTATTCCCCCTCCCCCTTTAGCCCCCAATGACATTTCAATGATTCTGTCACCTTCCGCTTTCAGCCACGTGATAGTGTAATGATAAAGAAATCTGATTCGATGGACACAATTGACAGTGTAGCTACTGACGATAGTAGCTCATCACAGAAAGATTCGTCAACACGTGATAGTGACAGCGGTGTGCCACCAATGCCCATGCGCAAATTGAAAGATTTAACTCCATATAATCCATTGACTGATGGACAGGAAATAAGTTCAGTCAAACCAAAAGAACCGGGGGTCGTGTCTGACGATCACCCTGAAGCGGAGTTGACGGGTTACAAATCCACAACACTACCACATGAAAATAAAAGTAGTGAAGAATTCATCAAAGATAATAGTGATGAAGTGGTTGCTCTTGAAAGACAGAGGAAAGAAGATTCACTGAGACGGAGAGCACAGAATGAGTCTATTGATACAAATGAAAGTAACGACGAAAGTAACACACAAATAATCGAATCAGAAGGACCAGAAGAAAAGACAGGTGAAGGATCGGAAGTGCAAAAGGCAGCAGATGACGAAAGTGATGTTGTGACGGAAGTTACCGAAACAAATAAAATAGAAGAGAATGACACAGTACACGAGGATGATGATCAGCTCGACACTGAGGGTCACAAAGTTAACGATGTGACGGAAGATATAGCAACGCCGTCTGACGCCGTCAAAGAAACGAATGACGAGGCAGTTACAGAGACAGATACAATAGAACCTACACCTGACGCAGGGAACGCACCAGACGTAATCGAGGCAGAAAAGGAAGAACCTCCTACTGATGTAGTTGAACCACCAAAAGAGGATCAATCGAAAGCATCGGAGGAAGACGTTCAACGATTAGCTGATCAACTCAAACAAGAACTCAACATGGCTAGCGGTAAAACAGAAACAGATGTTGTTCTACGCAAGCGCAAAACCGATGAAAATGGGGAAAATGATGTAAGTGAGACTACTACTACCTCGATTACAAACATCAACTTTGTCATATTTAGTGCTTATTTGGTAAATATATTAAATAATTATTGTCTGTTAATAGGAGGATAGTGCAAACATGAAGAATTTCAAAACTTTAACGAGAGTAAGAAAATATGAAGTTGGTGGTAAAATTGTAACAGAAACAACTTCGCGAATTGTAGATGTCAGCTCACAGGATTTCCGTGCTGCCGTCAAAAAAGAACAACAATTAAGGTACGACAGGTTCTCTGCTATAATTATACAGAGATTGTTTCACGGTATGTACCGGATTTTCTGGTATATAAGTTGACCTTAGTTTTGGACTCAATTTTAAAGGTTTTAAGTTGTATACGCTGTATAAGTCGAGTTTAAATCTCAATTATAATTCTGGAAAGTTTTATTCAAGTTTTTGTTAGACATATAGTTTTAAGTTATATAGAAGTTCTGCGGTTCAGCATTTAGCAGTATTTTTACTTCTCTGACTTTTGAACATTGTTTAACAAACGCTTCAACTATATTTATCTGTAACAAAATCATAACAAATTTACTTCTACGAGGCTGGTCTGTCTGACACGTGTTTCGTCCCTGCCAACTGACTCGCCAGAGATTTACCTGATGTCGTAGCTCATCAGGCATCGCGTCTGAAGTCCAGCTAACGAATAGCATATATGATGACAGCCTCGGTGCATCGCATGCGCAGTTAAAAAACAATACATTAAAACCGAATATTATGCAAGCTATTCCCATTTCCCCCCAAAAAAATGATTTTAAATTTACAAAAAGAGCTTGGAACTAGCTCAGGTGAAAATGATTGTATGTTCTTATTAACAAAATTTAAATTTTCGCTCGAAAGCATTTTGATGTTGTGATTTGTGTTTAGGAAACAAGCGTTGCATGAAATGAAAGCATTAAGAAGGGAAGAACAGAAACAAGGCACAGAATTAATCTCAAAGATTGTTCTGCATTTGGATCAAATGGAAGAAAAATGCAGAGTAGAAGAAGACGTAAGTACTTTGGTTACTGCATGTAGGCTGCACCAGAGCATGCGCGCGCATACTTATTTCTTTGTTTAGATGGAGAAGAGTACAGACTCTATTCCATAAACAAGAAGTGAGTAGTATGTGTCCGCACACATCCTATGTAGTGCAACATAATTAATATTTGGGTCTTGTAAATTGCATGGCTTGAGTCATCATTGGCTTGTGTCTCGCATTCATCGGGTAGTAAGTTACGTTAGTTTATGTGCAACAATTCAACAGTAAATATGATTTATTGTTTGTCAAAATTACATCCTTTCTAATAAGAAGAACCACGGAAATCCTGCTAAAGATCAATGTTCTTAGTTATCGTATTTTCTTTCCGAAAGTTTTTTCTCTCATTTTTATATGATTCTTACATTACTTGATGATATTTAGTCTTCGATGTTCAAATTGTTCTAACATTATTTATTTTGAGATTCTTTTACAACTTTATTCGGTAAAAATTTTCGTAATTTTAGAAGTCACTAGTCACTGGGTGGTTTGCAAATTTTTTCATGGTGTAAGAAAGCCGATAACAAAATTATCATTTAATTTTAAAATAAAACAATAAACTACAAGTCAACTAATCTCATTCATCTAGTCAACGTCAATTCAAAGAGGGATAAATATTAAGTTACACATTATTTGCAGGCTGTTATATATTGAGCCATCGGCGCACAATTTCCTATTGGTATTTGGTGCATGAGAGACAGAAAGGAGAAAACGAGAAGGGAGCAGAAAAACACCAGCCGCCGCAGCGAGTGATTTTCGCCTTCGAGTTTTCTTCTGAAGTGACTTTCCTGCGCCAAATATCAATGGCGAAGCGGTTACACCAACCGTTACTTGTAGTTTTTTGTCGCTCCCTTTATTATTTTAAAATGGTTTACAAGAGGAAACTTTTATAACTTCATTGCTTGCTATTCTTTAGGAACTCCGTCGGAAATATGAAGTTGAAATGGAGACAATGGGTCGCACACAAAAACGAGACATTGAACGACTTGAAATACAGCAATCAAACGATTTGAAACTCGCAACGAAAAAGATCAAAGTAGAACAGGTAGACTGGATACTAGACAATAAAGCTTACCCATATGAGGCAGGCCGATATGAAACTGTTTGATGGCTATTATTTAACAGGATAAATCACTCAAGAAATTTAAAGAGAATCTTAAAGAGGAACAACGTAATCTCAAGAAAGAGGTTAGTCTGGTTTTTATTGAGTCTTCCGTGAATACAAAATGGTGACTGGTTAATTGAATGTAATTTCGTGTATGCCTTTAGGTCGATAAATTACCCAAAGCAAATCGCAAAGATGAGATGAAAAAGCGAAAAGAGACATTAGACCAAAACCAACAAAATAGAGTTAGTAAAGTAGCCATTGTATCGACGTTAACAAATCATTTGTGTATGTATTGTAATAATAGAGCCACGCCCTTTTTGCAAATTATGGTTTGTAGGCACTTTGCTATGAATGACATTTTCCCTGTTTTAATTATTCAAATTACATAATTGTAGTTGATGCAAAAACATAATGATAATACTATGGTGTACTTGAACTATTGCAAATCTTGAAAGTCTCAAATTCTTAGCTATACTATATACCAATTATTTTTGGATTTCCATTTTTTGCTTAAAGAGGGCCTAGATTCGGCTGTATAGGCATGTATTTAAGTGTTCTTCTGCCTCAAAACAACCCAGGAAAGAGTCATTGTCTAGAAAGCTATCTACTCCTTTACAATCATCTTGAACCAACCCATCATTATTACTTTATTACAACCATATTAAAAGACAAACAGACTGTAGAAAAAACCATTTTATATGATCAAATATTTTTGTTTCGAAGGAAAGAGAATTTATGGGTAAACAATCGTTTGAATGTGAGAATTTTCACAAGGAAAAGATCGAAAATAACAGACAGAAAATCTTCGAAATGGAAATGCATTTTCTCGAAGCTAAACACAATCTCATTCGTGGTACGTATATCAACTATACATATCCTCCGATAGATAGAAATAAGGAATTTCTAGACCATGAATATTAAATAACCCTGACATTTCATATCCAAACTTTTCTAAAATGTGCGCATTCTATGGGGTTTGAGTTGAGTCCGAGTTTACATGCTTAATGATTTTACCAAGTATATTTGGAAGTAAAAGTTCTGGTAACATATTTTTTGTTTATCGTAATCATCATCATCATCATCATCATTTATTCAGAAACCTGATAAGTTTTACAATAACTTTTTTTCACAGGGCTGATGAATGTATTGTGTTTGATAATATTACAATTTGACACAGGCTACAGAGCAACGGCCATCATTCCATCTTCTGTTTTGTGTTTCTTGTAGAATGGAAATCATCTGAATGGGAAATGGAACAGCGCCATATTCATGATAAGTATCAACTGCAAAAGAGCCAGCTGCAAGAAACGTTCTTTTTACAACGCAGTCAAATGCTTGCACGGCACAATAAGGTATGCGCTCTCTAAGTAGTGGATTTTTATTGAACGGATAGCATTCGATCTGCATGACCACATTCTTTTTATTAACAGAGTCAGAGTACAGCCACAGTAGAGCTGTCTATCGTGGTCACTTGAGCAACGTTCTTACATGATCCATAATGGCAATGTTCAAATATTGAATGATGAAATCTCACTCTATATAAAACACCTGTTTCGAACGTCCAGTTTTACAAATCCTTCGCCTGGCTGCTTCTCACAGGTTTCCTTTCCATGTCAATTCAAATGATTTTGATAACCTATTTTTTGTTTAATAGGAAGTTGAACAGCACATTCGATTATACAAAGTCAAAGAAGACGACATGACTAGGAGGCATGACCTTGAAAGAAAGAGGCTGCCTAAAATTCAAAAGAATGAACTGAAAAGTAAATTACAAGCGATGCGGCGACAATTGAGGGCGGAGAAGAAACGCGAATCAATGTTAGCTGGCATGAGTTTACAAGACAAGGAGAAGCTCAGGGAGGTAATTACAGCTAGATATATGTTATGGATATGCACCCCTGGCCTTGCTCTTTATAATATTTCTAATTAACTGATAGAAGACTTCATATTTAAAAACAATTTTGATAGTGCTCCAATCGTTTAATGAAATGAATTTATTGTAAGATGTATTTTTCCCTTGCGAATGCTTTCCTTAGTACATGATTATTTCATTTGTTGCAATTTTGACAACAGTGTCTGTAAACCAAATATGGCTGTTTTGATAATTATGCTTATTACCAACCCTCTCGTATTTAATTGTGCTGTTTTGTTTTAGTTTGAAGAAGCAGAAAACCGCCGTGCATACGCAGAATACGATAAGATGTTAATGCGTCAACAGCTAGAAGAAGAGGAGATTCGTGTTACAGCTGATAATGAATTACAAGAATTAAAACAATTGCAGGTGCGCCTTCAGTAGTTTTGTTTTTCAATCCCAAAGAGAGAGAGCTAGATCAGTGTAACATGTGGGACTAGTAGTTTTGCTGCTGTTAATCAGTGGAATTTCAGGTGTAGAAACTCAATTTGTACAAACTGATTCAAAGCCGGGCTCTAAAATGTCAAAATTATAATAAGTCTCCACATCTGAACTCTAGTAAAATATATGAACAATTGCTATAAAACTTTCGATGGTATTCCAGCAATTTGATTGGCTAACGGCCTTGTTTTGATCACGCAACCAAAACGAGGAAAATTAAAAATTCAAATTATTTTGCAGAGTGAAAATTATCAAAACGAATCAATTCAACAAACACAAATGAAAAAAATAGAAATTGAAATTTTGCTACAGTTGGACACGTTTTCCTACGGGCTTTCGTTTTCCGATGCTTTCTCGTGCCGTTCAACGTCCTGCGTGTTTGGATGAGGCGATCCAAACACGGCTGCTGTGTGGTAACTCTTTAATCTAGTTCATCTACCATGTACTCCCGAGATGCAGGAAGGCTATAAAGTCAGAAATTTATTAAAAAAGAATAGATATAGTGAAACCTGTTTATAAGAGCAACACCTGGCTATTATAGACAGGTGGAGGCTACATAGAGGTGACCGTTATATCAGGTTAAACTTTATTTGCTGAATTTCATAGGATTTCTTTCTTCTTTAATAACCTTACGACAATCATTTCTGCGTTCAAACTTGATTAGAATGAACATTTCGTTGCGGTATCTAATCTAATTATGTTAATTATTTTAAGAATGAAAAACGTCACATGTTAATGCAAAGTGAAAGTGAAAAATTAAAAGATAAAGATTTGAGATATAATGGGGAACTTCAAGAATGGAAAGATAATTTATCACCAAGAAAGAGGGTATGTACTATACAGTTAACTTTCCTGTAATATATCAACACGATAATACTGTATTAGATATCATCTGGTACTAATTTACTATGCTCAAGTAGATGGAATAATTATATGATTCGATTGAAGACCGTTTTTCGTTTGTTTGTGAAAAAACAGAAATCACGAGAATGCTCTTTGCAATCTATTAGAACCCAGATAACCTTCTCCGAAATTCTACATATTTCATTTCTATTGTACAGAGATGTGTGTTAGCGCGAATCATTCTATTGTTTCGAATCAAATCTTTCATAGTATATACTGTATTCAACTAATTTAAAACTCATGAGAAGTTGAAGTTCTCGTAAACATATACTTGGTCTTTGTAGTAGAAAACGTCTTGCCTTTTTGTCCTTGGAAATCTCTATCAATAAATGTTCTAACTTGTCAACAAATTTGTATTCATTCTAGCTTTTGGAAACTGAATTTCTCAAGCAAAAAGAATCGCAACGTAAATTCTACCACGATGTAAGTGCTGGCGATCATACCGCTGTGGTGATTGGTTGTGTAACACCAACGACTGAACGTCACAATAAAAACGCTATGAATGAAGAAAACGTTGGCGAAGGCATCACAGCGTCATCGTAATTTTGTTATGTTATAATTGCAATACAATAATTCTATATATTGAATATGGTTCAACCAATGAAAATGCAAAAAAACTTCATGTCACTTTATCACGTGACTTATATAAACGCCGCCGAATGGAATTAAATATACTCAATGTTTGTAAATTAATAAGCGGATGAATGAAATAGAATCAATTTTTTGACTGGTTTAAAAATAATAAAATGATTCCAAATAAGAGTAGAATATGAGTTGAATAGAAATTATAGCTATTCGTTTCTTTAATACTTTGGTTTTATGCAATTTGTTCAATTTATAAAAACAAAAATAGAAATCCACTTCATTGTCCGTATTACAGTTATAATTGAAATACATTCAAAATATCAGAAGACACTCTTATCCAGCCTTTTTATCGGAAATGTTCGCGATCAAACCCTGGTCCATAAATAGCCATGCTTATCCATGCACAATAGACACTGGACAGTGGACACACGTTCCTAATGCTACTTTTCTACAATCGATTGAGGGTATTGACCAAAATTTGATAACAGCTCTTGGGTCTTATGTCTATTGCATAAATGATCATAAATATGCTAACCTCACCCAAAGTACTCGTGCTATTCTGACTTTGTCTCCGGCAAATGGGTCCTGTGGTACACGGCTGCAATTCTTTGTAAGAGATCGCAATTCGATTTGGACCATTCCATTTGCAGTCACAGCATGGAGTCAATGCTAAAAGATGATGAACCTGAAATGCAGCTCATGGGTTTTCATTCTCAAATCTGGTTTCTGGTTGCTACTCTGTTCGAATGCAAGCTGTTTCTTGTTATCATCGATTATAGCATAACGATGAAGGAATATCGTCATAGCTGCATTCCCGAGACGTCCTCTTCGTGTCTCTTCAACAATGCGCGCAATCAATCTAATTAGGACGTGGATAGAGTCCCGGTAACCGGGTCTTTGGTTGAAAAAAGCAAGAGTCCCGGCAGTCAAATACGCATGCGCAGAGAGTGTTTCTGTCTTGAAAATATGTAACTAAAACATTCAATCTTCTTAAAGTGGGAATAAACCCCCAGACTATCTTTACATATGTAGTAGAACCCGACGTGAAAAAAACAATGGCGTAATTTTTTTTTCGATCTGGAAATTATTTCTTGGTGAAAAGCGCCTTCAAAGTGGTGTTTTGACCCAAATGTCGCTGAGAAAAAAAAGGGATTGGATCTAGCTTTATGACGACAAAGTCACAAGTCGTGCGGTTTGTCTAACAGACTCAAGAGTGGGCTGATCACGCGACGTAATCTTTGAGGTGACCTAGCTCCGAGAAGTCACGCAAAAAAAATTTCTGACAAGCCTGAGCCATGAACAAACATATAAACTCGCGAATTACGTAAAAAAGATGCAATTTGTGATTTCAGGAGCAGAATAAAATCTATTGAAACGCTCGGTCGAAATAATTTCTTGTAGCGTCATTAAGCGCGATGAATCTGATATAGATTGCGGATTAATACAAATGTCAGGCGGTGCGACTGTTCCTTTGTGACTAGTCTAGTGACACATATTAGTTACGTATTCTGTGTGACCGCAGTACTTCTCAAATCTTAATTAGTAGACACGTACCCTTCAAAATAGCTTGATCTTACGCTATATAAGTTTTAACTATTTTTAACTCTATGATCTGCAAGTTGTTCTTGAGTAAACATTTCTACAAGATATCCTTTTCATGATCTAAATGTGAATGTAAACTGATTTGATTTGCACGGGCATGCACAGACGACTTTTCCTGGAGTATGGTACTGCAAAGTATTAATTGTACTGGAGTTGGTACTGCAAAGTATTAATTGTACTTTTTCGGATTTATTTAACTATCGGTATTACTAAATTATTAATTAGACATTTTTCAACTATCATTTCAACGTTTAAGTTTGAAATTGATGTTCGTCTAGTAAAACTTAAACCATGTAATCGTATAGTTTATACGACTGTATAGATAGATATATTATACTCAATAGTCTAACAAAGTGTTCATCATTAATTCACCAAGCATTCAATATTTAAAAAACCATTGAGAATTCTTCAGTACATTACACTATAAAATTCTATAAAATATCGGAAAATAGTACAAATATGATAGAGGGCTCGGACGTTCTTATTCAAGTTTACAGCCGTATACTAGAGCCACTAGAACTACAGTAATGCAGATTCTATCATTTGTCGGTTTTGCGGTATATCTTCATTGCATAAATTTTTATCCTCTCTATCAAAGTTATATGATTAACAAAATTAGGGTTTTGCAATGTGAAGTCTCGTTCCTTATTTTACATACGCCACAAAATTATTTTACCAGTCTAGTATTCATTCCTTCGGCTATAAAGTAGAACATGTTAGCATCATGTCGTCACAATCTGTAATTTATAGGATTAGTAATACAGTGCAGAAGTTACTTTGCACAAAATACCTTTCTACAGAGACGCGAAATCAAATGGACGGATTTCGCTTCTGTGAAAAGAGGACTATAAAACCGACGGCTATGGTGTTCTTAATAGCGTTTCCCACCATACATTATGATTTTTACCCTCAAAAGAACACTCCATTTTCAGTGCAGACATATGCTTACAACAATAAATTCTACTTAGCTAGCTTTTGTGGTCACCAGAGAATCTTTTGATATGTGTTAAATATGTGTGAGAATGATATGTCAAAATATAATCTGCATAACGCGCGCTACGAATGAAATATTTTCTGATTTTTATTTTCTTCAAATTCGTGAACTTTAAAATCATTAAATCATCTGGAATTTTGCTACTCTTGAGTTTATATGTTCTTCCTTACCTCAGTTTTGTGGGAGAGAAAAATAGATTGCCGTTACAGAGCTACGCCATCTCAAACGTAACATCGCGTGATTAATCCGATCTAAAGTCTATTAGAAAAACCACACGACTTGTGACTTTGTCGTCATAAAGCTAGATCCAATCCCTTTTTTTCCCTCAGCGACATTTGGGCCAAAACACCACTTTGAAGGCATTTTTCACCAAGAAATAATTTCCAGTTTTACGCCATTGCTTTTTTCACGTCGGGTTCTACTATATAGGTAAAGATAGTCTGGGGGTTTATTCCCACTTTAAACTTTAAAGTTACATCATTTTATAAGTTTTAGAAGATATCAAATTCATTTGATTATGACATTGTGGCAAATAGGATATCTTGTGAAAATGATTCAACATTTGTCGCAGTATAGTATATGCTTGATTTAGCAGAAATGGGAAATTATTTAAACCCGACGTAGCGTTTATAACGAACGATGGCAGACGGAACATTCAAGACATTCAATAAGTTAAAAATCAAATCTCACATTTTTAGACTGAAATTCTTATACTATATATTGCCTAAACACCATTGATCAACCATTTGTAATTGTTTTCTTTCGATTACATCAACAACATCATAGTTTTACGACCATGATAGCGGCGAGACTAGCCCTATACCAAAGCAGGCAGCGCTGTTGTTTTCATTTTGTTCCTCAAATAAAAATGTAGAGTACTTCGAAGAAAACAACTAAAGTAGTGCTTCTTCATATTTATCGAACACATATATATGTATATCAGTAGGCTATATTATTATTACAAATTGATCAATGTCATTTAATTTTCACGAAAGAATTTTCAATCCCATTACATCGAGAAGCCGTGACAGAACTGAAAATACGATATTGATGTTTCACGCTTTGACGCTTGGCGTTGTGCGCGTGCGCATTTGACTGCCGGGACTTTAGTTTTTTTCAACCAAAGACCCGGTTACCGGGACTATATCCACTTCGATCTAATTAATATCTGCCAAATGATTAAATCAAGCAACTCAAGAAATGATTAACTCAACTGACACTGCTGAGACCATTCAAATAAGATATACGATTGACGAAACGTTACGAATCCGAAACAGATCGCCATTCCCTAGCAGCTTAATTAAAATGTATAGAAAACTTTCAACAATTAATGGTTCAACGTGGTTCAACCGATCGATCGCAATCATCATTCACTGAGACTGAGATACGTTTTAAGTCGCTGTGACATGCTTTCACTCATGTCATACATATATATTAAGTTAATAAATAATTAAATAGTAAAATAAAATGATTAAGCATATCATTAATTACATGTTTAATGCATAATTTGATCTTTTGAAGACCAAACACTGTCACCGGTCTCCTTCGTCGATGATGGCATTTCATTCCATTCGTGAAGAGTGTTTGGAAAGAGTGACGGCGATGTCGATCATGTCGTTACTGCCTTAGATGAAGCGTGTTTCGTGGTGTCTGGTTCAACATAATATGACAATCACTCACTGATAAATATAAAACCCGAAAAATCAGATAATCTTATGTACTATTAAAATGTTCGCGCCTTGGTTAAAAATAAATGCGTAAAACTCGCACAAAACTAAGTTTTCTGAATTCTTTGCAACTAGGCCTCGGACCTTCGGGGAAATAAAAGTCACTATTTCTAAAATCATAATGATAGATAATCTTATATAGATAGATAACCAGTCAGGCTGATTATCGAGTTAATATATTTAGTCGTAAAAGAATATGAGCACATATAATACCGCGACATGACGTCTCAGGTCTCTTCCATCCAGATACGGGACGACCTCGTCAGAACAGGACGGTAACAGTAGAACACCAGAGCGAGGCTCATTGCGTGTTTTGACGGCGTTGTGCACCGATAACGTTTTCACAAAATTAATGGCTGCAAACTTTGCACTGTATTGATTGGGAATTCAAATTAAAGTTATTTGAATTGAAAGAAGTCACAAAATGTTTCACAGTGCATTTGTATGAAAAAGAATAAAGACAATTTTAATCTTCACAAATTCATTTGAACAATAAATCCTTTTTGTTGTTTGATTTCAATAACGTGAAGAATAAACAATGCCACTTGCCAGAGGCGATCGTAACAAGGTGGGATTAAAGATATTATCACGAAGAAGAAAGTTTGAAGAGAACTTTTTTAATTCTTATTTTTCTGGATGATTGATTGAAAAGTTCATAACACGTTATCCAAGTTCCTAATCTAAGATCAAGGGTGATTGGTCTCAAATTTATAAGTAAGTTTTTCAAGGGGTTTAACATTCCAGCTGATGGCAATACAAAAATAACTAGATCTTCTCATCATATCAATTTTCTAGATGATGCTTAGAATTAACTTTTTTAAATAATTTGCTGTTTTATAGCTGATTATCTTCTCACTACATTTGATTGAATTATGCCACTGTTGTATGCCTCTGAAATACAAGAGTTTCTAACGTGTCAGCTGTGCAAGGGGTATTTGGTTGATGCCACAGCTATAACTGAATGCCTTCATTCTTGTAAGTAGCCTCCCTGTCACACTGAACAACAACGAACTTAATGAAGATATTTCAACGCATCCCTTTATTCATTTCCTGTTCTAATTTTCAGTTTGTAAGAGTTGTCTTATTTTACATCTCAAGAATGACAGTTGTTGTCCAATTTGCAAAGTCCTCATTCACCAAAGCCACCCTCTAAATTTTATCAAGTAAGACTATATACTCATCACTGAGACTCTATCAAATATAGGCTAACTCTATTCCATAGTGGAATCCATGTATGTTTCGCCAGATATATCTGCATAAATTTTATATTTGTAATTTTGTTAAACTGATTATATAGTTACTTGTATGTTTTATAATAGAGCTAACCGATATAATTTTGCTGGCACCAGTTTGTGGCATCACTCACAGCGCTCACAAAGTCACAGTTCGCTCACCCCTGACCCCAGATTGAGAACATTGCAATTTATTTTGAATGTAGTAGAATTCCTAAAATATGAGCTCAACGTTTGAGATGCCAAGCTAGCCTGCATTACAGACCAAAGCAATATGGAAATGTTAGGTGGCGCATACAAACGTTTTATTCTAGGTGGTACGTATTATATTGAAATTTATGGTACCTTGCTCCAAACCTAATACCCAAGTATATATGTACTGTATATCGAGAGTAGCCAAGAGTACTGTATATCGAGATCCAACATCTTTTCATTGAAGAATATCATTCTATGCAAACTGGATGTCATAGTTTGGCCTTGGTGTAATGGTTAGGGTCTTGGGTTCAAACGCTGGCAGAAGCAATATTGGTTGGCGTCAGGAAAGGCATCCGGCCATTAAACTTTCACCGTTACAAATGGACATCACCACTCATTTCAATATGCTGGTGCTCACAAGTGGAATGATCTACCGTCTACAATGAAGGAGGTTTCCAAAAGGAAAAGTTTCAAAAGTCTCCTTGAGAAGCATTTAAATACCAATAAAGTTACAGCATCTAATAACTGTTGAGTTCGTATTTAATTAACCTTGTATATATATATCTATGTATTATTGTAATCAATTACTTTATGTTTATTGTAAAACTTATCAGGTTTCTGAATAAATGATGAGGATGATGATGATGATATCTGTTAGTTGTTAGATGCAGTACATGATTGTGTTTGTTTTTATTTTGTCAGGCAAGACAGAACACTACAAGATATTGTTTACAAACTCATACCAGGAATTAAAGAAGGTCGGTGTATTCTATCCAACTGCAGGCTAAATATCAAACCTAATTTATTATATTTTAATATCATCATTATCATCGTCGTTTGTTCATTATGCCTATGCCTATCTGTTTTTAGAAAGGACTGACATTTTATTGATGTCCGTTAATTAACATTTTCTGGATTTTATTAGTGGGGAACGGCTGTTATAGTCTCTTTAGGGGTCTTTGGTCTACCTGGGAATATTTTCAAAGTGATGGATATTACTCTTCATTGACTTGGATAGAAACGTCTTACTTTATTCATGTAATCAACCTTCCTTTTTTGTTTGTGTTCTAGATGAGCAGCACAGAAAAAAGAAGTTCTATAGCGACAGGGGACTCCCTGTTCCTGAACACAATGTACACGGTAAGGAAAACGATATTCTTATTTTAAATTTCAATTCACTTTCAAAGTTTGAAAATTAAAGTTTGTTTTATTTGCTCTCAACGTTTATTAACTTAGATGACAATCACACTGAAAATAAAACTCTGATTAAATCAACAACTGATCAACAAAGACATCCAACCAAAATAAACAACACTGATGATAAACCGACAACAAAGCGTGACGATGAACAAATTGCAATCTGTCTAGAGTATGACATGTAAGAAATCAGTGTTTGTTTTTCATAGAATGTCAAGAGGTGAATCAGCTTATGTTGATCGGAGATGTCGCTGAATGTTCTTGGTGTGCATTAGATAGTGTTTTCACTATACCAGATAGAAATCGTATCGGATAAGCATTGCACCACCAGACTGAAAATTATAACGGATTGATTGTTGGAATACACTAGTATGACTCTGACAAATACACAGATCATTTTACATTTGATAATTCATTAGCTGCTGATTGGCTTCTTTGTGGCAACAAATTCTGTGTATGGTAACGTAATAGCGTCAGCAACAATAGGCTAATGCTGGATTCAATCGGATATACCGCATCATTTTTAACCTACATTTGCAGCAGAATGGATTTTGCTCAGCTAGAGAAACCCTGGCATGCCTGACGACTTTGGTACAGTGTAATTCATATGCCTAACCGGTACAAAAATCAATTCGCTTGGATGACTATCTATCTGGTATAGTGTATAGCTATCTGGTATGATGATTTTGGCACACTGTCACAAAACTTCAACTCTAATAAACTGTCGTAAAATCGCAGCTCTTTGTCAAAAATGTCATAACTAGCAGCCACCACAATGAACTGGATGATAATATGACATAATACATAGATAATATCCACAGCTCAGTGGAAATTATTGGGCAGAAAGTCACATGTTAGTTCACAGCTGTTATGGTTCCATAGAAAACCTAAACTGGGCTATTGATAAGTGTCCACAAAACTAGAAATATATCTCTATTCTTGCAAAGTAAAAGTTTCTATCATCCGAGCTATGTCTACCCCTGCAAAAAGCAGTTCAGGAGTTCATGAACAGTGTAATTTTATTACGAACAATTCATGAACATTAAAGTGCACATGACACCAAAAAATGCTTTTCTGGAATTGAGTAGCCCATGCAAAATGAATGGGAATGGCGACAATAATTTTTTTGATTTTTCGATTTGAACTCTTATAAGCTGAGTTATTTAATGTTGAAAGTACCATATTTCATAAATAGTGTTCCTTCGTAAGTTGAAACTCATGTCGAAATGACAAGAGAGCCCACGAACAAAGTCTTGACTTCAAAACATTGGATCTTTTTTCTTGCGAAAAAGAAATTGTCCAATTCCCCGAAACATTCATGAAAACGTTAACTGGCCCCAATATTCATGAAAATTTCATGAACAGTTCATGAAAATTGGGGCCGTTTGAAGTGCACCCCAAAAAGTGTTTTTCCGGAATCAGGTAGCCCATGCAAAATAATTAGGAATGGGGACAATAATTTTTCAATTTGGACTCTTATAAGCTGGACTCCTATGATTTATTTAATGTTGAAAGTACCAAATTTCAAAAATAGTGCTCCTTTGAAAGTCGGAACTCACGTTCAAATGATAAGAGAGCTCCCTATGGAAAAATAGCAAAGTCTAGACATCGTAACTTTTTTCTCGCGGAAAAGAAATTGTCCACTTCCCGGAACAGATATGCCTAAATCTTTGGGACACACTGTTGGCCATATATGGCTGAAACTGAATGTGAATTTAGAGTTTAGAAAGGATTAGAATTATTTTGCATGGGCTACCTGATTCCGGAAAAACGTTTTTTGGTGTGCACTTCAAATGGCCCCAATTTTCATGAACTGTTCATGAACTTTTCATGAATATTGGGGCCAGTTAACGTTCATGAATTGTTCATGAACGTTTCATGATTATTGAGGCCATTCAACGTTCGTAAACTGTTTATGAACTTTTCATGAACATTGGGGCCATTTAACGTTTTTCATGAATGTTTTATGAATCTTGAGGCCATTCAACGTTCATAAGTTTTTCATGAATATTTGGGCCATTTAACGTTCATGAACTGTTCATGAATTTTTCATGAATGTTACGGCCATTTAACGTTCATGAGCTGTTCATGAACTTTTCATGATTATTGGGGCCATTTAACGTTTACGAGTTGTTCATGAATTTTTCATGAATGTTTGGGCCATTTAACGTACATGAACTGTTCATGAAGAACTCCTGGACTGTTTTTCGCAGTGGTACACCCAATTTGGTTTCTAGATGTATATTTGTTAAATTCAATAAATTTCTTATAGGAAAAAGGAATATTGCATATGGTAGGCTTATACATCATGCA
This sequence comes from Haliclystus octoradiatus, assembly GCA_916610825.1. Classification (NCBI taxonomy): domain Eukaryota; kingdom Metazoa; phylum Cnidaria; class Staurozoa; order Stauromedusae; family Haliclystidae; genus Haliclystus; species Haliclystus octoradiatus. The sequence continues at coordinate 20,467,981 of OU744452.1, read as the reverse complement.
AATAGAAAGTAACATAAAAATTATTAATTGGTTATGGATGGATAATAATATTTAATGATAGGATTAATGACAATGATACATTTAATTTGTGTTTTTGTTATCTAAACCTAGATCTGAAGATCCGAAGAAGAAGCTCAAGGTTTGTTAATTATCTCTCTCCTAACACTTTCACGTCCATTGTGATTAAATCTCATTAAATAATTATGAGTTTTATTTTTTAAGCCGTTGAAGCTGAAATACATCAAATGCTCATCGTATGTCACCGTTGGACACATCAAAAAGTTCATTTCTAAAAAGTTGAATATTACTGAATCATGCCATAGAGAGGTGGGAGGGAGTAATACAATAGTGTAGTTCATTGTTGTCATTTGGTCTGCAATCACAATCATTCAATACCCTTAGCATACATTGCATTTGCTAATATCATGCATGTTCACATTTGAGTTATTTCTCTAATTTCCTTCCTACCTGGTCCAGATTTTGACCATTTTGATTGTGCCTTGTGTCTGTAGGCCTATTGGCTACCCTTGCACCATTTAAATAACATCTGAGTTTAACTGTTTGTATATATTAAAATAAAATAGAATCCATTAGAATAATTCTTCTTGAAAAGAAGGTCGGAGCATAGAGTCACGGTATTTCTCTGTCTCCTTTATAAATAGCACTACTTCACAGTATTGAGCAATCTCTTAAATGGTTTGCACATTATTATTACCATCTATTTCCCTTGCAAAGAAATTCATATGTGCATACACTGTACTGTTCATGGACACTGTAATCGATTTTTTGTAAGCAGTTTATGCAACAGTTGATTAGAAGTCCATAAACGTGAAATTGCTCACATTTTCAGGAATGCTACAAAAAATATTCCATGAAATTGTAACCTTTTTCATAGTTTTTCGTAAAACCTTTCTCTTACAGATAGATGTACTCTTTGATGATGAAATCCTCGGGAAAGATCATACATTGAAATTTCTTGTTGTAACACGTTGGAAATTACAGGTATTTGCAAATATATTTTTGAATCGCTATTGGGCTACGACAAGACTGGAAAAAATGCTGTTTGCGAGAAATATTTTATTTCCGCGCAATCGATTATGTGGTTGAGATTCAAGCCATGAATTTCGTAAATTTATCCATGTTTCCAACACTTTCCATGATTATTTAGATGTTATGATATTTTGTTTAAATATTTGATCCCCACCTGTGCAATTTGGTTCAGCCGCACATTTTCTAAGAAAAAATACAACATTGACAGCTCACAAGGCATTGTTACCAATCTGGGTTAAGAATCATCATCAATATACAGTCAATTGAATATTATTTATTATAATTTATTTCAAGGTCCATCTAATTAACATCTTATTTGCTAGGCAAAACCTCTGACTCTACATTACAGACCAAAGGCGAGTCCATACTGAACATTTTGAATGGCATTAAATTCAATATCTTTTAGCAATGTAAAAGCATTGATTTTATTCCATATCGATCGATATCATCACATTGTAAATAAACCTTTTTTGTAAATAATATTATTGTAATTAATACATTTTATTTAAATTTTAAGAGACAAATCTAACATTGATTTTGCTAGCTGACGTTTTAATAAACGCCGTAATTTTTCGTTTACACGTCGTCGTCACGTAATCTCTACCTTATTTGATGACGTCATTGTGTATGGTGAAGTATAAATGAATCAAATTAGTTGCAGAATTTTTGACAGATTGCGTTTTGCGTCTTGTTTTTACTGAACACAACACAAGCGGCCAGCAGCTGGTTGATAGCAAACAAGTGATTATCATAGCAACCAGAAACGACTGCTCTAAACCATGTCTAAACCTACTAATAAACACTGCATGTTTGGAAGTAAAAATAAGAAGTTTGAGTTGTTTACTTTTGGAAATTTTTCTGCATTTTTGACTCTATTTATTTTTATAAAAATTTACAATTTATTTCTGGTGTTTGTGTCTATTTTGGACTTTGTTCTTTACGACGAAAGGTTGTTGATTGGTGGGGAATCAGTCACGTGATATATATTAACCAATTAGAATGGCTACTATTATGTGGCGTTTATTTTGGACTTGCTGCGCTTCAACGCGAAGGTTTTATGTGTCGCAGTGTTGTTACGGAGCTGCCTTTTATATCAGAATTTAAGTGTGCCTCATTTGGTAGTTGTTTGGAAAATGGAAGGATCACCTCAAGCTGACGACGGGCTCACTCCTATCTTGCAGAAAAGAGGTTCTCTATGTGATACTTGTTCAATAAATACTTCGCGAAAAAGCCTTACATCTGAGCACAATGCAACTACTACCACCGCATCATCTACGAATGTACAATCTAATAATGGAAATATATCAGATGAAGTTAAAAATCTTCATCGAAGAACGGTGAGTTTGTTTATTACCATTCATTTAATGTTGGCTACAGTCTGATAATTAAGGGTTTGTTTTTGTCTGCCTGTAGAATCAGAATAATCAACGGATGGAACACTGCTTTCAATATTGTAGGCCTATTATTGTTCGTTTTTTTCAATATTTCCGTAGACACGAAGTGCATGGATAATTGAATATCAATATCATAACATAGTTCGAAGCTGTCTGGAAATACCAAACTATTGTTTCAAATGCAGTTTTATTCGAGAAACCTGCTCAAAAATCATACTGTAATTTGAATTGAACAAATGTCAATATTTCCAAGTTGTCTGTCATTTCCAATGAACAATATTTTCTCTCTTGACTGGACATGTCAAAATTTATGATCGTGCAATTTCTATTTTGATTAGTTTTAAAGCTGGAGTGCAATTTCATTTTTTTAACTGGATATCGTTCTTATATAACTGTCCTGTTTGTGATTTAGCGGCTTTTCTTGATTTTTTATAACATTGTTTGTTCAAATTTGCGAATAGTATTCGATCGCAATTGACTGTTAAACTACAAAAAAAGTCGCAAAGTTCACTCAGTGAAACTCAGTGGCGACTCCAGGAAATAGTTATTGTTTTTTTTTATGTAATTTGCACTGATAGATTCTGATATTCTGGCATTAATATTGTACGTTGACTGTTTTCTAAAAAAAACAATACAAATCACCCGAAATTCATAAATAAATTGTATTAATTCAAGACGTTGGAATCACTACATCACTGTACTGTACGCTGAAATATTTGTCACGTATATATGGAAATTGTTTTTCACAGTTTGCTATGAATCTACCGGTGTCAATTCAAAGGGCAATTCAATTATCATCATTATCAAACCTGTACGTTACATAACGAAGGAACAACAATTGAACAAAAGAATTCCAACTTATCGAATAAAATCATAGTCCAATACAAAAGCAAATCACAATTTCGTGTTCATTAATTTTTTTAGCTACTAAAATTGGTCAAGTTTATATCATTGAGCTTAACATGAAAATGTACACGATCGCGAACACATGTATTTGTTCTATGCCCTCTGTTCAGACTAAATAATTTATTGGAATACAGATTCATGCCCAGTCTGTTACTGTTTCAGACGTACAGTATTCCGATTTTATGGAGCCATTCTCAGGCCAGACACGCTATTGCATGGGTCACTCTTTGACGTAAGTTGTGTCCTGCAGTCCTTAAATATTGTATTTATATTTTTGATAGACAACTGTTCTTGATCACATTAATGACCCATTTGTAGCATCTGAATGATGTTTTTCTGGGAAATGTCTATGATGGACGATGGAAGGCTGTTCCATTATAACTATTTTTATAACATTCAGAGGCTGCCTTGCGAATATTTTGTAGGATTCACTTGAAGCCTCATTTGTATGATGATCTCTAATAGCAATCTTATTTTACAATTTTCCATCACATACTATTTTATTGACTATTCTTAATTTAAGCTATCAAAAAAATTGAGTTGTCCATTTTGAACAGCTATACAATACCAAACTATATACCGTAGTTAGCATCACTTGAACGTTTGAAGAACTTTCAATTAATTTCAAGAGTTGGAAGATGTTGACCGTCGAAATATTATGTAAATGAAACTGATTTATTTAGGCTAAAAATAATTTGTCAAGACATCATTGTTAAGAATTGTTTTTCATTCATTCCATTCCACTGAAAAGATGACGGACATTGACTGGCAAGAATTGTCATTATTTGCATCCGACAGCATGTTACAACAAACGCCAATGACAACGGCCGAAAATGGCAAACAGATTGTGAGTTGGATTAATATTCATTTCTAAGATGAGAATTTTACTACGTCAACTGCACAATGCACAATTATACGCAAACACATTTATCCATCATACTATCATCATACATATATATCCATTTAGTTGTATCTAACATATCTCTATTCATGACACGTCTTGAGAGACTTGTAAGTAACATATTTATGCTTCATAACGTGCACGGAACATTTATTCTTCATAGCTGATGTTGTTGACAGGTATAGGTATTAAAATTAAGCTATGTGATTATGTCAATCTTGTTTGTGAATTAACACATGTTTGTTCTACACAATGTAACCTTTATATAACATAACAGCCAGCTATCAGAGGTAGATAAATTAACCATTATAGACAGGTGGCCTTTATCCACAGGGTTGACTCAATAAAAAATGCTATCTTGGAACATGCCAAGAGTGACCACTATAGACAGGTGGCCTTTATCCACAGGGTTGACTCAATAAAAAATGCTATCTTGGAACATGTCAAGAGTGACCACTATAGACAGGTGGCCTTTATCCACAAGGTTGACTCAATAAAAAATGCTATCTTGGAACATGTCAAGAGTGACCACTATAGACAGGTGGCCTTTATCCACAGGGTTGACTCAATAAAGAATGCTATTTCAGACATATCAAGAGTGACCACTATAGACAAGTGGCCATTGTATAGAGGTGACCTTTATATCAGGTTTGACTGTAATAGGATGTTTTGTTATTCAGCTTTGTTTACATTTATTCAGCTTTGCTTCAGATTGTTTATATTAGTATATGTTGCACTGTACAATATATTCTTGTCTCCAATGTTATATTTATTATATCAGTATTGTTGTAATGCGTTATGTTTTAGCGTCATGTTGTAAGTGAAGGAGATGCTGATCATGCAGAAGTAACATTTTCATTGATGGATCGCGTCGATGTGCGTGCTGTTGCAGAACATGCCGAACGATGTATCCAGTGCATGATGAATGCTGGTTGGCGTGTTGTGTCGCATTGGGAATTACCTGACTGGCTGCGAGATAATGATTTCTTATGGCATGGTCATCGCCCTCCTCTTCCGTCGTTTAGAAAATGTTTTGGCAGTATGTTCAGGTAAATAGGGGGCCAAAATATGTTTTTTATCTGAAAGTTTTTGATTTTCTAAATGTATGACACATATCATTTGGCGAGGTTGAGGCAGAAGTTTGTTGAACCAATCCAATTCTGCTTTAAAACTGTTCTATGATACCTGTACTTCAATAAGCTTATCCGTCGCTTATTTTTAGACAATCAATTTTTTACAAAAAGTTTGTTGTTTTATTGTCCATTGATAATATTTATCAAAGAAATCAGTTTACTGATTTAATCACGGCAAAACAATAATCAGTAAAAATAATCGGCAATTTCACGATTGGAACATTTCTAAGATATTAATTTGTTATATTTATTAGGCGTACTTACTTACCATACTGTTATGCAAATATGTAGCCACTATATAGGGTGTGAACTTGCAGCATTGAAGTAGGTGAATATTTATGTGAATGATGGTGGTTTAAGCTGTGATTACACTTTTAATCCTACAAAGTTTCCACTTCTTTTTTATTTGGGTTCCAAATGAATACACTGACACACTCATTGAATTTCTTCAAAATACGTATTTAATTAATTAATATGCTTCTAGCACATTTGTTACCTTTTGGTTTGCGCTTGAGTTTACAGATTCTCAACCTTTTTTAAAATCGATGCTATATTGCTCATGTTTGCTACAATAGAGACGAATGCCATGCATACACCTTCCTTGCATCAAGATATCACACATATGCTTCAGTTGGGACCCCAAGGGTAGGCTACTACACAGTCAGGAAGCCTGGTTTGTTGAAGATGATAGAAACATTCAGAAGGAAAGGGCAAAATGCTGGACTAAAATCATTACAAAAATATAATTTCAATTTAACGTTTATGTCCTTAAATTATTACTCAAATGTTGGTCTAAAAAGTTAGCCTGCTTTGCGAAAAGTAAACATTTTGTCAGACCATGGGACCGTTACTCCTTCAATGGATGCATGCTTATCCGATGGCTCTGGTGAATAGCTGCTCCGCTTATTCATCCCATGTTTCAGTTTAATTCCATCTTTTTTGTTTTTGTTGTAGAGTTCATACAGAAACAGGTAACATATGGACGCATCTTGTTGGTTTATTCCTATTTATTGTCGCTATGATATTCGTATATGTGCGTCCGTTGTTGTCAACATTCCAATTCCCAGATGGATGGCAAGAATATGTTGTTTTTGGTGCCTTCTTCACTGGTGCTATTTTATGCTTGTGTTTCTCTTGGCTATTTCATACTGTCTACTGTCATTCTGTCAAAGTTCACAGTTTGTTTAGCAAGTAAGTCGTTGGTTCAATGTAATTATCTATGTCATACAATGATATGCCTACATATATGCATGGTTTTACCTTCCGAATTCCCAAGTTTTTTTTATTATTTTCTTCTGACTTTTTCCCCACAATTTGCCAAAAGAAGCAATAAATACCTTTATTGAAACAATATCTATTTAAGCAGAGTCAAGGAGACATCAAATAGGTATGTCTGTATTTAGATCTTTGAAAGAAGAAGAGTTTTTCAAAATCCTAATGTCTATGGAATTTCTACTAAATTTTTGTTGCTCAGTCTATTCTGGGATTTCTCATACGCTGCATTTTTATCGTTTCGGCAATCATTGATCTATCGCAGAATCAAAATCATCCCAATAATAATCCATTTAATAATTAGAGCAACGCGGTGATATTATGTTGCACATTATTTCAATTACAGTATCAGTATCGTTCAGCAGAATTTACAATCTTTTCTCCGAGTAGCGATGACTCTAGAAATCAAAAACGTATTACAGGCACTTTTTATGTTGCAATGCTGGCTTATTGACCTATGACGGCTGGTGGAGGCAATGCATCATGGATATTACAAACTCTTTCCCAAAAGGAGATATTTTAACTCTTTAGGACCAATGCCTAGCTACTTCCTACATAAATCTGATTGCAACATAGTTCATTATTTGGTGATAATTATCATCTGAAAGGCACCTAACTTATATTGTTTTTCTTGTTTTTAGACTTGATTACTCTGGTATTTCTTGTTTGATTGTTGGATCTTTTGTACCATGTCTTTACTATGGATTTTATTGCCGTCGGATTGCACGTCTCGTCTATTTGGTTATAATCTGTACTTTCGGCATTTGCAGTGTGATCGTTGCTTTATGGGATAAGTTTAGTACTCCAAAATTTCGACCAATAAGATTAGGTGAGGATTTAGAATGCTACATAGAAAACAATCAGAATATCTTTCCTTAATTTGCCAATTTATAGACTATTAATCTGTAGGTCTAGAGTTAACTTCAATGATTGTTTTCCTTAATTAATGATCGATTGAACTAATCGATATCTTGACTTTGAATCTTGTTCAAAACGTTCATGGAATGAATTGAATGAACTCACTTATAGTAATGGTCATTGGTTACAATATTTGTTGTTCTCCATATATATTTCCTGCGTATAATGCGGATCTTAATTAGAAATTATTGATTGGTCGATATAATGAATCTCCTTCTTGAATCCAAACATTTTTCTAACTCTCTTCCCAATCTGGTCACACACAACTGCAACAAAAGGCATTCATCATCATCGTCATCATTTATTCTGCAAAACTTCTTCTCAGTATCAACATGTTTACTGAAAGTCAAAACATCTTTTAGCAATAGGTCCATGAGTTTTGTCCACTTAAATCTGTCAGACATCAAAAATTAACAACTATTCTGTTTTTGCTTTCAACATTAAGGTGTTTTTCTTGCGTTGGGTTGTTCTGGTGTTGTGCCATCTATTCATATGGTAATTTCTCTGGGTTTCATACGTGCTGTTGAACAAGGTGCCCTTGGATGGATGTTGCTAATGGGTGTGTTATATATTATTGGTGGTCTCATGTATGCTTTGAGAATACCAGAGAGATACTTTCCTGGAAAGTGTAACATATTTGTAAGTTATCAATATTATTAATACTTTTATGTAAGTACTGTACTGCAAAAGTGACGGGGTGGTTAGCTCAGATGGCAGAGCAACCGAACTTCAGAACAGATCATATCTGGTCGACTGTGGTTCAAATCCCCCGAAGGTCAACTCAGCCTTGACTTTATCTGAAACATGAAATGAATACTACCTAAGGATGGCGGATGGAATGGTCCAGAGGGAATTGTATTGTGAGTAGCTGCGGCGCATCGTTACGCATTGACAATCAAGGCCTACCTGCCATGAAATCTGTTGAAATTGTTCTGCAGTGTCGCGGCTGAGATCTAAAGAGCGTTTAACATCATTGATCTTAGCGAAAAGAGCCACTCCTCTAGAAATAAAGGAGTGGTACAGGTGTTTCGGTAGGGCGTTACCATCTAAATTACTTACTTTTACTTTTCGCAAAAGTATATATGATAAATCTAGTTTAGTTTTCTTCAGTTGGAATTGTTGTTTACGGTTTGTTGTCCTGACATACTTTGTGTATGTGACATGATTTTACATCAAACTCTAACCATTCCAGTTAAAAAATTGTAATGCCATAGTCTGGTATAATCCTGCAATTTGATTGGCTGGTCATTGTGTCTGGAATTTTATTTTCTAAAATGGTGGACTCCTACATACTTGACTTGATTGCTACATGTAATCTTAATTCATGTAAACATTCATAATATACTACACTCCGAACAGCTGGGAGTGATTAAAACACAAGCCTCCCAAGCAACACAAATCTACTAACATTGCTTTTGTAACAGACCATAGCACGTGTGTAGGAATGAGAGGTGTCCTGGGCCTAGATCCGATTCGAATTGGGCGATTTTGACATGCGTGAGACGAGAGTTCCGAAAAATTTCCGCTTTGATCTGGGAATTGCACCCTCTAGGAACCCCCTCCCTCATAGAGCCAAAGAGTAGTAATGAATGGCGCCTAATATTGCAGTCAGATTCATTAATATAAGTAAATGCAATTTGGCTAAAGAGTTGGAGTTGATAAATTACGAAATCAAATGCAATTATGTTTATTTGCCTAATTTACTTCTGAAGCTTAAACTGCAAAAAGAAAGAGACAGTGATGAATCAATACAGGCATAATTGGATTGGGGAAATCCATCATGAACAATAGTAGTTATGACGTGAAGTGGCAAAGACTGCAAAATGAAAAGATATATTTGTTTTGATACGAAGAATACAGAGCGAAAAATGAAACAGCAAATCAAATAAAAACATAGATCAAAACTAGGTGATTTGAATGGTACTACTTTCAAACACATTAATGGAGAATTCACAGAGTTATTAGCGTACATAAGTTTGAAGCAACTCTCTTTACACTTTCGTTAAGATAGGTTTTAGTCTGCACGCAGGCTAGATCACCTCTGCATGTTCATTGTTTACTATGCTCTTTATAAAAATCTCACAATCAAATATTCTCTGCGTTTACTTTTCTAGTTTCAAAGTCATCAAATATTCCACGTTCTTGTTGTGATTGCAGCATTTGTTCATTTGCATGGTATTTGTCAAATGGCATACTTCCGATTGCGCGCTGGGAAGTCATGCATGGCTAGATAATAATATTGTTGATATTACCATTGCTAATAGTGTATAATACTTTATTATAATGAGGTCTATAATAAATGGATGTCATCGGCTAACATCATTTAATTTTATGATATTGTAGCATTCTTATTAATTATAAATGTTATTAAAAAGAAAAGTTAGTATTGTCTACTAATACTCTACTAATTACTTCAAATTTACGTTATTCCTATGTAATTATGAGATTAAATTATGATTGAAGAAGCACTGTAAATACATAGTTTTACATATGACATATATTAGTTCATATGTCGCACCATGACAAAGTCAATTACGAATGGGTATTAAATACCACTCTATGAATATTGTGTTTTAAATATGATCTATTTGAATCTCTTGCGACCAATTTCCCTGGATCAAGTCACAAATTGTATCTTGTGAAAAAAGGAGGGATCTGAACATATCCAGCCTGATATATATTAAGCAAAGTTAGGAACGTTACGGCCCTTTCTGCAACGCATTATATTACTGCAACTGCACATTCAGCACAGAATTACAATACTCTGCATACCATAGAGTTATTAAATGCAGGTGAAAAGGCAGATACGGAAAAGGGAAAAGGCAGATACAATTCAAAATAACTTATATAGTCTGTCATTATTTATGGTGTGTGCATAAATCTGTGATTGTATATACAAGAGACGGACATCATAACCTAATATTGTTATTTTAATATATAAAAATATTTCTTTGCATTGACAATTACTAAATGACGTCACCTATTGTGTAATTTCTTTGCAATATCCCTTTTGTTTGTTTTACTATGAATAATATGTTTAGTTGTGACTCTCTTTGTATTTACATGATATGGCATCATTTCGTTGTTGCCTGTAATATAATCTTTCGTTGTATTTACAATGTTATTACAAATAAAATGGGGGGGTAGGGGGTTACGCTATAAGAGCTGACTTGTGGGTGAAGGGGGCGGGGGGTAGGGGTGAAAACGTATTGTTGATACAGAAGATGCTATTGACTGCGATTCAGTGTCTGAGCATAAGTCTTGTAATTCTGATTGATACGGTGTCGGAGGTGGAGCGATCAGATATGGATCTACGTACATTCGAGACGCTATAGAAGAAGAAGGCGTCACTGAGCTTAGACTAGGAGCTGCGACAACCCTATCGTTATGTAATGGAATACCATCTTCTTCTGTAATATGTGAGCGTAATAGCGAGAAATGATGCCTCTGTGAGCGACCTCTTCTTGATGAATGTTGAGATTGCTGTCGACCATTTATACGTTGTGCTTGACACGTCGCACAGTATGAGTAGCGTCTAGCGTTCGCTTGTTGAAACGCAAAATAATCAGTCACTGACGCATCCTCAACAATTGACGATGGAGCAGGTGCTGGTGGTATATCGTCCATATAGCGATAGCTTCCGCCAACACTAGATGACGGAGCAGTATAAAATAATTGCCTACATCCACGGCATGTGTAGCATAATGCTGTTGGTGGTATCGAATAATCATTAGTTGATCCTGATAATACCGACATAGTTCGCATTGTTGCTGGCGACGGAGGAGGATCCTCTGGTACCTGTGAATACCCAGATAACGACGAAACAGCAGACGAAGCCCCTGTTAAACGATGCCTGTTATAAACTGTTGAAGGTGGTGAGTGTGTTGATCCTGTAACGGATATATATGATAGCGATGTTCTTCCAGGATCAAGACTCATCATTGAGCTGCCTGATTTATGGCTTGTAGTTGCGATTAACCCAATATCTGTCTGCATAACACAGCGTGAGGCATCGTGTTGTCTTTTACATCGTGTTATAATAAATATAGCAATTCCTAATACGAAGACCAAGGCAATACCAGTACACACCCCTGCGATCACATGTTTGTCTGTATTAGACGGAACATCTCCAATCAATGTACCATTACCTAAACAAAGAAAACAACACAATTCAATTATGATTTGTAAAGGTTTTAATTAATGGACCTTTTGTGACATGCTTTGAAGGGGGTGTGGGTCTTTGCAAAGAATCAAGGCCAGCAAGAGTGCAATGCAGGGATAGCATTGATATTCAGCCAGGCTTTATCAGGATACAAATTTTTCTTTGAGTGGAACTTTTTAATTAACTCAAATAAGGTTGATACATAAACATTCTTTGCTAAGATTTTGTGATGAAGAATGGATAAGTAGTTTTTGAGAAATAAACTTTAAATAATGACTTTTTTCAAATCTTGAAAAACAGAGATTTAAAGTTAAAAGACGTCAGTTTGTCAAATTTCAAGTCATGAGGAGTGAGTGATTGCGTTATTGTCACAATAAAAACAATCACTCATTCATCTAAAATAATAACACAGTTTTTCAAATGGTAATAAAACAGCTTTACGCAAATTAAATTGCTGAATCCAACAACCGATCAACCCCACTGCTGGCGTACACTGTGAAGACTCATTTAATTATTATTAAAAAAGCGGTATAGCCATGTTGCGCAGCAAAAATAGCACAGGGCAATCAAACTATTATACATTCAATACTGGTATTATGCATTAACAAGATACAAATACAGATTCACAATTACACAATTATTACAAGAGAACAACCAGTTAGCGATAAATAGTGTGTTTGATGATTATATGAAGTAGCATGTATTAAGTAGAACCGTACAGTAACAAATGACACAAGATATGATAAAGGTTAAGCTTACCTTTCGAGTAGCATCCCTCTTCGTCACTCTGATCACCGCAGTCATTGATGTCATTACAACGTAGTACGAAACTTATACACTCCTGATTGCCACGACATCTGAACATGTCAGCACCACAATTACCAACTGAAAGAAATAATACAGTGAAACTTAAAAGCCAGCTATGTGAGGTAGGTAAATAATAACTGACCTTCATTAACAGGTTTGATTTAATACATTGCATCAGTGACCACTATAGACAGGTGACCGCTGTATAGAGGTGACCGTTATAACAGGCTTGACTGTATCGCTTTCTAGATAAATTGACCAATGTATCCAGGTAATCTTCACATACAGGGTAGACTTACTAGAAAATATCATTTTGGACATTCGTAGCATGACCACTATAGACAGGTGGCCGCTGTATAGAGGGTGAAAATTAACATGTTTGACTATAGCTAAAAATGTATTACATGGACCAAAAATATTCAAATGCTTGGGACTTGCTCACACAACTGAAACGACCACTATAGACAGGTGGTTTTAGTACATAGGTAAAACTTACGGCAATTTCTTTCATCACTACCGTCCTCACAGTGTTTAATTCCATCGCATTCTTTTGATAAAGGAATACACCTTCTTGTGACGCCACATTCAAATTCTGTATCAAGGTCACATGGCTTTGATGAACCTAAACAGGTAATTAGGAATAGATTAGCTAAAACCAGTAAAAACCATAGAACAAATCTAAACAATAGCTAACACCTTATTAGATATATCACATAATTGTTTAATAACCATCAAAATGACTTACCAGGACAATCTTTTTCGTCTGACTGATCAACACAATCTGTTTGCCTGTCGCATTTCTTTGTCCAGTCAATGCAATTACCATCAACAACACAGCGGAATTTACCATCTGGACATTTGCTAGGCACTGGAATAATAATAATACAGAGAAAATAGATCATTCAATTTGTAAATCAGATATGTGACACCAGCAATATTTTTGAAGCTCTAAAAATTATGGTGTAGTCAAAGCCTCGATAAAAAATCTAGGATAAATGGAAACTGTTGTCATGTTATAGTTTGAAGTGGCTTGCACATGTTCATAGTTCTCAATCTATTCAAGGTGTCAATATTACCATGGTTACATCCTTCCTGGAACAACCTTGAAAGATCAAAAACTTTCTCAAAAATGATATATAATTTTTTTCACATGAATGATGTCAACACATGATGACATGAATTCCATAAACCGGGCTCTCAGGATACCCCACTTTTGAACGCCTCAGGCCTCTCTTGTTGGATGAAATGAAATGTATAACGTGATGTCTATTAAAATATCCTTTCGCGAATATCAATTAATAATTCTGATTAATTACCACTGCATGTCTGATGTTTGTCATCTAAAACCATTTGTAAAGGACAAGCGCAACGTCTTTCAACAACAACTATCTCTGTGGATGTGCTTTGTTTTTCTGATATCATACAAATATGACTGCAATTGCCGTTGTTTACACTACACGGATGCCAAACTGTAAACAACAATAAACACATATTCAATCATTAATAAAGGTGAATAAAAATTTGTTTATTGTGGAATAAAAACCTTTAAAACCTTATATACTCATGTAATTAAATATAGGCCTATAGATAAACAGTAAAATAATCATTTCTACCCATTGCGTTGGTACATCTTAATGATTGAAATCAGAGCTTCAATGTGAAATAAAATGAGGGATGAGTCAAAAGAGGCAACCGTCAGGCAAATATATATTTCATTATTCCCAAGAAATACTTCAATATGCACTACCGATGGAACTCTACACTTAGTTGGATAAATATTAGATAATAAAATAATAAATCTATACTTTAAATAGCTGAATAAAAATCATGATGAAACAACTGATTTCTCATCTGCTGCTCCGTAAGTAGTGAAAGTGAATATCTATCATCTAAGTTGCAGAATGAGTAATTATCAACACAAAGTTTGCAATTATATAAGTTGCGGTACCACTTTGAAACTGATAAATGAAGAGACAGTTATTGCCGCTTACCAGATCTTCTTGTACGATTGACAGCAACAATATCCGCTAAATCTGTAAACTTCCCCAGCACAACCGTCTGATTCTTTCCACTTGACTTCAAGACTTTCTCAATTAACAACGTATTTCTATCAGACCAATAAAGGTAATCACCATGTATAGCTAAGCCAATAGGATAATCAAGTCCAATGGCAACAATAGTTAATCTGTGCTGACCAAAGAAATCAACGCTTTCAATCGTCTTACGTGCAATGTCAATCCAATAAAGCCTCTTTTCTAAGTGATCAATTGTAAGATCACCAAATGATCCAGCTGACACCTTTGCTAACGATACAATGCCAGTGCCATCTAGAAAGCAAGTCTCAACAGACGATTGTTTTGAATCATGGTTTGTCCAAAAGAGACGCCTGCAAAGACACAAATAATAATAATATTAATCAATTGATAATAAAAACAAAATGATAATAATTGATCATTCTTTTATTTCTACAGGCAGAGGTTGAAAACATTAGTCAGTGCCTGTGACCACATAATATTCTACTAGAAATTGTCCTGGTCAAGCAATTTAAACTGACTGTATCAACACATAGAGTAATTTGTTTCATCTTTTGTTTCATCCATCCACATTTTATTCGGTTTTATTAATATTTGTTTTTGAATTTTTCATAGATTCAGAATACTTGTCAATTTTAGAAAAATGTGACTGCAGGAATTCTATTGTTCAGTTATTTGTGCATGCGACCGCTGGTCCCAGTGGTCACAATCATTCTTTTCTACCCCTGTCTACAGGAGTAGCATGTATCGCCAATAGAAATGAATGTGATTGCTTATTGCTATCCACTGATACCAGACAGACACTAAAAATCAATCAATCAGACTTTATGACAGGTCTGTCTTGATTATCAATGTTTCTGATACAATTCCCTTTCAACTATTTTTACCATTACATGACGGTACAGTCGGTACTCATTTTACTTTCAAATAAAATCTAGGGCTGACCTTCGACATTTGATCACAAACTTTTACCCTATGCATATCTAGGGTACATTGAAGTATTATGAAATACCAATGACCATCCAAGACAGGTGACAGTATCATTCAAATAGGTTATGATAACCATGGCAACTTACCCTTCTTCTGGTGAGATGGTTAGAAATCTTGGCCAATATCCCAGATCTTGAGATAGCACAACACTTGATAAAGTACTATTCTCAATAGTCATGAATTTAATAGTATTATCTAGTTGGTCTGACCAATATAGTCCACCACCATACGGTTCAATAGCTATATCAAAAGGATTACCACCTTGTGTGTTGCCATCATACATCTGCCTCAGATTGGTGCCATTCTCTGATATACGTTTAATCGAAGCAATCTTTGTTTCAATCCAATAGAGATGTCCTCGAATGAAATCAAATTCAATCGCTCTAACCTCATGTCTAATTGGTACTGGTAAAGCCAGATCGGGGATATCTTCAGATTCAAATGTAATTCTCCTAACATCGGATTTGTGACCAATCAAAAGGAATGACGAAGGTGCTGAAAATAGAAAGATAAAAGTTATGGGACACAAATGCCAAAACTATTCTCAAATTGAACATTTTAAAATTCTTATCAACCGATTTTGAAAAGGGGATACGTTAATGGAGCGTTTTGGCCTTGATCCAAATCAAATCATAACATTATTATGCATCTGTAGTTATTTGGAAATCATGTCAGCGTATATAATTAGATGTGACCAACTTACCAATGCATGAGATGCCGTCTTCTGCAAGAGTATAATGAGTTTCACAGCCACATTTTTTATTTCCTTCAGCGCTAAAAAAGCAAAAATGTTTGCAGTTGTTCTTTCCGGCTGCGCAGCTGTTAGTGCCTAGAAAAAAATAACAAGAAAAACGATATTTGAGTTAAACATATCATAAATAATTCACCAGATAGAATTGAAACGCTTACAAAATATTAATTGTGTTTTGGTAACTTAATGCTTTTAAAGCCATTGTTTAAAGACACTGTAACACTTGGTTAGAATAACAATTTACAAAAACATGATTTATCGAAAAAGACACAGGGTCATATCTGGTGAATGAACCATGTGAAAATGTAAAACGTAAATTAATATTTAATAAAGGGTTCCTACATCCTCGCAATGTCTGTATTCACATTACAATATATAAAGATTGAAGATTTTAATTCCTTAATTCATATGAATCAATGTTCCTTGGGCAGTGTCCTACAAAACGTTCAGCCGTCTGGAATGTTGACACATTTTCAACATTTTCTGAATTTTTTGTTGAGATTTGGCCTATAAATCATAAAATTATCAATGTTCTTCTGAAATTTCTCTAGCCTTCCGGCATCTAGGATCCCAGGATCCCCACTTTTGCCAGACCCTGTCCTTTGGTAAGCAACAACCACTGAGTGATTGATAGATCATATTGTGTCCATGACCTACCTGTTTGTCTGTTGCTATGAAACACAGAAACATCCATGACATAATCAATATTTCTGATGCGTGTTCTATTCAATCCGCTGTTTTTATCAGCACGCTCAATTGTATGTGATTGCCAGTCGCCATAATACATGTAATCACTATGTAATGTCAGGCCGTATGGATAGGGACGGTCATCCATTAGCGTCCTACGATTACGACCATCGAAATCAACACGTTCAATTGAATGTTTATTAATATCTGTCCAATAGATTTGTTCCATTAAATAATCAATTGCTAATCCAGACGGCTTTCCTATTTCATCAACCAAAACCTTTCTTGCTTTTCCATTCATATCAGCTTGTTCTAATTTTGGTTCACTGTTCCAACTGCACCAGTAAATACGCCTGTCAAAGCAGCAAACAAAGCATTAATTATTTAAAGTCAAGTCTACTACATCGGTTGCCTCTATAATGTGACCACCTGTTTGCAGTGACCATTGTTGGTACACAACATTAAAAACTATCCTTACCCATTTTTTGGATTAACAACAATAATATTTGGTGCTTCAAGATTTTCCCAAATCAGTACACTTCGATGAAGTCCATTCAACCGAGACACTTCAATCCGATTGGCCTTTTCATCTGTCCAGTAGATATTCTTTGCTACCCAATCAACCGCAACGCCTCCCGGTACCTCGAGGCCATGCGAGACAACATCTTCAACAGAGCTACCGTTCATGAATGCGGAACTAATTCTTTTGTAGTTATTATCTACCCAGAAGATACGATCGTTCTCAACATCAAAATCAAGGAATGATGCTTCTTTTACATTGGACAATGGGATCACTGTTTCTCGTTTGTATGTATCCAGAGTGATGCGACGAATGTTAACACGATGCGCGACAACGAGATATCCATCTGGTACTAAAAATCACAAATAGATTGAGATACAGTTGTTGTAATGTTAATACAAGCAAACACAAAAGTACTTTGGGTCCATTTTCTAGACATTCAAACAAACAAATAAATAATAACAGTAGATTATCAAATTGAAATCAAGATTCAAGATTGTAAATGAATTTCGCTGGGGAAAACACACAAAAGTTTTAGGACAGGTAAAAAATAACTGAAATCTGCCAAATGACAGAAAAAATCTTAAGTCTCATCTTAAAGAGTTTCGAATGACCAGCAGCCTTTGCTTTGTTTTGTTGTCTTGATCACAAGAAACGAGGCTAATCCTCTGGAAAGCGACGTCAGCGCACACGTCAGAGGATTGTCCTCGTGGTTGTTGCTACGGAAAGACACGACAGAAAGCTTGAGAAAATAGTCTGGTTTATCAATTTCAGTTTTGAATAAATCTCAACTATTACTTGTCGAAGCGCAAAGTCTATGGCTATAGATAGCCAACAAATGTATACGGCTCAAAAATAAATAGCGGAATGGGAGTCACAGTCCAATTATCTGTCTGAGAAGTTTGACGCAAATCAAAACAACTTGGATAAAATGTACTTTCAAATCAACACTAAATAAATTCATATGATTCTAAATTTTACAATTTACGTGCATATATACTGCAGAAAAACAATGCAATATAAAACACACATAGGTATGTTACTAACTATTTTTAGACGGAGCCTACGTGTTTACAAACATAATTTGGAGTCAATGATCAAAGTATCCTCATTAAAAATCGAATTCACCTGGTGTTATAATTTCATTTTGTTTCGGCAATAAATTTCGATTTTGAATGCTAACAAATCTCTTCCCGTTCTTTCATTCCCTAATATTCTTGTATAAAGTAAACACCAACATGAAATTTTGAATCAGTCGAGTTCAGTTCTAGCTTTCAACTCTGTCTTCCTTCCTCAATTCGTATGACGCTAGTAGCATATCAAGTGAATTGATTTTCGTGGTACACATTTATTCAAGCGTCGAAAGCTCTTACAACGTCCACCTCTATTGCTCTTGTAACTTTCCAAACCAGTTCGTTGATAAATAACTTGGCAGAATCACAGAATGCTTCCATGTTCGTTTTACGAAATGTTTTGCAAAATCGAGCGTGTGTGCAAAGGAGACACAAAGGCGGGCCGTATATCATGAAAACGAGTGATTGAAATCTGGGTCCAGATTTCAAAGACAAAAATATGCAAAGGCTGCTGGTCATTTTATGGTCTTTAATTGCACATAAGTTTCTTTAATTTGGATTTATCATTTTAAATCAAACCGGTTACGCTATCTTGTTATTACCAGGGTTGAATGGTTAGTGTCTTTTTGAAGTGTGTGTGAGTTTGATGACTGGATGCCCTTCCTGACGCCAAACAATAGTGCTTCTGCCAGGGGTTGAACCTAAGACCCTGCATGTCGAGATCCCATGCCCAAACCACTACAGTAAGACCCCACTTATAATAAATAAACATTATCAATCTGATGACTTACCAACGCATGTTTTGTCATCACGACCTAGTTCGATACCAAGTGGACATGAGCAAATAGCACCAGAGGGCTTGAAGAAACAAAGATGACTGCATCCAAAATTATCCTTTTCACATGCATTATTCCCGTAACGAAGTTTTGTGTCAACAGCTTTGATCCCCATTAAGTCAGCTCTTCCTTCGAGAATCTGTTGATGCAGAACGAAACATCATAATTAGTTACATTCCTTTCTTATTCTGCCAGGGTTCAACTAAAGGTTCAGCCTCCTTCTGAAATCCTAGAACATTCCTACATTTTCTTCTGATTATTTTTATCATTTTGTTCTTCTTCTGACAACGTTGTGAACATCGGCCAAGATCCGCGCACATGGAGAGGAGTCAGAATTTAGTACAAGGAGATTTTTAACCCCAATCTCAAGAGATAGTTTCAGAGAATGAAAGAGATCTACAGGAGCTGTTTCGGAACTGGATTGTGGATTATGAGAGTGAGCTCCGGGTCCTTATCGGGTCTTTATCAGGTATAATTATTGTTCTGGTCTTTCAAAATCTAGGATTCCTTGACTGATCGATAGACATGGATTATATTGATTGTTTACCTTGCTAACTTTCTTGGTGTGTTTGTTTACTTTAGTTAATGTCCGCAACAACCAATCTGACCAAAAGATATCATCACCAAGAACAGATATTCCAAAGATATGAGGCACTTCTTTATTGAGAACTAACTTTCTATTTGTTCCGTCAAGATTACATGATTCAATGGAATCAAGCTTAGCCTCTCCCCAGTATAACTTACGCTCTTGATAATCAATTGCTAAACCATTTGGCCATTCAATGGATGAGTTAATCAACACTTGGCGATTTGTTCCATCTAATTCTGCACGCTCAATTTTTGGGACATTACCCCAATCAGTCCAGTAAATGTATCTGAAGGAAATGAAGAAAATATTATTGAAATTCGGCAGAAGGCAAAATGTCAATGAAAGACATACAATAGATGACAAATACATACCCTTCTGCTGGGTCAACGACAATACTGCGAGGTGCATCTAATCCGGCAGAAACAATGATCTTTCGAGATGATCCATTCAAGCGTGATACTTCTATTCTATCTAGATCTGTATCTGTCCAATACAGATTACGAGCAACCCAATCAACAGCCAGTCCTTCTGGACCTTTGATGTCATGATCAATGAGAATCTCTAGCCCTATTATGATTTAGCAGAAAAAGTAACATGTTAATGAAACACATACGGTAACAATAAAATATTCATCAAGTTATAAACGTCATGAAGTGTTTATATACCAACAAATAAATAATTTAAGTTGAAAAAAATGTTGATTTTGAGTTCAATCTTGGAACATGTTTGTTTGTAACTTGTATTCATATATCAACACAATAATTGTTTGCAGACAAACAGGACAAGTGGGAAAGCAGGGTCATATGACGTAAGTTTATATAATCATAACACAATACACTGCAGTTAAAGCATAAGGATGATACTTGAAAGCAGCTAAACCTGTTATAGGTGACCACCTGTATATAAGGGTCACTTCACAATCGCAACACTCTCACAGCAGCAGGGGCAGATAAAAGGTGCAGCCTGATGGAATCCTAGAGAAATTTCAACAACATTTTCTTATGAATTTCTTTGTTGATGTTTGCCCAATAAATCCTTAAAAATATCAATTTTCTTCTGAACCTGCTCTAGCCTTCTGGATTTTGGATAACAGGAGTATAATTACAATGGCATTGAATAATAACAAAATGATGTTACCTGTTCCGTTTAGATGTGACCTTGAGATCGTAACCTTATCACTATCAGACCAATAAATATAATCATCAACGGGATCGTAATCGACAGAATGACCAGATTGTATACCAGAAATAGGCAATACAATGTCTGATCGATCAGGCATATCTAACGAGATCAGTCGAAGATCAGGCCGACGAGCCACAAGCAAGAATTTCTCAGGACCTGCAACAGAAATATTCAGATTGCAATGATACCCTTGAGGTAAGGTAATGTCCTACCTACATCTCATTCTATTTGAAATAAGAACAGCTAGATGTGTTCAAATAGTGTCTGATAAAAGGTTTAGCCTTCAGGAATCCTAGAAAGTTTTCAACTTCCTAACAATTTTTTGTTGAGGTTTTGACTATAAATCAGAAAACTTTCAATTTTCAATTTTCTTTTGACTTTGCTCTAACCTTCCGGTATCTATTACCCCAGGATCTCCAGTTTGCCGAAGGAATCCAGAAGGTACAAACTTTCTCACACTCTGCTGATAGCAGCACTGCCCCTCCAAATGTAATAGGAGTTCGGTAGCTTCATTGTTCTGATGTAGGATAAGTTATTTTGCATCTGTCACTGTGAAACAGCAGAAACTGTAAATGTTGTAAAACTAATAATGAACTTTGAACATGTTAAATTTAATCCTGAAAATATTTTGTTTTGATGTTATTGTATGGATCTGTTCCAATATTTCAAGACCAATAGACAAAGAGTGCAACAACAATATATATAACGATGTATACAATCAAACCTGTTATAGTGGCCACCTCTATGCAGCAGCTACCTGTCTATAGTGGTCAATTTATCTACCTCAAATAGCTGGTTGTTATATACGAATGTATACGTATATATTACAAAAGTAGAACAAAGATAACGAGTTCACTAACACGAGTGCGTAAACACATTCTTCAGACGGTTTATCAAAATTTTTATTTTTAAATTAAGATTTAAATAAACCGTCTGAAGGGCGTATTTAAGTGAAATTCAGGGTAACAGAGTAAACTCGTGATCTTTCATCTACTATTTATATTGCTCTGCTTTTAGCATTGAGCACTCAAATTGATGTTTTGCCCACACAATTACGATACTATTTCACTGTACTAAGGAATTACCTGGAGCGCACTGTTTACCATCAATCAATTTGATACCAGTTGGACAAGCACATGTGGAAGAATTTGGCTTTAACAGACACAGATTACTACATCCGCCATTATTAATGTCACAAGGTGTCGACACTGAAACAAAATGAAACACAATTTATCATTAAACAGAAGAACAATAAAATGACGTAGTATTCCTAAGCATAATCAGTGTACGAGAAAAGTCCAGATTCCAGAAATCTGAGGAAATTGCCCAAAAATCAGAAATCTGTAATATTTGTAAAACAAATTTGGTAGGATATTATCTATAGACATTCTGACTTTGAGGAAAATTTTAATTTCTGAAGCTAGATCACAATAGTTGAATTAACATTTGAACATTTCAAAAATCTGTTAAAGCATTAAAATCTAACGAAAATAAACTGTTTTGGAAAGTCAACACGACTTTGTTACAACTCTTTGTATGTATGTAAACACTACAATCTTGGATGATATTAAGTTTAAGGTTGTAGTTTGGCTCGAATTATTCATAAATATATTAAAATATTTACATCATCAGAATGGTATTTTCCCTCTCTATTCTATTGGGTTTATTTATCTTTGTTCTTTCAAAATTATACGAATTGAACGAATTAATTCATTGATAGATATTGCACAATGTTGTTTTGAGCAATCAAGAGTGATGAATCAGAATATTTTACGATTAGTGGGGTCTGCGGTAATATCGACGAAACCTTGCGCTGGACTGAATAAGGGGGAGTGGTTAAACGAGAGAAATACATTGTTCATCTATTGTTCATCAGCCAATCGCTAGCGAGTTCTACAAAACTAGAACCAGATCGTGATTGGCTGATGAATAATAAACAAACAATAGGTTTTTCATGTTCAGCCACTCTCCCTAATTCAGTCCAGCGCAAGTTTTCTGTCGATATTACACAGACCGTATTAATCGTAAAAAAATTGGGTCTACACGCAGACTATCTGTGGTGTAGCGAATATCCAAAAGATTCAAATTTAACAAGAAGAGTAACACAGACAGACAATCCAACCTCTTACAGTCAATATCGCATAATACGTTATCGTTGGGACCCGAAGAAAATAACGCATTACGCGATTAACGTAATACGCGATTTTGAAAGAACAATAGAAATAAAAACAATAGAGAGTAAACAGAAGAAAGGGTTGCGAAAATTTCACAATAGGGCCATAGACTTTCATCAGCGCATGTTTTCATAAAGAAATTATATAAATTAAACATCGCTGTTCATATAAGTTATTTCTGAAAAACTAGCTCAAATTAAACAACAATACCATCTTTCTGTTTCAATTACGATATAAATGAATAACTGATAAACACCCTCTTTATTCATGTCTCAAGCTTATCTTTCGAAGTTAAAATCACCTCGCTGATCACCATTAAATTCTTGATTAATAAATTGTAATTCAAAATCAGACATCACGCGTACAAATTACGATGTTGCGATGTAAACATTTATGAATAATTCTAGCCAAACAACCTCACAACAGTCACTCAGACTATTCATAAAATTTGATAGGCTAGTGTTTACATAAAGAGATGTAAACAAAGTCTTGTTCATTTCCGAAAGCAAAACAATTTCCACCAGGGTCCGAAAAAAGTGGGGATCCTGGGATCCTAGATCCCGGAAGGCTAGACAAAATTCAGAAGAAAATTGATGTTTTTAATGATTTTCTGGTCAAACCTCAACAAGAAAATTCAGAAGATAAAAGTTTAAATGCCCCTAGGATTCCAGAAGACTGAACCTTCGTTGGACCCTGATTTCCGTAGATTCTAACACTTTCACAGATTTAATTGTCGA
Organism: Haliclystus octoradiatus; assembly: GCA_916610825.1. Lineage (NCBI taxonomy): Eukaryota > Metazoa > Cnidaria > Staurozoa > Stauromedusae > Haliclystidae > Haliclystus > Haliclystus octoradiatus. The sequence goes on along the minus strand of OU744452.1, from coordinate 20,443,866 downwards.
CACCTCAGCAAAACAAAGAATGAGATTACAATAACAACGCATTAAGTGATAAAAAATCCTCTTGGGATCAACTATCTGGAACATATTGATTGTGCGATAAAACGCACTACGTGATAACGTATTAGGCAATAATAATCAGTTGACTTTGACCGCATTTCGGCCGGGACAAAAATAATTAACGTATTACGCGATAAAAAGTATTGTACGATAACATATTATGCAATATTGACTGTATAATGGTCACCTCTATACAACAGCCATCTGTCTATAGTGGCCACTCTTGATATGTCTGAGATAGTATTTTCTCCTAAACGTATATTGGACGGGTCAACAAAACAAATGTTCAAAATGTTTGAGGCACAATCCATTTTCTCATTCCAAGAATTGAGTCCAGGAAATGGGCTCCCAGTGCCACTCTTAAAAACGTAAAGTTAATGGGGAAAATGCTAGTATTATTCAGATGGGAATAACTCATCTTTGAGATATAAATTTTACAAATTAAATAGAGGGCTATGAATGAAGCTGACGACGTTAATAATTTCATTTGATTATCTAATATCTATAACGTTTGAATCTTAACAAGTCCAAGAAAAACAAACAATTTAAAACGATGCATTTAAAAACGTTGCTTCTGCTGTGAAAATCACTTTGCTGACAATTGCATCGTTTCAATCTTTAACATCAAAAAGTTTATCGAACACATGTTAGCCGTTTCAGCAGGACTTCGTATCATTTTGAAAATTAAAGATTGAACTTGAAGATTGTTGCTTGGCTGAACGGTTTGCCCGTACTGACGTCATTGTATTTTGAAAAATGACATCATTTGGAAATGTGCCATTGCCTGTCTCTCTTTTACCTGTCATAGCAGCCACCTCTATATAGTGGTCCTTCTAGCAATGTCTACAACAGTATTTTCTAGTGAATCAACCCTGTATATAAAGGTCACCTGTACATAGAGGTCAGTCCCTCTACATCTCATTGTTGACTGTTATATACAGGTTTCATTGCTGTCAGTTTACCTTTCTCTTGTCTGTCTTCCATTAGAGCAGTGATACCCATTGGTGAATGTATATTACTTCGAACAGTGTATGCACCCGATGTATTAGTTTTATTACATGCACTTATAGATCTAGTTTTCCAATCTGTCCAGTACAATTTATCACCATATAAGGTTAATGAATATGGGTGCGGTAATAGCTTGTGTTTAAGCAACGTCCGCCGATTACTCCCATCAAAATCAACATAATCAATTGTGTTTCTCTTTGCATCTACCCAATATAATTTTTTCATAGTATAATCAATAGTTAATCCATTGGGCCAATAAATTTCATTAACGGCAATTATTAAACGATTAGTCCCATCCATATGACAGCGTTCAATCTTTGGTTGTTCGCCCCAGTCGCTCCAAAACATAATACTACAAGATGAGAAAAATGGATTGGAAATTACATTTTCCATAACTTTCAAAGTATTGAGTAAATTAACTGATGATGGGGAAGGGAAGGGATACAAGTACATTCTCTCTCTCAGTGTGGATAGTGATATCAAGCATTGATTATACGGTGTAACCAGGCAACCAGCTTAAGTGCAAGTCAAAATTATCAACCACTTTCATTGCAGTTAAACGAAATTGTTTAACAAACACTTGACCAGAAAAGAGTTTATAGTGTTTCAAAACTAGGTTCCAGATAAGCGGCGATTTTACTTATCCGAATTGCGCTTAAGCGGGTTACACTGTAGCTAGCTATGTATATTTGTACAGTACAAACTGTTTATAATTTGCCCTTTTGAAAGTTCCCCAGGGTGCCATCACAGACAATTTCTACTGTTAATTTCAGACCATTTAAAACACTATTGTGACACTGTCTTCCTGGAATCCTAATTCATTTTAAACTTTCCTTATGGGCTTTCTGTTGATGCTTCAAGACAAATCAATCAGAAAATAATTATTTTAAACATCAAATATTTCTGTGAGACATAATAAAATCAGATTCAAGGTGAATATAAGTTCATCTTGCTATTTGATGATCACGTACCGGGCACTTACAAACAGATTAAAGTAGTAACAATGTATTAATAATAATCATAAATAGTAGAAATTTAAAGCATACATTGAATTAACTTTTTAATACATCATTGCATCAATGTTCAAAATTTTCATAAAGAGCGATTATTAATATACAACTTACCCTAGTTGAGGTACCAGTGCGACAGCGCGTGGTTGATCTAAATCTTTCCATATTAAAACTTTACGATCGCTGCCGTCAAATCTTGCTACCTCTATTCGATTAGTATCAGAATCTGCCCAATAAAGTTTCTTAGTAAGCCAATCAACAGCTATACCATCCAAATTACCAACTCCTGTAGTTATCACATTCATGTCTTCCGTTCCATTGAAAGCGATTCGTTTGATTTTCTTGGCGTTAACTTCAGTATAAAATATAGTTTTTGATTCCCAGTCAAAATCCACATTAGCAGCATCTTCCAAACCACCGACTAACGACCGTTCTGTGCAGTTTTGAGCATTCAGTATTTTGATATCTTTTCGATTTGCTAGTAGAAGTTGCGGTGATGTAGCTGGAATAAACATAACAATTAGATTAAATAAATTAAATAAATTCCGTCTGAAGAGCGTACAAGCGCGAAACTCAGGGTCACGGTAAAACTTGACTAATCTTTGTTTCATTTATACATAGCTCTATTTAACTGTATCGAGCACTCTCTTGAATGGTTTGCATGTTATTATTATTCTAATTAATATAGTACAAATATTCTAACAATCGGATTATGTGTAGTGTAGCATGAATACAAAACGTACATAACATATTGACTAGCAAATGTTGGGACACTGCAAAGCAGGACATGGTGTAAAATGAAATGTTTCAAAAGTTTGAGAAGCAATTATATAAGTATGAATATAAAAATAAAGTAAAAATAATAATAGTGGGATTGCTCCACACTACTTCTTGGCACAGTGCTCAATGGAAATAGTTGGAGTATTTATAGAATTTTATAAATTTTGTTGAAATAAATCGCCTGATGATCACCTCATGGTGTAAAACTTACAGTAGCGTAATCTAGCATGTTTCATTTTTGACTCGCATTCTACTGCCATTAAAGATGTTAACTAGAACCAATTACAGCCAGTTTAAGCTGTACACAAGGAGTCTATTGCATCCCTTGAAAACTCAGTTTCAACATAGCTAAACATTGAAAGTCACAAGTTTCAATGTGAACAAGAATAAATTATTGGTGCTGCGCACTATTTACCGTTATATCAGTGGGATGAGTTCATAAATAAAATTACTTGGAATTCTTAATCATAACCCACCCACAACAAATAACTCAATCAACAATACTGTAACTAAAAGCAGCAACCAAAATTGTCAAATTGAATGTTTCACATTTCTGTGGAAATCCATAATCCACAATCCACGGCAAAACTTATACACAATTTCATGTTGACTGTGGGGGGAGACAGCTGCTAACTTGGCATTTATTTACTGCAATAGACTAATAGTTTTGATGAATAACTTGATACAACCAAGCAAATAACATTGAGAATGATTTGATAAAGGCCCAACATTTGATAAAAAACAACTTATGATCAGACAACCTCAAATGGTTAACACATCAGATAATTAAAATGCATCATTTCATACTTATAGTTTATTGACATCCACTTATGGCTAGTTTATCTAGTTAAGACGTAAGGTCAATAGTATATAAAAGCAGTGTATTTAAAGAGACGACCCTTTTAACAGCGAAAAAGTTATCAATTGATTTCATCTTAGTCTAAAACAGCAGGCGATTTCTGATATAAAATCATTTGAATTCAAAATGAAACATTATCAATTTGCCACATAATCAGGAACAGATCAACACGGGAAGGCACGCCACGCTATATTGAGGCTTTATAGTTGGAAGCCTGTACGTAAATTCGTCAGATATTTGCTACACTCTTTTTGAGATTGGATTTGTTTACAAAATGATCACAATAACAGTAATCACATTTTATAGTTGTACACACAAGTTTTTAAGTGTTTAATTAAAGTCAAAAGTTAATTATATTCTCTATTTTGTTGTCGTTTCTGTATCCTTAACTAGGAAATACGGATAAACGACATATCTTTACTAAGCATCAAAAGTCACAGATTTCCGATATAAACAATTTCAACTTCTCAAATTTACGAATACCTTACTTCACAGCCTGGAAATTTTAACGTCTGGTAAATGCCTATGAACTCATTACCTTATAATTTACCATGAATTAAAGACAAGTTATTGACATAAAAACAAAATGAGACGTAAGAAAAATGCATTAATCACAAGCGTCACACTCCACTTCTTAGCGCCTCGGAAAATCTAAAAAGCAACTTCTCAAACTTTCAAGACAAAAAAACACGTCTTACATTCCCATAATAATCGCATCAAATTTATTAGAATACAAAATACTTATAAAAACAGTCTTAACAGATCAGCATTGCAAATGTGTTCAACTCATTTCAACGAGAATATATCTTCTCGAAGAGAAAATTTAGGCGCGAGAACAATATTAAAACCATACAAGATCGACTATAGGTTTACTGATTTCTGTAGAAGATCATTGCAATTAATATTGATCCAAATGTTAACTAATCTGAACACATGTTTTCATTTGATATTGTTGGTAATCTACGATGATAGTTTGAAAGCTTAACATCGGTTTGATAAAAAATGCCGAACATGAGAGCTTGACTCAAGTCTCAACAGGGAGAGATTTATAGAAATCTGCAGGGCTTATTCGCTTGTTGGCTTGTAGAGAGCAATAATATTTGATAAAAACAAGACATACGATCAATTGTGGATATTCGTTTGACATAGACTGAAAAGGCTAACATAAACCCACGGAGCATTTGATATTACGAGCGAATGTGAGGCAACAAATACACAGAAACTTTAAGAGCGATTTATGTTGTTTTTGCGAACCAATGGCATATTTCATAGCGATTACATTTACCATCAGTAACGCCATTACAATAATAACATATTTGAGCATATATATGATATATAGCTGAGCTTTTTAATTTATTTATCGATAATAATTGTAGACAAATATGAAACTAACCTTTAGAATGCGACGAAGTGACTGCCAACAACGTTGCAAGGGCATACACGGCCACAATAAACATTACCATTTATAAAACGTAACCATCAAATAGCACATCCTATGCATTTAACCTAACCAATACATCAATACCATGTGAAAATAGATGTAATTCCATGCATAAATAAACCGTACTAATGATTTATATTCATTCAAAAATTGAAAATTACAAGCAACGTAGCCATCATGAAGAAACAGCGGCAGATGATAAGAATTTCAACGCTTGCTTGAGAGCACGCCAGAAAGTTGCACCTGGAGAAATCGGCCAATCATATGTGTTATTATCTTAGATTATCCAATCAAATTAGCTACTTAGACACGTCGCGTTAGATATTGTCAGCCAGAGTTGTTTAGTACTTTAGGTTTTGAAAGATGTGAAGATCTGTTGTCGGATAAGATTCGCAAGATTGAAACAAATTTCTTAGTGTCTATTCCAACAGACTATCAAATCTTCGTTAAAAATGCTTGCATTAATACGATATCGATGTATATTATTCAACTATCTGGACGGAATACTTGGCGTGGGAGATAATTGATCTGAAATCTACTTGAACAAACTTCAATAGGCTGTTATTATTTTGCACAGAATGAGAACTAAAGTCGTTCTGCCAATTTAGTCCACTTAACAACATCAATTCATTGTTTCTTGATTTGCGTTCGCTTAACTGCCGTAACAGGTTCCTTTAAACAAACCAAATGTGTTCAAAGAATAATAGCATTTGAAGGCAGTGTTGCAAGCCGTACCATTTAAATCCGTTTAGGAGCACTAAATGACGATCAAAATCATGTTGAATACACCGTAAAGGCCCGTAAAGCTGGCAATCAAAGGGCAGTCATTTGTAACTGGTAATAGTAATACCAAAATATTGATACAGCCAATCAAACAGAGTCTCAAAAGAGGAGGAGCTGACGGAATTGAAAATACGGGTGACATAATGTCGTCTCCACCCACTGTATAGTTTGGTAATAGAATAGTACTTCCTAAATCAACGCGTTTACATATTATTCTGTTGCGCTTAAATGAGAACAAAGGTTGGGGTTAATCTTTGGATAAAGTACTCTCTCTACGAGATACAAGTGTATAGGAATACTTCTAGCATTTGGGTGGAGCTAAAATTCTATTAAAAACTGCGACAGTTTATATTGATAACAGTTCAAATTGATCATCATTCCACAGAAGACTTCGCATTTCCTGCTCTTGGGAATTTTATCTTGATAAAAACATCCGTAAACAATGGCATGCAACACTTTCGAAGAATAAAAGCTGTGCGTAATTTGTTTTCAAGATGTTTGAAGACGATGAGTCATTGAAATAGCAATCAGAACGACTCAGTCTGACGTCACAACAAATTGCCCATATGCTACTGTATGCAATGGCGCAAATCTGATCCTGAACAGGGACGCTGGGGCGTGGCAAGTTTCGGGTAATCAGCAACAGCACTTGGCAGATTGTTTCAAAGCAAACAAAGAGAGATGATCTAGAAACCTAGTTTTTGAAATCTGTGCTGTGCCCGTCAGTATGTCATGTAGCCTGGGACAGAGAGTCCCGTGTGCACGAGGTACTTTGTATTACATTCATATTCACAGGATTCTCGTTTGTACTCAACTAGAGTCCCTATAGCGTACATCTTATATTGCAGCATTGTCTGTCTTTACTAGGCAAGCAAGATAATGTAAAGGAGGCGTGGCATGTTACGCGTTTTTATCCGAATAAGATCAGCTCAGTGTCGGATATCCGGTATGTGCGTATGAGATCTATATCCTTCACTGGCACATAGCACATATTTAAAGGGGCAAAATTGACCGGCGACCGCTGCGAGCACAAGTTGAATTTATGCTTAGCGTAATTCAACCGTCTCGCTTTGAAACAATCGTTATACGCAGGCCTAACTTGTAATAAAATTCATGTCAACAATGAACATTGTGTTATAAACAATAAGCGTGCACGTGATCCTAAGTGCGTAGCGCCTGCCGGTCATTTTTGCTCCTTTAAAGGAGCTTGACGGTTGAATTACGCTAAGCATAAATTCAACTTGTGCTCGCAGCGGTCGCCGGTCAATTTTGCCCCTTTAACAAAATAAAACAGATTTCCTGAGAACTAACAACTTTGTATTCAGAGCAAGCGAGCGTGTATCCTTGTGCAACATTCTCGTTAAATAAAGATGAAAAATATGTGTAAGTGAATCGACATTGACCAGTGTACAGCGACAACGGCCGTACTATGCATGCCTCTGACCGAGGAGGTAGAGGGTTTGATAAAATGGAGAATTCTGGGTTTGAGAGTCCTGGAAGGCTAGTACAAATTCAAAAGAAACGGAAGGAAGGAAATAGTTGTATTCAAATATGCAGAAGGAAAATGCTTTCCTTTTTTAAAAGATACCTAAATAATTTGACTCAAATTTGATGGCGGGAGGAGGGGGTGACAGTGCAATTGTACAATGAAAATCTTTTTGCTGCACGGCCGGTGCCGATCTCTATGTAGTGTATTCCCTTGCCGTCCTCGTATGGTTCCGGCGCCCCAGCTCTCTATTCTCCCTGGCTATTTCCAGCCTCTCAGGACAAGGATATTACTGGCGTATGTAAGGACAGCATTCGAACCCTCAATGCAACAGACAATATTTTCTTGGGACTACTAAATTGAATGATGTATCAACTTTAGTAATGGGGTCAATCAAAGTTAAGGGCCTTATTGAAAGTGATCATTAACAAGAACTAGTACCAGTCTCTTACCAGTGTACCCTCGCTGGTGTATGTTCCGATTAAGCAAGAGCTACGACGATATATTGAGGCACAAACAAAAGCAAATATTAAAGACAAATAACTTTTACAAAATATTTGATAAAAAAATAAACACCTTCTCAACTATCGTAATTATTCTAAATACAAATTATTATGTATCCAAGCGCAGTGTTATATTATATTATTATACTAACTTTTATTTAAACATACTACTTAACGTATAGGCCTGGGTGATGTAGCCTGTAGTGATTATAATAGCTGAAAAACCTATACATAATACTTTATTCTGTAGTTTCATAGTACTACGTTTAATCCCAATCATAGTTAGCAAAAAATAATACTGTATATAGTTAGATATATTCATCAATATTTTATCAGCCACAATGGTTCATATAACACACGAAAACAGTTATACATTCTCCCACGTGTCAATTCAGACCGTGGAAAGCGATCTTTTTCTTTTCGTGGTGCAAAATTTATGAACAAATATATTGATTTACATAATGATAGCAAGCAAATATAAAGAGAAAATTAAATCAGCTTTATTAAAAAATCGACAAAATAAACCAAATTAGTTAATAAAAACCAGGCTTCTAGGAACAACAGCAAAATAACGAAATATCTGTTAGTTAAAGTATAAAATAAAAACGTAGATTCATACTTGTATTAAGTTGTTTAAAGGCCTTAAAATACTCTATTCTATTCTATTCTATTCTATTCTATTCTATTCTATTCTATATCCAAACAGATTTTCACTTTTTAGCTTGATTTTCCTTATTGTTTGCCGCTTCTAATTGCTTTAAAATAGATTCAAGCTGGAAAATATGATCATCAAACTGATGTAAATGTAATTCTCTTAACGCATGCGCTAATTCATAAAGATAGTCACTATTTTTACCACATAATCCTTCTGATTGCGAAATTTGGATGGCAATGTCAGACAAAGGTGCCTCTCCCAAGTATTCCTCGTTTTGACGCCCAGCAATGTAAACACTGACAGAGAAGGACATCATTTGATTATCTTCAGGATAAAACAGGACCCTCTCAATGGAGTATCCCCCTTTCTCTCTTACATCGAGGTACTTCAACACATCATTTGTCTGACTAGGCATTACTTCAAATGCCACACCCCATGTTGCATCCTAAAATGTAAGAATACGTACAATTAGTCAACTGGTTTGATAGGAGATTGATACCTTTCTCAAATAATCTTCATGACAAAGTCAAACATCCGATAGTTTTCGTGTCTATGATCATATATGGTGAAACTTTTTGGAATTTTATATTTCTCAAAGTTGAAACCGTCTATCATTACCAATACCAAAACCATGAAAATGTCATTAAAGTGTTGTGAAAACACCATGAAAATGTGAAAAAGTGAAAACCACAAATTTTTTAAGCCACAAAAATGTTTGAAAACCTTGAAATGCCTTGAAAATGCCATGAAAACGCAATGAAATTTCACAACTTTTTTCTTTCATTTTTTTGGTGTCAGTAGCGTATATATGGCCCATCTGATTCGTCATCATCTGATTCGTCGCCCTTAACTATAGCAAGTACTGTATATATACCTTTTATACTCTATCGTAAATGCATTGTCATTGATATACTGAAATGGGCTCTTTGGAAGACGACTATAGTCATGTCATGTTAAAAGAGCTGACGCAAAATGCGGCCATGTACCGTGATTATAAGATGGCAACTTATTGTATTTACACTTACATTTTTATCTTCGACAAGTGTTGCAACTCTACCAGGCTAAATAAAAACAAAATAGGTAAAAAGGCAGCTCACCAATAAGAAATAGATTTAGACATTATAATATACTACTTCCTCGTGAATTCTTCTTCATTTCTAAACATGGCTTGCTTGAATCCGGGGATTGCATTTCGAGCGGCATTTCGTTTCAGCCATCGGCAGGGCCATCGACTATCGAGTAGGGTGGGCTATCTCAAATGGCAGAGCAGTACATGAATTCTCTCACACATCTTTGTAAATTAGATTTATTACTCCACCGCTTCATCAGATAAATGGTTCCACCGAGGAAGTATTCTATTTATCGCTGCGAGCCCCTTGCGAGCAGCTTTCTAATCGTATTTAATAAGAATTCAGCCGTGCCATAGTAATTTTTTTGTTTAATTTTTTTTTTGTTCGTCATTGAAATCTCATATTGATTCCCGCATAAAATGACGTCATCACGTCGCTGAAGTTAAACCATGTCTATGCTCGATTTTGCGGTGTCATCATTGGAGTTCTTTTGTGGTTGTAGAAATTTTGTATGTCCATGAGTTGGATATTTCTTTGATTTGTATTTATTTATAGTGATGATGCGTCAATATCACAAAGTACATTTAAAAATTTAAGTATTAGTAATAGGATAATCTCTATCCTTGGCAAGTTCAACTTTTCGATACGATGTAACAGATACTAGTCTCTCTTTCTATGATTCTTCAGAATCAAAATTTGATACACGCTCTAATCATAATCGTCATGTTATGATGTTACGATAACCTTGGGTTTCAAACAAAAACGTCATCTACGCAATTTAAGAGTAATAAGATGCCCTGTATGTGTATGTCTCATAGGATTTCTGATTGGTTGGAAAAATAATTCAGGCTGTTCTTCACAGTTCAAAAGTCGCTTTATTCAGCTGATTAGAGCGATTAGAACCAATCACACACAAGGTGATTTAAATCAATACAAAATAAATCACACCGTCACAATTAAATCATATATGAAACATTCTCTTCGGGGTTACCATACGTCATACCTTAGTCATACTTTACTCGTGATTTTGCAGCAATGGTGTGACACAGCAAAAGGTTTTCAAAAGATGATTAAAATATGACGTAGAAGCTCATTCACAAAATTTTATGCATGCGTATGCATAATGGCGGAAATGTCATACTCGAAATTTTGAGTTGAAGTCAACTTTCAATAATACATTAATTTTAATTATAACTTTCTAACATTTATTCAAAACTATACCAAACGGATTACTGTAATATATACGGGGCTATGTGTATCATATCCTATAGAAGCCAATATGAGTTTATTAATACGATTAATGTTACGGATAGTATGTACGGGAAAATATATATATAAACTTATAAACTCCTTCAATATTTCCTCGTTTTCGTGTTTGCATAATGTATAATATAATTAGCAGTTATCTTACAAATGCTAGCGTAAATCAAGCATACATCTTCTAAGTGGCATACTCAAAAACAAACTATAGCACGCACTTTACCGGCCTGTATGTTTAAACTGCGGCTTAAAGATAGATCTGAAGGGCTCTAAAGAACTGTATTTATTTATGCAAATACGAAATCTGTCTACATCAGAACATACCTTTCCTGGTCTGCCTCTATTATCTGTGCTACCTTGCCAAAACTTCCTGGAAAATCCATTAATTTTACCTACTAATTTTTGTCTATAAGCAAAATCAGGTTTCCATATTAGCGAACCGTAACCAAATATCCATAGCGATTCTGATTTCTTATTATTAATAGTAGCATCTTTTTCAGTTGATGTTGAAAATGGTCGCGGCAAAGATGAACTTTTTGTCTTATTCTCGATGCTCTGAAGAGAGGAAGACATATTTGATGCAGCGGCTTAGTATAAACTTCTGTGAATAAATACTGTTTTATTTCACAACAAATAATTAGATGTTTGAGCTGACATGAAAACCGCTCGTTTGTGGGTGTGTTCATAGGATGATCAGCTGCGTTTAAAATCGTATTGTTTTGAAATTAGCATTAGTCAAAATCATTTTACGCATGCGTACAACGTGTTATTTCGTTATTTTTATAAGTAGATATGCGGTCATAAGAATAAAGCATATATCGAGCGTCACACATAAAGATGAATCTGGACGAGCACATGACGTAGGCGAGCAGACCGATGTTACAGAATTCAGATGTATGTAATATAGTATATGGTCAGAACGGTAGTGTCGAAGCTTAAGCCTGTGCTGGATGACCGAGTGGATGATCAATCCTTAAATTTCTTCTCACGATCGTTCTGGATCATTCTGAAGATGACGAAAGTACTGGTTTCCCATGTCACCGTTTGATGGGGAAGCGATATATCACACGGTGAAGATTAATTAATCTTAGTGAAGCAACAGAGTCGTATTTAATAATTCTTTCTAAAACAGAGTTTTACAATCGGGCATGGTTCATACGTCGTTGCATGTGACATGTCCTGATATCTTTTACGCTCCATAATAAAAAATTAAAGATCGACTTCAGAATGGCGGAGGAAACCGAGTGAGAACTTCGACAATTGGATCGGGCAATCCAAATTCCTTCCAACCCGTTCTGGACGACTTCGTTAGGTATGAATTGTGTGTGTGTATTTCTTAGAGTGGTCGAAAGCAAATTATATTCATGTAGTCGATTAGTTGATCAGAAGGCATTCTCAATCGTAATCGGCACATGTTAAATAGAGTTTTATTTCAACAATTATAAGCATTACGTAGTGCAATTACTAAACATTGTTGACGTCACCTCTTATGTAGTATTGCTTGTCTGTTTGAGGGACGCAAGGTTAGTTTACATCATTAATTGTTTAAAGAATTTTATTACAAGCATATTGTATTGATACAAACAAATCATACGAAATCAAACTATTGTAATATACACATTAAATGTAGATGTGAAACATTTATAGTCAAATTGATGATAATAATAATAGTTGGGAATTAGATATAATTTTGAAAATGTAAAGAAAGACTGGAAATCAGATTTGAGTGGAAGAAGAAAACGTGCAAACATTTGCAAATGATCAGTTAGATGGTACCTCAAGTCTGCTGAGAAATGCTCCATGCAGTGACAAGTATATCGACAGAGGGGATGCTGCTGTTCCATGATGATGGTAATCTATAATAAGATGGTATTGATTGTAAATGTGAACATTTTGCATATGGTACAGAGAAAACATTTTTTTTTTGCGAAAATGAACGGGTTTGAAATGAAAAATTGACTTCATAATTGGGGGACATTTGTATATGACACATTTTTGGAGAAGTGAGGCAGACTTTTGCAAACACAAATCATCAATATGAAGAATGTTAAGATTTTTCATTAATGGTTCACTGTGAGACAAGCGTCATGCTTGTATCACAAGTCGAGCAGAGGGCATACATGTTGACATGAAGATCAACCAGGAAGAATAACAGTGGATGAGACGATTGATTCTCCCATGCGAAATAACAGATACATATAATGTCAACGTCATATTATCAACAATATGGGCAAGTACGACTGCTATTTGTGTAAAAGAGAAACGATAATATTGCAGAATTAAGGCTCCTTCAAGAGACGGTATCCTGTCGATTATTAAGCTCATCAAAAGATGCACGTCAAGTTAAAAGGCGACATTAATTTTATTGCGTCACATATCAGTAGTGTAATAAAAGTCAAGTTTTACTCTTAAACCTAATTTTCCTCATCACCCGTTTGGAAGACAAGATATAAACATCTAAATTATATTATTTACAAAGGAACTTTATTATTATTATTAATGCTATATTCATATAAACATCATTAACATATTATAATATTATACACTAAGATTTTGAGTGCCATCTTCTCAACCATCAAGTTAGTTCTAAATTTAGCTATTTTCTTTATTGTTTGTATTTAATTTAATAATAATAGATTCAAGTTCAAATATATGATCGTCGTATTGATCTAGATGTAATTCTCTTAATGCATTTGCTAAATTGAGTAAATATTCACTGTTTTCCCCACTCTTTCCTACTGACTTGGCGATTTGTATGGCGATGTCAACAGTAGGAGCTTCTCCCAGATAATGTTCATTACCAGACCCCGCAATGTAGACAGTGACAGGAAAAGATATAATTCTATTATCTTCGGGATGAAATAGAATCTTTTCAACGGAATAACCACCCTTTTCTCGTATATCGAGGTACATTAACACCTCATTTCTCTGATTAGGCAATACTTCAAATGCCACGCCCCATGTAGCGGCCTGAAATTAAAAAATAATAACACTATAATTAGTTGATGTGTACCAATAAGCAATTTGATTTGATTTGATTTATTCGTCATATAAAATGTAACAGGCAAATACAAGGATTAAATTCACAAATAATTCCACTTACATACAGCCTTAGATTCCACTTACATTACATACAATTGCCGCACAGTTTCCTATGAGCTACTATTTGATATTTTGAAATTAATATTTGGTGCGCAAGAGGCACGTTAGGAGAAAACGAGAAGGCATCAGAAAATTACGAGTCACCTCGGCGAGTAAATTTCGCCTTCGAGTTTTCTCCTGACGGTGACTCGAGTGAGCCAAATAT